>VZRF01009875.1:1428582-1832718 GCA_013396875.1 Vireo altiloquus
GCCCCGCACAGCCCCGGCCGGCGCAGCCCGGAGCCCCGCGGCCCCGCTCCCCGCTGTCCCCCTCCCAGCCCCCGCCGAGCTCCCGGCCGGCAGCTCTCGGGAAGGGAAGACGCGCATTAACGCGGCAACTTTCCTCCTACTCCCTAATTTTGGGACAAGGAGAGGAGAAATGCCAGCTGGGTTTGTTTTGGAGGTTGCTTCCGGTAAAAAGAAAGATTAACTTAGAGTATAATCCTTCGGTTGTGTGTTTTTTCTTTTTTTCCTTTTTATTTTTTTAATTTTTTTTTGCGTGTGTGTGTGTTTTGTTATTGCCCCGGAGTACGGGTGGCTCTGGATTTGAATTCAATCCCTACTTTTACATAGCTGGCTGGAGCTGGCAGCGCTGTTTCATAATGTAGGGGCTGAGGTCAGTGGTATTCTTGGCAAGTCCTTGCTCTCCAAAGTAGGGTGAAATCCTTACACAATGGCACCAGGCAGGAATTTTTTAGATACCTGCGTCGGGCTCCTGGAGCCCTCTTTGTCAGAGGAGTGTGTGAGTTGAAGCTGTTTGTGAGCGTAGTTGCGCTTAGGGAGGCTGAGAAAGGTTAAGCTGGGGACTGGAGTGCGTACAGAAACATTTTGCCTTAACATGACCTGAAAAACAACTAAACTGAATGAGTTCCTTCTGCTCCCGAGCGGTTGCTGCAGTGGCTGTTGCTGCCAACTGTCTAAAGACTAATAAGCTTTACACTGATCCCCACATCAAGCCGCGGTTCAATAGCTAATGATACAACGAGTTACTTTGCTTGGAGTTGTAATGCCATCTGTCCTATTTTCTAAAGGCTTGTCCTGCTCTCTGAGCAGTCCCTGTGTTCGGGTTTTGGGGAAGAGATGCTGTTACTGATTGTTTTGGTAGGCGTCTGACTGGCTGGTGATGATTTCAAATTGGGGCAAAGAGGAAACCTTGACTTTCGGTCAGCACCCATAAGTCATTCCTCCTACTATAGATACGTCATTGTGGTAATGTTATTTTTATCCCCATGCTCATGGAATATGTGTGAGAAAATAAAACTTCTCATGGAAAAACATACTGACTGCATAGGCATTGTATGTGGCATGCCTTTTTGGCAACTGGGTTTTTTTTCTTTTATTTAAAAAAAAAAAAGGAAACTGCTTCTGGAACATGTTTTTGTGGTGCTAAACTGTTTCTTTGTCCTTGTTTGACCTTTTCCAAGTGTCTGTTTGCCTTCAGTGCTGGACCCAGCCCTTCAGTGTGTTGTGAAAGCTGAAGGAGGCTGAGTGCTCTCTCCTGGGGAAGACACTCTCTGCAAACTCGTAGCGAGGTCCCTTGCATTGGCAGAGGTGTAGATTCCAGCTGGGGGAGCCTACCAGCAATGCCCAGCCTCAGGATGTGGTTATCGAAGCATGCTGGGGTGTTCAGGAGGAGTGATGCTGGCAGATGCTCAGCGACCAGTGGGTCAGGCTGTGGGGCCACCAGCCTGGGCTTGGGGGATGACGCTTCTCCCGTGGCATGATCTGTGCCATGTGAGCTGTTAAACTTGCTCATTTCCTTGCCAGTCGGCCTTGCTGTCTAGGAGGGATAATAAAGAAACACAAAAAGGCAGAAAGTAAGACGTGACGCAGTGAAGAATCCAGCCCGGATGCAGGGATAAAGCCCATGTGAAGGGCATGGAGCAGAGAGCTAAATTGGGAACACCAGGGCTGCGTTAATGCTGTAAAACTTCCCGAATCAGCACACTGGAAGCCGGCTGTGGCAATCGCCACAGGAAAGAAGCTCACCCTTAAATCCACGAAACTGACACTGGCCCAAAATAGTCCACAAATAAGGCCAAATTTGTGGGAAATCTAATGTGTTGTTAGCGCTGGAAATACTTGGAACTGGTGGTCAGACGTGCCCTCCTGTTGCTGCTGGGGAGACTGGGCTTGCAGCAGAAAACTTGGTTGGTGTTTTTGTAAATGGCTCGTGTTGAATTGTGTGGTGTTTCTCTGTTCAGGAAGTTTGATTTTATTTTACAACAGTATTGGAATTTGAAAGAAATATACTTATGCATATAGTCTTTCATCATTAAGTAAAAAGGAAAAAAATATATAGAAAGATACAGAGACCTTGTTTTTCCTTCTTTCCTCAAAGTAACTTTTTATTGTCTCTTTACTTGTATTTTCCTGTCCTTGCTATGCTATCTCTAAAAGATAGCTACTTGATTTTGGCTTTTGGGAAGTCATAAGGCTTCTTTAAAGTCGAGAGAGTGTTGGAAAGAGAAAATATATTTATCATATTCATGTCAGTACAGGAAATAGCAAGAGAAGTATGTTAGTAGCATATTTGCTTCTTACTTATGTTAACAAACTCTTTGGGGCTCGGCTTCTCCCAAATCATGATGAGGTAAATATCTGTTTGATGTTACTATTCACCCTGTATTGTCAGGGTGCAAATTTGGCACCATGCCTTCACTGCAGACTCAGAGGAGAGGAGTGACAGAATGATAGCCAGTATGTACAACTTGGAGAAGTAGGTCTGATAAACAGTGTTGGAGAAAGCAAACTTAACTTGGCATGAACTTCTGTAGTGCAAAAATCTCTTGGTAATTTTGGACTGGATTGATTTTCTTTTTTCTTTGAGGTAAACAGTGTATTCTGCAATTGCTTCTCTAAATTCATAACTTTATATGTATCCTCCATTCCAGAGATTTCCTGAATTTTGTGAATAGCAACTCAATATTATGTTGGCTAAAGAAAATGAAAAATAAAAAAAAGAATATATATGTGGCCTGTACTTTAACATGCCTGTTGTGTAACTCTCCTCTTTAATTGCTGTATTAAACTATTCATTTTCTCTTTGAAGACATGAACTAGGAAGTTAATTTAACTACTTTGGGGAATCTAACTTTTAAATGTTCATAAATTACAAATGGTTTTATGCCCTTAAGCTGTGAGTAATAGCAATCTATTTTTTTTCCCTCCTAACGTCCTCTTGCATGGACTGTTATAGCTTTAAGTCTTTACTAAACAAATTTTTTCTGGCATCATAGGCCATTTTAGAAAGCATGCAGTTTTATACTGGTGTAGCTTGGCCTGAAAAAATAGGTCTGCTTTTGTTTTCAAACGAGAAACTGAACCCTAATCTTTCTTTACCCTAACAACTCATTTGCATGGCATGGTATGTGAATAGTGAGTTACTTCAGAAACCCTGCATACTGTTCACTGTTTTCATGCCATGGGGTGACGTCTGCAGCAAGAAATTTTTTGAATGTGTGCCTTATGTATGTTGGATGCCTAAGGTTTGCCTCTGGAAACTGCTGGTGTGGTAGGTGAAGGCAGTTGAATACAGCAGTAATGAGGGACAGAGATGTAACAGCATCGGACTGCGTCTTCAGGGCGGAGGGGAGAACTGTACAGTAGCCCTTAGTTTGATACTAATGCGTCATTCAATGTCAGAAGACATCTAAACAGGATGCTGTTGTTAAGCAGATACTCCCTTCTTGAACACTTGAGAGGAACAATGGTTTAATTATAGGATGTACCTATGCTTTTTCCAAATAAACTTTCAGCTTGTTCCCCAATTGTGTTATTTTTATACTGTAACCAGTGATAGCATGATTGTGTGCAATCTTCAGATAAGCCAGAAATGAACATTTCCTTCTTGCTGTAGTGATCTCCTAACAAATAAATACAAGGCTGTGTAGTTTAATGGGATCACAGAAACTAAGCGTTTTATATGTGACTCTAGCAAAAGAATTGCTTAAATAGTCCTTAAATTCAGGCTGATCGTGTGTCTGTATATCAAATACACTAGAGGACTAAAATGATCTTTTTCAGAAGAGCTTATTTGGGATTTCTTTCATTTGAAAAACAAAGGTATTTCAGAGCTTGAGTTTTGCTATCAGATGTTCTTCACTGTCAGCATGTTACTGTGTTGCCATCTTTTTGAGGTGAGCATTTACAGAGGAGGATAACTCCCGTTATCAGGCTGCTAACAGCAGTATAATCCTGAGAACTGTTTCTGTTGCTAAATTCTCCTGCTGGTTCTTGGTAGCCCTGAGAAGTGAAGGAGTGTGACAGCTGATGCCTGGTATTTGGCTGTATTGCATTGGTGTAGTGGTCTTTCCATAATGCATCTCAAGGCTTTGTGATGTGGTTATTCAGGAATAGCCTTGCTTTGCAAGGTTTGACATTCTGTTTCTTTCTGGGGAGCCCATTTGGCCAACAAAATTAGATTCCTAATTGTGCTTCCCATGGTGGTGTTCAGGCTGTCTGCGGACTGCAGTGACTAATTCTGAAGTGGGGTCATGAGCCTGTTATGTTTTGTGTTAACATTGGGACCATTGTAAGAAATGCAGCTTAATGAAGAAAAGTTGTGTGCTGGTTCTTGATCGGGGCTTCTTTCTTACTTAGCAGTGGGCTTCAAGCAGAATTGCCATCATAAATTCAGCTGTAAGAGTAACTGGTCTGAGCAAAAAAGCCCCCAAACCTCTAGATGATGTAGGGTTTTGGAAACTTGTTCAAAATAGTTAACATCCCCTGAATGTGTCTGAAAAACTGTAAGTTAAAGTGGTGTCTTGTGGTGTCTCTTGGGCCATAAGTAGGGGAGGTGGATATAGATAAAACTGAAGTTACAACAGACACCTGTATCTAGAGACCTTTAACCATAGGGACTTTTTTCTCCTGTGTTTTAGGACTTAACTGGGAGCATAAAAACCAAAGGAACTATTGGGAAAAAGTGAGACCTTTACCTGATAAAGCAAATAATGTATTTGTTTAATGCAGAAATAATACCAGAGAATGTATTTTGGAAATAAATGTACATTTTTTATCTCTTAATGTTTTTCTCAAGCTAGTATTAGTATGCAGCATTATTTCATGCCCAACAAACTTACTTGTATGAATATATCTTTCTGTGGCTGATAAGTAAAGCTGAAAATCCTCGCATAGCTCAGATTTTCTTGTGAACTCTCTAATCTCTGTCTGAACAGCCCTGGAATGTTTGATTCTGAACTTCCACTGTCAATTTTCATGTAATTTTCAAAACTAAGGGTAGGTACTGCAATGGGCTGTTTAGTGTCCTGTTTGTTTTGAAAGAGAGTGTGTTTATTTCCCAGTCTTTCTCATGGGGGGGGGTGTATGCATTTCCCCATAGCTGTTCATATCTTCATGGCCAAGAGCTTTGAGAATGGCAAGAGTATTGAATTTTTAATTTCTTTTCCAATAGCTCTCCCTTGTCACAGGGCTAGTACTTTCTACATTTGTAGATTTCTTTATCTTTTAATGATACGAGTTTTGCCAACACTTGCAAAGACCTCGGTATGATCAGGAAGCCTTCACCTATAGCATAGAAATAGCTAAGTTGAAGCCTTATCCTAAACACTTGTGTACTTTCTCATTACATCAGAAGATTGCAGCTCGGTTAGCTGGATGTATCTGAGCCGGTTTGAAACTGGGAAAGTGAGGGTTTAACTGTAGCGCCGATAAGCTCTGTGTAATTTCCTACTTGATTAATTATCTCTTTGGTAGAGTTTGCTTTTGATTGCTGCCCTGCAGCGGCTGCAGAAGTGTTTGCCCTGCGTTCAGGCTGAGTATGTTCCTGTGAGCATGTTTTCCTCAGCCTCTGTGGACACACTCTTTCCTCCACTTAAAAACTGGGAGCCTTTCCGTGGCATTCTTGCCTTGGAAATTTACTGAAGTGAGCAGTGCTCGGCCCAAAGCCCAGGAATCTTCTACTCAGTCCAATCTTGTTTTGTTCTCTCGCCTCCTGAGGTGGTGTTCAGACATCAGAGCATGTGTCTGTGCCCTCGGTGATGCCACAGGGCCGGCACCCTCCCTCCCACCCATCCTCACCCACCCACTGGTGCGTCGCGTGTAGCCAGTGGTGCTGCAGGGGAGGCTTTGGTGGAGGAGGGTTCCTGTGAAGCAAGACTGATTGCCGTGGGTAGGCTTGCTCTTCTGCCAAAACTAGTAATGAGAAAAATCATCTGGGGGACTTGTGAGACCTAAAGGACCAATAGCTCTTCCATGCCTTGGATGTAAAAGTGTAGGTCAGCAAAAGTCAAGGGCACATGAGCATTTTCACAAGATCGCATTTTACTTTGGTAAGGGGTTGGAGTCTTCTGTGGGTTATCTTTTGCTTCACGGAGAACCCTTGGTACCTGAGGAAAAAAAAAGATAACATTTATCTCTAAAGATGATTAATTTATTTTACGCTTGTTACAATATGCCTTAGCTAAGGTTTTTTTGAAAAGTCACTTTTTCTTGACATCCATTGTTTTAAAAACGCTGCATGCTTAGAAGTTTTTAAAAGTCTATGCTTATGCAAATTACTACTAGCAGCAGCTATTCTTTCTGTTGAATTACTGATCTGATTTTAATATTTTTTCTCTAAATCAGAATGTTGCTACTTAATCTGTTACCATATTTCAAGAATAACTATATGTACACTGAACACTCATTGTAAGAACTTTGACTTCCTCATTGTGGGTTTTTTGTATCCTCATGAGAAAATATATTTTGGCTTGTGTTTTGGGAACTTTCCCACAGTAGGAGATCTAATTTTTGCGAGGCATTGTTTGGGAATTCAAAAGGAGCACTGGCAGAAAGATAGCTCCACAAAGATGCTTTGTGAAGGGCAGCTGAGCCTGCGCGCCTTGTTTGCTGCGGCCAGTGTTGCAGATTTAATTTGCTGGGTATATTTTGCATGAAGGGGTGTATTTGAATAAGTCTCAAAATGGAAGTGGTGCTCTGCTTCCTTTTTTCTGAAGTTGGTGAAGTTGACCACTTTTCTTGAAAAGGGAGAGAGAGGAGCCCTACTGCAGTGCTTTTCTTACAGCTTTGTTTGCAGTTAAAATTAGCTATTTGTTCTCTCTGGGTATCTCTGTTACGCCCGTAGGGCTGTAGATGTGTTTCTTTGTGTGTCTCTGTCTTGTCTGACCTGAGTAAGAGTGATTAAATATTTGATTTAGAGCAGTTCTAAGGAATTCTAGTCAACAATAAAGAGCAGCATGTATATCATTACCTGAGCAAAACACTGAAGGAATAAGAAAACATTAAAATATTTAAATGTTTTTAAAGGGGGGGGGGAAAGGGCATGAGTTTGCTTTTCAGCACTGATAAAAATTGAAGGAATATTCTGATATTAATATTTCTGTGGACAGCATGATTTTCCTATTTTCCTCTTACTTGTGTGTATTCTGATAAATACGAAGAACACAACGAAACTGCATCTGGTATTAGTGTAAATTACATGGGAATGGGTATTAAGTTTCATGGAAGACACATTCATGGAGCATGCCTGCTGTTGATTGTCTTTAGCAGGCTGTTTGTTTCTGTTTGTTTGCTTTTTGTGTGTCTTAAAGTTAAAATAAACTTTGCTTAATAAATAAAAACATTTATTACTTAGTTGTTTTGGGTTTCTAAAAGGGAAGGTGGTTCTTGTTCCCTGAGGATTGTTTGTTTGGTAATTTGTTGGGTGGTTTTCTTTTCTTTTTTTTTTAGTTTATATTTGCAGTTCTGTATTTTTAGGGATACTGGTCTCTCATCTTTATTTTACTCTTACTGTAGTTGGAAAAAAAATATTTATATAGCCTTTTCTATCTGAAATTAGTCATTCACACTTTTTGCCCTGTTATGCAAAAAAATAACTCAAAACTTAGAGGGGTGAGAAAGAATGTTACACAAATGTGGTTTGTAAGCAGTTGATGGGAAAACAAGGCTCTACCACCAATATCTGCTTGAGGTTTGACTTGGTAAAACCGAAGGCTAAATCTTTTGTGGTACATCGTATTTCTTCAGCAGCAAAGCTAGTTGTAGTGGGTTGATGTTGGCTGGATGCCAGGCGCCCACCAAACTCGCTTTGTTTCCCATGCTGATGTTCTCTGCTGCCTCATTCCTGCCCATCCAGCTGTTTGTGAGGCTATAATATAAACAGGATAGGTGGTACAATCTTGTTAGCTGAACAGAAGAAAAGGAACTTACTTTTCAGAGATACTGTAGTAGGGTTTTTGCTTTCTAAAATTTGAGTGACTCGGTCTGGATTAGACTGCGGCTTCAAATGTTTGTGTTGGTGCAGCTGAAGGTGTGAAGACCTATACTACAAGAGATTGAAAATAAATGTTTATGGTTGTGTGTAGGAACCTCTGAAATAGCTTAACCTCTCCCAGAGAGTACACGGTGCTCCATTTACAAACACTGTCTAGAAATGTAAAAAAAAGTAAACTGGATGTAATATTATGACATTATTTATTCATGATGATTTCCTAAAATGAGAAACTTTTTTAAGCTTATGGGGCATGTGTGCGAGATGCCTCTTGAGAGAGGTCTTCCATTTTTGTTTGTTCTGGGGATTAACATCAAAGGAAACTTTCGTAGCAAGACTCTTGCACCAAGTTTTTTCCCCAGTGGAATATAGCAATGGTAAGAAGCTTGGGTAGTAATGCTACCTTTGCATATGCTGGTTTGGGTGGATGAGATGCTAAAGCCTGGGAGGATTTTTTTGTACTGTTAGAATGAATCTTGTCTGTATTTACATTGGTTTGTTGTATGGTACTTGAAAATTGGATGCTGGTGGGCTCTCTTCCTGGGTATGAAACAAAGAAGTGGCTCTTAATTTTATTGGCATGCAAGTTAAAGAGACGTATACACATTTTTGCATTTGGTATGTGAAGTCTACTGGGACACCCCTAAAATATGCACCCTCTGTTGTTTGTGTTTTGACTTTGTGGTAAGTGCTTAATCTTGTCAGGAAACCATTCCCTCGTCCTCACAGAACATTTCCTCAAAATACGTGACCTTGCAGAAATCATTACACTGCATTATGTGAACAGCCAGCGCTCATTTGAATGGTTCTGTGAAGTTTTGCTATTTGTCAGAAGACATGTCTGAATACACAGCATACGTGGTAGTAAATATTTAGATACGTTTTGAACTGAGAGAGAGAGAGAGGCTTGTCTGTGCACTATTACAGACTTCTTCTGTCCCTTTCCAGTGGTGCTGTGGGTGTCCAAAGTGACTTCCCTCTCCAGTGATGTAGGACAGGCAGGTACTGCCAGAACACAGCATCCCATTGCTGACTTCTACTTGTGTGCAGTAGCTCAGGCAGTTTTTGAAGGTGCCATGGCTATAATAACAAAAAAAGGTGGACTTTAGTTTAAATAGCTATGACAATATTTCACAGTCTCCAAAAAGAGTCAAAAACTGGAAGAAAAAAGCAGGTGCTGGGTGCTGCTGAAACAGAATGTGTGGGAAAGGTGTGTAACGTGGTTGGGCTTTTATCCCAGTTGCTAAATTCATGACAAGATGCTGAAAACTGAAGTGATGTTGCCGATCTTGACACATTTTGTGACCTCCTCTTGAGGGTGGTTAATAATCAGCAGTTTTGCCAGTAAAGGCAGCAAGTGGCCCATTGATTGAGATTATCTTCAGAAAAAGAGTAAGTGGGAGTGTAGTTCATGGATGATGCTCTGAGTATGAAACAAGAAATAAGATTTTGCACTGGTTAATGATGAGTGGTGTTCAGGTGGTGTCTCCCTCTAAACCCGGTTAGTGCAGTAACTAAGTAGCTTGAATATATTGGCTGCTGAGGAGCTGATGTGCAGATGGTAAACACTCCCAGTGAGACAATTTTCGCTCAGAGTTACAGGAAAGTAGTTGTGAGGGTCTCAGTCTGAGTTGCATTTTGTGTTCTCCGTTGGTACACATGGCTACGTAGCGCCTCAGATTTGTTGGAGGACTTCAATGGATTTGTTACAAATTTGTGCAAAGCATGGGAGGTCAGACCTCTGTGTGAATGGCCCGCAGCGATCTGATCTGAAGAGTGAATTATTTCACATGTGCCACGTATTTGGAAACACAAGTGGCTCCGCCAGCTACATGCTGACCAGGAACAGGCGCTTGCTGGAACGAGGGTAATTGGGTTTCCGTCCCTGTCACAGCTTCTCGTTACTGCTGAAAGCTGGTAATTAGCACCAATGCCTTGTTTTAATTCAAGATGACTTAGCTGGAAGATGCCAGCTCCTTGGTCGTAGGCCACTGAGCAACTATCAGATGGCAGCACAATTCCAGCTCAGCTGTTAAAAATGGCTTGAGGTAACAGTGCCAAGGGAAGGATGATAGTTGTTGTAGCTGTGTTGTAGGTGTTTGCCAAGGTGGAAGAGAGGAGTATATTCCACCTCTGCTGTATTTTAGACAGTCATCTATTTTAGTGCTATTAGCTTGTATTTTACCAGACTGAGTATTGATGGATAGCTTGTCTCCACTAGTCATAAATCCTCTTTAAGACACTTGTACAACTTTTTAATTTAAGATGATTTTTAGAGGAATATCACTTTTGTAGTTAAAAATCTTCTAGATTATGGGATATTGCTGGAAAATGTGATTGATGCAATGCATGACACGATGGTGTAGAAATGCTCTGTTAGCTTTGTAAAATGGTTCTAAGAACCCAAAGCAAGGAAAATTGAGTTTTGGGATAGGTTACTTAATTTTGAAGTATGTTTCTAAATGCCCAGGCAAATTAGGAGTCCTTCTTCCTTCTGGTACTTGTTCTCTATATCTAGCCTTGTGCTATGGTTTAACCTCTGTTTTATTAATTTGATGTCCTGTAGTTTCTCCCTTTCCAAACCCCTACTGAAGTGCTTTTTGAATTTTGTGCCTTATTCATCACTTCAGGTATTTTTCCTACTAGGTGAGCACTTAGAGCAGGGTGATGTGGCTAATAATTTATTTCACATTTATTTATTTCTGAGTGGGAAAGAAACTCCCCTTTATTTATAAATTGCAATACAGTGTACTTTATACAAGTTATTTTTCACTTCTAAAACAAAATGTACAAATATTACGAGTCTGTCCTCGCTGGAATTGTCATATGTCAGATTTCTACCTTTACCAGGTTGATAAGCAAACACTGCTGTTTAAGGTCAAATGTTCTTATGTGAATGTATATTTTATGTGAATTTAAAAGTGAAGAGAAAATAATGGCACTTTCTTACAATCCATCTTGGCGTGATAGTAAACGAACATTTAGCCATGACGAAAGTAACACGGTTTATAGTGACACAGCCTGCATAAATCCAGTGGGATTTGCTGTTGACATTGGCCCACGTTCCAGCAGGCGAGTTACCTTACATTTCTTTTGAACAAAGGAGGTCTGTCTGAAACAGGTGCTCTAATGGTTACCCCAGCCTTCATAAATAGCTTTTAGGTGAAGTATTACTTCTGTTAACCATGAGTAACTTCACAAGGCACCTTGGTTTATTGCATGAGGTTTCCATTTTATATTTAAAAAAAAAACCCTGTGGCCACAGCTTTGTGGTGTTTGGTGCCTCATAAGTCGCTGTTTATTTTTAGAGCACACTTATCACAATTTGTCAGCCAAATATTGGCCTGTCCCCTCTGCTATTAGATAGCTGCTGAAATGCCATTCTCAAGATAACTTTACCTACCCTGGTTGTTCCAGGGTAATCTTAGTTTCAAAAGGAAATAATCTAAAACTTGCCAACTCTGCAAAACACATAAAATAGTAAAAGATGTGCTTATTAAGTTTAGCTACCATATCATAATGTGTTAGACTTAATGTGACAAAATGGTTTTGAGAGTCTGTGGTACGTTGCCTGAGTGAGTTGAAAGGTTTGAATGTTTCTTATGAGCACTAGTGAAGAGTATTTCTAAATTGGTTGTAAAATGAGCCAGGAGATAATGAAGAAATAGCTGTGCCAGTCTCTAAGCTGCCAGTCTCAGATGTACATGGCTACACTGTGCACTGCTTTAGGAAGACTATGCCACAGTTTCTTTTAAGGAGAAAGGAAAGTTCTGCTTTAAACAAGTGACATTTGATATCTTACTTGATTTCTTTTCCTGTTTCTTCTATTTATAGATGTCTTCAGTTCAGGATTTATCTGAAAGCTAAGGTCAGGAAGTGCCTTCCTCCAAAAATGCTACTTGTTGTGGTTTTCTGGCATGTCCTCTCCCTTCTTCTTCCCAAAAGGAACTGTAAAGAAAGTATTTTTCCACAAGGATACACAGATCCTCAGCTCTGCAGTATCATGCTGTGACTCTGGCATACACTGGTTCACCTCCAAAAATGAAACTTTTAAAAATCATCTCTTGGTGTCCACAACAGTTACGTGACTGATTAAACTTCAAAAGACAGTAACCACTTCAGTTTCAATTATTTCTTGTTTTAATAGAGTCTACATGTGGAATGGGATGTGGAGGCAGAGGAGCATAGTCTGTACCCTATTGGGTAGGACTTATTTCCCCTGTAGATTTTCAGATGACCTTAATGACTTTGTTTTGCATAGGGATACATTTATACTTGGGGGAGATGCTCATCTGTTCCATGCTTCTACCAGCCATGTAAGGTCATGGAGGATCTTAAATGTGAAAGGTCTCTCCCACCTTGGAGGTCATGAAAATAACAAGCAAATGATCATTAAACACAGACTTTTTGTGAGTTCTGGTGTATGAAAGAGCTTCTCCCCACTTTACAAATGAAAGGCTTAACTACTTAAACTGTCCTCTGAGAGAGTTCAACAATCCTGAAGGCAGCAGAGGTGTGGGAGTACCATGAAGGCTTTTGACTAAATAACTGTTTTTTTCATAGTCAGGGTTCAGTGCAAGGTCTTAAATTCAGGACTGATTTCTCACAAACAGCCCCATTTAGTCATTCGAGTTTGCACTATTGTTTATGCAGCAGTACAGCTGAACTTGTATGTTTGTGGTTTGACCACTTAACAAGCATGCACTGTAAAGTACCTCTGAGGAATAACTACTGCTGTAAGAGATTTGAAATGAAGTTATATTTGAAGACATGATTCAAGTCTTTAACTAAGCAAGGGTCATGCACCCAGGTCTTCTTTTAAAATTTCTTTAAACCTATGTTACTTATTGAAACCTCTGATGGCAAGTAACTCCTCCTTTTTGGAATATGGGTTTGACAATATGTTATATAGTCTATAATGACTATTTTGTCATTTGACTTTGTTTTATGTTGTTTTGTACTTCATAGGCAGTAAACTATATTTAGAATTGGGACTGTCAGCAGTAGCTGAACCTTTTGTTTATATTTGCGTATTTGGTTTTTGTATAACTTTTTATAATGGACCTGATTAGTGTTTAGTACTTTGCATTTGGTTTTAGGAGACTTTGCAATGTGTTGTCTTGAGCAGGTTTCAGGAAAGCAAATGGTGGGTTTAATTGTCACTGTTTAACTGTCTCATCCTCAGTGTGCAGTGCCAGTTGAAAGAGGCTTATGAAACCAGCTCTGTATGTCTGGAAGTTTTCTTAGCTGTTGACATTCAAAGTACTGAACAGAATGCTCTAAATTTATTCTAAAAGTAGCATGGCATTTCTTAAGAAACATTCACAACCAAAATATTTTTCTGTATTGATCCTGTTTTTAACCTTTCTGGTGCCCCAATAATTGGGATATCAGTTTTTAATTCTGTATTTAACTAGCAGACGGGATAAACCCCCAAGTGTCGTATGAGTCCTAGTGCTCAGAGGTTTTATAAACTAGTGGACCTGTTCCTCTTTTCTTGTCCAAAATATTCCATAGACTCTGCAGACAGGGAGTAGTTTTGTTTCTACCACTTTTGTTTTGCATTCAAGTAGTCACCATAATAATTCGGCTGCTTTCATGTTTTTCTTGTATTCCTAATGCTAACAGTTTCAAATAACAGGGACCTACAGTTACGACAAACCACCCCCCTTGCCTCCCCCTTTAACATCTACCTAACTTCTGTCTTGTCTTCCAGCTGTAAATTGTTGAGAGGTGGTAAGCATCTTTACAGGTGCTTTGCTGTCTGTTGTAAGTTGGCCCTGAAACCACTGGAACTTAGTCGCACGTTAAAATGAGTGATTTTTGTATTCCGTTTAATGAGTGGATTTGGTAGCTTTAAAGTAAGGCAAGAGGCTACGTCTTGTGTGGGGAAGATGATCCTTTTTGCATCTGCTACTCGGGTTCTCAGTTTAGTATCTGCTGTCTGAAACATCAGAATGGACATTTGTCTTTCAAGATGGATGTGTGGGTTCGTGTTTTTTTTTTTCCCCCCAAGAAAATGACAAAATAGTGTCTGTAAGGAGTGAAAAATGACAAAGTAGTGTCTGTAGCTTATCTGTGACTGTGTCCAGTCACAGCCCATCAAACGTGGTGGTCTGCAGGCAGCACCACGGTGTTCAACAGCAGCTCCTTGACGTTGAGTCATTTTGGCAAATTCCAGCTCTAAGGATATCATGGCCCTGCAATGCCTGCATTGCAGCTGCTCTGGAAGGATAACCTGCTCAGAGTACACTTACAAAACTTGGAGATGCTGCAATCATGAGTCATTTAGAAAATTTTAGTTAGGAGCCTGCTCTTCAGGGACAAACACTCACATGCAGTAGCTTTTCAAATAGATTCCAACTTAATTCACTCATAAATTCTTTACTTTGATAATATTAAAAGGAAATTATTCCTGGGGGATTAATTTGCCATTTTAATTAATCTTCTCAGGAGGAGGAGATCTTCTGTGAAGATCTTGCTAAAGGTTTTTCCTGTAATTAAAAAACTCCAGACTAACCAACAAACAAACAAACAAGAAAGGGGAAAGAACAAAAACCACAGAAGAGATCTGTGTAAATAGATGATGTGTGAGACCACCTGCTAACCAGAAAATTGTCTTTTGATCTGAAACAGATAAAGAAAATAGTGAGAACCTTCCAGGTAGGTATGAGATAGTGACCCGATAAGAAGCCAGATACAGTAAAAATGTTGCACTAGTTAATACACATCCCTCACATACTGGGTCATCTTTTGTGTATTTCAGCTTGCATATTATACCACCATCGCCTAATTTTGGTTCTTTGATGAGCAGAAGACTTTTCAGTTTCTCCAGTTGAGAATCTCACAGTTATTATCACATGTAATTTTTAATATCACATTTGCTTTTTTCCTGTTGAGATGCTCACTCATTCTACTGTTTTATTCTCTCTGCTCTTCTTATTCTTTTCAAAGTTGCAGGCTTTCTGTGTGTGGAACCTTATTTCTGATTGGTTTGTGCTGCTGAGACTCAGCTTTCTGAAATTGCAAAATTATTCACTTTGGTAATGAACAATGCGAGAAAAATGCTTTAAGGGGTAAAAGGAATTCAGTTAGTCATAAGCACTGAAGTGTACTTGCTGCTTGTGGACAGATTCCTTCTTCAGCCTAAAAAACCTCCCTTTTTGTAAATCCCATATAGTGTCAAAATCTGAAGGATGGGTTAGCAATTGCCCTGACATCTCCTAGTATGCTGAAAATAAAAAAAAAAACCAACACCCTAGGATTATTTTTTTCTTGGCTTGTTACTCATGAGATTGCTATTTAATCAATAGTTTGTAGCTTACATTTGCTTTTTATTAAAAAATAAGGTTCCCCATTACAACAACACGATACTGAAATGACATACTTTAGAAATGGTTTCTGATTGTGTTTATATTAAAAAGTACTCTATTCAAACATCTGTTTGCACTTGGATAAAATCAAGAAAATGACCTTTCTGTCCTGTGGGGTGTGTGCGGTTTCTTTGGTTTTTGTTTCATTTTGCATTATGAATAAATGTGTTAGGGCAACTGGAACTAACACAGCTACACTGAAATGGTATTGCTTGGCAGCGTGGAATGTTTGAAACAGCAGGAATATGCTCTGTATGTTCAGTTGTGCAGGGGTTTTTGTTATTCCATTCTCACGATGCTGTCTTCAGTTAGTGTGAGTTATAGTAACTATTAATACACATCCAGCATTTCATAATTGTGCTCAGTTTGAACAAATAAAGCATGCCTTTAAGAAAGGAAACAAAACTTCTCCACTTTGCGTAGGAGGACTGTAAAATACCATAAATGACTGTAAGAATGAGGATGTACTTTCCAAATAAGTATTTAATATTTGGAATTGTGGGTAGCAGTTTGTCAGTCTTTCCCCACGTCTGTTAAAGATGTAATCTGGAAAATCAGCTGGTAAGTAAATTACTCAAATGCCATATTCCATCTTTAAAAATATAGGTGGCATCCAGAATCAAGTATTAATAATTTTTAGTGGAACCCTGGAGGTATTTAGTTTGATTTCCAAATAGTTTTGAGAAATAAATCTTTATCTCTTGGATTTTCTGTGAGCTGCTGCTTGTTTGACAAGGTAGAGGTGGGAAAAGTTGTGGATTCGGATACTAAGAAATGCTTTCATAGTCAATGTAGACTTAGAGTGGAAGGTAAAGATATGTTTTTGCATGTGTAAATAAATGTTTTAATGCCAGACTGCTTTGCTGTCTGCTGCCATTAGAGCTGGGACATGAAGCCGAGGACTTGAGTGCTCTCTTTTCCAGATGATTTGACTTCTTATAAATAAGCTCTGGTGTGGATATTTGTGTCCAGCTCCTTTGGGCATCTCTGGAAGTTAAAATACTTCCAGTGATAGCAATGTAGAGAAAGAAACCTTTTTTGGTGTTTCTGAATTATGACTTGTCTGTAATTGCTCCCCTGTAGACAGCTGAAAGATGTTGCCTGTTTCAGAAGGAAGATCTTAAAGCTTTTTGGATGATGCTTTAGAAGGCAGATCTTAAGGCTTTTTGGTTTGGAGGGATCTTATGGGCATTTAAATTAGCTGAGTCATTTAAAAATTAATTTTAAAATACCACAATAGCTTTATCTAACCCTGTCTGTCTGCCACTCGTGTGCACTTAATTTCAGGAGAAACACCGCCAGGAGAAAATTATTTTTGTGTATCTTCCAGGTCGTGCAGTTTGACTTGGTAGGTGAAGGTGTAAGAATCACAGTCTTAAGTAGCTAATTCAATTACAAATTATGCTTATGTGGGTTCTTAGTTCTCCATGGTGTGTCTATAAAAATACACACAATTGTGAGAATGAGATAAAATTAATCAATCAATCCAGTCAATCAGACCAATCAATCTTGATAGTGACGAAAAATGATTATTAGTGAAACTGTCTTTGCAATCTGGGAGACTTGAGCGGACTTGTTAGGGAACCTGCTATAGTTCCAGGTAACTCTGACCCTTTTTGCCAGCTAGACTGGGGGCAGAGTGTTTTATCATAGTTAAGCTGGTGGAGTTGAGGTGTGCATATAGACGTGGGTGTTACTAATGGAAGGGGATGTTTTTCTCTTGTCTAGATGAGGTGCTGTGCATCAGCCTGAGCATCGCTGTGCTGCTGTCTGTGGAAGGCTTTTATTGGAATAACCATCTGTAATTATCTTCCCCCTTCAGAATGAGGAGAGCATCCTCGAACTCTGTAGAATGAATTCTGTGTACAATTAGTGTTTTTCCATGTTAATGTGACCTTTTCTTCCTGAGGGAATATCCTCCATTATCCAAACCCAAGAAAGGTAATTTGGTACCAATATTTTGTCCTATTTCTCTTAAGAGGAGTTTAGTGTGGCTTATTTAGGGGGAAAAGTGTTTGTGTGCAAAATAAATGTAAAGCCCAGCTGGAAAATGTATGTTGGATTATCTCATATGACCAGGTGGTAATATTTAACAATAATGTGGGCAATAATTACTCTCTTGGACAACTTGGAAATATTAGCTGCAGGCATTTTAAAATGTTAATAACCTTCAGTCCACTAGTCCAGACAGTTTCTGAATGCTGAGGAAGTTGTTAAATAATGAAGTGCAGTGATGTTTGCCAGAAGCAGCCTAACAGCCAACAGAGTAGGTACTACTGTGTGTGACATTTTCACATGTAGTAGATGAATATTAACCACTTTACCAGAACAATGTCTTTTTAAGAGGTTGGTGGTTTTTAAAGGCTAAGCCCCAGATGAGTAGTACAGGAAAAGGAATGAAATAGGAGAGGATAGGAGGTCAGAGTACGTGGTGCATGTTTCCAGGTAGCTTCTTTTTCTGCTGCTGTTAGCTGTCCCCTCCAGCACTTGGCACTTGGTCTGTGGTTCTTTAGAAAGACATATTGTTTCATTTACTGTGGTGGCAGAAGAAACTTAACTTTCAGAGGGAGGTTATATAAGGAGAAAGAACTACACTTCAGTTTATAGCGATTCATCCCATGTTTTTGCTTAAATTCAACTGAGATAAGTCTTAAGGTAACCTCATTAATTTTCATTTACAGAAGGAAGTATGTGAATATCTTTTATTGCAAAAAATTGTGTGAAGAGCTTTTTCAGTATGACCAGATTTTTAGCTTATTTCTACTTTTTCTTTCTTACTCTCCACTATTTGTTGTTTTCATTCAGATTTGGGTAGAAATGTGCTTCAACTGTAAGTGGATTTGAGCATCTCCATGATTTAAATTACCTGTATTGGAAAGCTGCTCATGCACTGATTTAATAGGCTCTAATGTCATAATAAATTGCGTGCAGCAGGTTGTGGGAGTTTCTCATGTCTGAGATGCTCAGAAGGAAGAGGCGTGTCAGTGATGCTCTCCTGTACAATGGTACCAGTCTAACTTAGGCTCTGATCAGTTTTCACACGAGCAAAAATTCTTCTGATCATGTCATATCACCAAATACTCATTTTGTTCTGAGGAGAGACATTAACTGTACTGGCAAAGCAGCTTTTGCAAATGTCTCCACTTGTGTCAGTTAGGTTTGACTGCTTTGCAGGCTGCTATTTTTATAGACCTGCCTGGAGAGAGTGTAGGTGTGATAATAACAGCTTTCATTTTAATAAAATCTAGTGAAGTGTTTGTAGTCTCCTTGCTCTCTTTCTGTACAAGTATTACTTCAGCAATGAATTAAATGACTGTTAAGCTAATTGATGACTAATTAAGTCACTGGTAGCTAATTAAGCTAATTTTTGGGTGTCTATGGTGTCAATAGGTATGGCTCATCTCACTATGCTGCTATTCATATGGGAAACTGAAAGAGTCCTGTAACTTCTTCCAACAGATTACAAAAACGTAGTGCAACTCACTACAGATCCTGTTTTGAGAGCAAAAAGGGTGAGACAAGAATGCTAAAGTGGTAAATGTTGCTGTATGAAGCCATTAGGCAGGCTGACTCAAAAGTAAAGCTTGGAATAATGGCTGTGTTTCAGGAGGATGAGCAGGAGCATGGATTGACTGGGCTTTTTGCAGTACTATTTCTGATTTTACTAGTCTGGCATGTCTTCCAAAAAGAAGTGCTGCCCTTGTAAGGGAAGAGAGGGGAATCCATAGATCCATGACTGTATGGTGTGCTGAGGAGGATAAAATTTTCCTGTGGGGAGACCAGATATACTTTTAGTAGATTAATAAGAAAAGCAACCTTTCTATACATTTATGCTTGGCTACCAAACAGTGCTTGCAGAGAGAAAATGGGGAGCTAGTTAACAATTTGGTCCCACTTTTGTTGACAATATACTACCTGTAAATACAGGTTTAAAGTATTTAAATACGAAATTAAAATTTTTTTGTTGCTTAAAAACTGATTATGCCAATTTGAAATTGAAATTAACACTGCTAATGTCAATTAAAACAAGAAAGAGCTTCCAATTTCAATGAAATGTCCTTACGTGGAATAATTATATTTTTAATTCTTTGCTTAAAACCAGGCAAACCAAAAGAAAACAGAAGGAAATTATTGGTGCTGGCACTGGATACACTGCTAGCACTGCTTCAAAACAGAAGCAACATTAAAAATTAATACATAAAATAAAACTTTCAACTTGCAAATATGAAGAAAATAAATAACACTTCAAGATGCCCATTACCTCAAATTTGTTCTTTGACAGTAAAGCTTATAGGCTCTCTTATTTCTGTACAGGAATGTATTCTAAAACCTGACAAAGACTCAACCTTTGGAAATGAAATGTATTTACTCCTTGGTATCTTAAGACAGCCAAGCATTTATTTGACTTTAAATGATCTTGAAGTGTTAGGAGTAGCATCTGTATTTGTGTTTGGGAGGCTCTTGTTCTCTGAAAGGGTATATTGAATGCAAGGGATTGAAACAAAAATCATGGTCTAATGTTCTTAAATACATAAATCTCTTAAGTAAAGTTTTTCCTAATTCTTGGTTCCAGTCTGTACTCAAGAGAGAAGTTTTATTTTGGTAATCTGAAAACAGATCTTTTTCCATTATGGCTAAACAGTAATTTTAGACACAATGCTACTTGTGTAAACTATGTAGGCAAAAAATAGACTTCCAGTAGTCGTAAGAGCTTGTTTTTCATGGCTGTGTTGTTGCTCATAGGAAGGTTTGCAATTAGTTTAATTATGGCTTGCTCTGTAGACAGTGGAAAAGGTACAACTTTTTTTTACCTGATGGTTCTTTTTATATGCTTTGAATGCCATATTTGACAGAAAAAAAGTTTGTTTGTTTTCTGCACCTGCAGTTAAGAAGCAACTTCTTGAAGTAGTCACAATCTAGATTTACCACACTTAAAAGTGAATAGCTTTAGCACGTTTGACAGCACGCATTTAACAGCACGTGTTGAGTGTAGCAAAGAGGGAGCAGCAAGTAGATGGAGCAGTCCATCAGCAGCTGCCAAAACTTTGCATTGGATTTAAGCCATAGCTATTAATCATTTCTTCTGTGAAAAGGAAAAAAGTGCATCAAAAGCCTTTAGGGTGTTGGGAGGGGAAATTCCTTCCCTCTGCTAAGCAGAGAAATATACTTTATTTAGTCATACAGCAGCTTCTTAAGTTGTCTGAACTAGTGGAGTTTACTTATGAGATGTTTTGCTTTTATAAATTTCATTAGTTGCAAATATACTAGCAGAAGGTTTTTCTGAAAATGCAGCTGAGGCCATCAGAATTTATTGTCTTCTAAAGAAAGCTGCAAAGATTTCATGTATTAAATTCTCTTTCTGTGTTACCACAGAAGAGAAAGGGAGAACATGAACCAAAACTGCTTCTACTGCTTCTTTCAGGCATTGCAATTCCGTTTTCCCTCTGTTACCATCTAAAATACTTTTTTTTTTTTTTTTTGGAAGCTTGAAAAGCCATAGTGGTTTGGGTTGGAGGGGACCTTTAAAGATCATCTAGTCCAGCCGGGCAAAGAGCAAGGCCATCTTCAACTAGGTCAGGTTGAGTTGGCCAACCTGACCTGGAATGTTTCTAGGGAAGGAGCATCTATCATTCCTCTGGACAACCTCTGCCAGTCATTCACTGTTCCAGTCATTCATCATAAAAAAAAAAAAAATCTTCCTTATATCTAGAAGATAACTCTATAGTATTTCTAAGTTATAAATTTTGCAACACTTAAAATTTCTCGGACAACATCCTTTACTTGTGTGCTGTCTCTCTCAAAGCATAAGTTGTGCTGGATTGAAAATAGAACTCTAGAAACAGGCACGTTGCTGAAACCTGAAGAAAATGTTTTTGTTCGGATTTATATAAGCTGCCCAGACCGCCTGACTTGCTCAGATTTAAAGGGATGTGTCTTGCAAAACCCCCGCAGTGAGTCACATTTTTATCTCAGGAAACTTTGAATTTCCATTTCAGGAAGTGGAATATAAATAACCTTCTGTAAGAAGACCAGAAATTCTTTAGATAATATAAAATTTTAATCGTGGATAATAAATGGCTGGTATTTTCAAGGCCGAGAATTAGTCAAGTGCAAGTCAATGATATTTATAAAATTTCAAAATAATTTTTTTTTAACATGTTGAATGTTTTTCTAGATCGCAGATACTAAGATAGTTGCAAAGCCTGGAGCTGGATTTGGCTATAGAGAGTCTCTATATTCCTTCTTTTGGCTATAGAGAGTCTCTGTTTTTATTTCCTTCTTTAAAATTTTGAATTAGGGATTTGGAACGGGGGTTTGAGTTAGTAAAAAAACTTAATAAATGGCTTAGATTTGCCCAGTATTGGAAAAGAAATGCACCAGTATTTCTTATTTACACTTGCACCACTGGTAAAAGCTGGACTTTCAGTCTGCATAGACTGAAGAGGTACTTCTGGGTCCTGTAAGAAATGGCTGCCTCCCAGTAATCAAAAACGTCGCTTCTGTCACATCCTGATTTACAGAAATCTCTGCATCTTCTGATGCATATCATGACTCCAGAAAAATTCCTGCTCCTCTGTGCTGCATAGCTGTTAAATAACTTTCATGAACTTAAATATTTCTCGTGTGCTACAAGAGTAGTATTATTTCACATGAGACAGACACCTGAAAATTTTTCAAACAGATTTTGGGGGTAGAATACTAAATTGGCAGCAGCAAAATGAGACAAAAGATGCCATTCATCCAGTGAGATGTAGTTTTGTTAGGCATTGACAGAGGAAAACTTGCACGTGTGTTCAGACTGAGAGAGGGGAGTGTGGACCAGGTAAGAAGTTAGAAAGCAGAATCTTGGAGCTGTTGGTAAAGACAAACCAGCTCCTGAAAGATGAGGCATCTATTGGTGAAGGATGCTACAGCTTGCTTTTGAAAGGAGTAGGAGTGGTACAAACCCAAACTTATTTGGCAGTGCTGGCTTTTAAGGCCTTCTCAACCTTCCTCAATGGATTCCTTGTTTTGCTCTAACAGTGACTGGAAAGGAATCTTAATGAAGAGGAATCCCAAATTAATACTAAAGTGTTCAAGGAGGAATGTTGCTGGTATCTCTTTTGGTCCCAGCCCTCCTCATGTTTTTCACGTTCTCTTCAGCAATTATGCTGTCAGGGATGGTAACTGATTGACAGCTATGCTTTGCATATTGGACAAGTGAATGACAGAAGAAAAGCAGTCTTTGTGGCTCCGGGAGAGGCCTGATTTGTGTTGGGTGGAATATATGCAATTTTATGCTGTTATTTAAAATGCAGGATTTAATTGAAAGAAGTAATGCCAGCTCACTTGTGTAGCAAATAGGAAGGAAGTAAACATTGTAAAATAAGTATGCAAATATATTCTTGTGCTAAAGGTTTATTAACTTGCTATAATATCTTTATGGTGCTGCCTAGTAATAGCAAAGTTATCAATCCTAGCAATCTCTTTGAGATGGATTTTTTGGTGATATTTTCATTGTCTCAACTCTTAAAGAAGGTAGAGAGTAATGCTGTGGGAGAAAAATTAGTAAAAGTTTAATATTAGAGTGTAATTAAATAACAAGTTAAAAAGTCTCAATGGCAGACAAAGTACTCTTTACCTGCAAAAGTGAAAGACTTATCTGTGTCCTTGTTGATACTGACCTGATGCAAAAGGCCTTTTTTATGCCACTTTCCCTGTATTTGACAGTTTAGGAGCCTTAGCTGAAATTTTTATAGCACTGAAATATTTTGTTTTATGTGTTTCTTACTTTGGTCATTTTCCCAGGCACAGGGTTTTCTAAGAGATCTGCTTAACAGAGCTCTTAAAATGCCAGTGTCTTTCTCCGCTAAAAAGACTTGTAGGCTGCATCCTACAAGTGCATTTCTGATGTGTACGACTTTGATACTCCTTATATGCATGTTCAGAAATATTTTAAACATGTCAAACTGCATACACTCCCTTGCAATTTCTCTGTATGCAAGCTTCAGGTTGACTTAAAACCTTTAATGGCTAATTATTTTCAAAAAATACGCAAGAATTTTTCCTAAGAACTTATAGTAAGGCTTCTTGAGCTGTGTGGTGTGAGTATGCCACTGTATTAAACATAATATTTTTAGGAAAAAGGATGTGTATACAGTTTTTGTTGGATAATGAAATGAGGCATAAAAAGATAGACCTCTTTGGTCCTGACCTTGTGAATTCATTTAGCTTGCAGTTCTGTTATTTTAGTTGAGGTGTAATGCTTGAACTTGGATAGGAAATGTATACCTTGCTCAGATGCTGTCCAACAGTAAAATAGTGGTTCTTGAAAATATACATATATACGTATTTGTTGGCATCTGCCATCTATCACCTTAACCTCTGAGCTCATCTCTTCCCAAAAACTGTCCTTTAAGGCGTGTGTTTTCCCTCTGCTTCTGTAGTCCGTTTTGGATATTGTGGGCAATGACCTGCAACAGTTTATAATAAGGTGTGTCAAGTCTGTAGCTTGATTTCATGGCCTTGTTTTATACAAAATGTTGTAAAAATAAATACTTATTTTTCACTGAAAGTGAGATATTTTAGCCGAAACAAAATATGTATGTAATGCATGCTGTCCAAGGGAACTTCAGAGTTCATTAAAGGTCATTAGTCAGATATCTTAACTTCTTGGCTTTTGTTGTCATGAAAATATTTCCATGTTGCTGTGGCATGTCTAAAAATAGTGACTACATCCCCATATTTTTGTGCAGTTCCAAACAAAAATGCATCCTGTTGATCATATTAAAAAATACCCAATGGATATCTACTTCAGGAAGACAAAACTGATTTTTAAAAAAGATTTAGGGGGTGTTCACCAAGCAAGAAGAGAGACGTTTCCAGATGGAAACTCTTCAGTTTTTTAATAGCAAAGACCTATCTTTCAAGAAGAATAAGGTTTTTTCTTTATTTTGTTCTTTCAGTTTGGTTCTTTAAGACTCAGAATGCTATACAATCTAAATTGTATAATAATAATTGGAGAATAATTTAATGGAAGACATTTTCTTATAGTGTTTTCTGTCTGAAAACAAATGAAAATGGTCCATGCTTGTCCTGTCTGGGGAAGAAACCCAAGAGCTGAGTACTTCAATGTGCTCAAAGTGCAGCTCGTTACAGGAGTGTGTGTATTCTAGAAGCTCTAACTTGCTTTAGGGTATGTTTATGTTCAGTCTGATGGCTTCATCTTTGCTCAAATGGTGTAATTTTTTCGAGCAACAAAACTTTGCTTTTTCCCAAATATATACAGTCCAAATAATGTCATTGTCAAGAATTGATTACCAGATACGCATCATGATTGAGGAAGACTTGGGTGGTATGTGAGTGACGGCAAAAGATGTAAACCTGAAACTGGAAAGCTGACTGTAGCATCAGGATGGGCACATTTGTTTGCTGTGAGGTGTTAGGGTCACCCTGGAATCTCAGAGTGCTGGAAAATGGTTGGTATGTGTTGTAGTGTAGTAAGGAAGGTGAAACAGATGCTTCTAACAATACATTTCAGTGGATCAAATGTACCATTTACATTATGTGAGTTTCTGGCAGGGCTGTTGGAACAGCATGGATGAAGAAAAATTAATTTCTACGGAGTAAACCAAAAATGACCACTAATTCCTATGTCACTTGAATGAGTTACTGCCAAAGATAGTTCTCCTGGTCTGTAGCCCTTCCTGAAGGCAGCTTTCAAGGGTTTGTCTAGCTCCTACTCACTTAGCCTCTCTTAGAACTATTTGGCTTCTCACCTTCTCATCGTAACCCTTTACCTGCTTTCATCCTCTAACTTTTAATGCTTGCTGTAACCTAGCTGATGGTGCTGGTAAGGTGTCCCTAAACCTCCTCATTCTGAGTTTGAAATTAAAGGAGGTAGAGCGAACGAGGATTGACTTTTCTGGATGCTTATCTGCTGTGTTTGCATAATTTAATGGGGGGCAGGAAAGAGGAGAAAGATGGTTGTGATGACTTGCGAGCTTTCTGGCCTGGAATTTGGAAAACCCTAGAGAGAGGAGTTGTGGAGAAAGAAGCGCTTACAGAATTACTGGAGAAGGTGAAGGAAGATGACCAGAATGAGAAAGACACACGGCTTCTGAACAAATGAGACACTGCAGAGGGAGAGAGAGTTTGCTGCAGAGGACATGGCAAAGCAGGTGACTGGCCCAGCAGCTGCCTGGTGGCACGCGGTGGCCAGGGCTGTGCTGTGGAGGCAGCCGGTGTGCATGTGCTTGTGGAGGATGTGCCAGCTGATGCTGTGGGCAATCTTTTTTGGCGCTTAATTTCTCTGATTCAGTTTTACAGCACAGCTGCTGTGTGGGACCAGCTCCTGGGTGCAAGTGTTTGCTATATTTATGAAATGCAAATGCATAGGATTCATCGTTGACTGCGGCAAGGAAGGTTATAGGTAATAAATGGTAATTATTTGGTGATGAGAGAGGTGTCAATTCCTAAATCAGCTTAAGCTATGCTTTTCTTATAAGCAATTGTAGTCTTTTGTTTGCTATGGCAAATGACAACTTTTACACAACAGAAAATGATGGTGTACAGAAATTATCCTAACACCGAATCAATATGTTCAAGTATGATCTCATTCAGTTCCCTAAATGGATTTTGTCCTTACCTCTAAGGCAGCAGCTGGTGCAACAGTGCAGGTTTCTTCCCGCCTGTACCTCTTGGAGCTTTTGCCTGTAGTAGGAATTGTTATTTTTAAATGAACTGAACAAAAGCATTTGGGATTTTTTCCAATCATAATGAAACCTGGGGAAAAAGAGGGGTAATATGTTTCTTTCAGAAGTCCTAATTCTGGGTAGTGGGACTCATCACTCAGTAGCTCTGCAAAGGATAAGCACTGTGCTCTTAATGTCAATAGTTTCAAAGCTGGGTTCACTGTGCATGCTATTTAATGCTGAAAAATGAGTTTAATACAGGAAATCCTGTTTGGGTGCTGCTGGGAGGATGGCAAAGGAATGTATTTCAGAAACAAACTTCTTCTGCAGATCTAACAGCTGTTTTTGAGCCTCATTGGCAGATATGGATATCTCTGTCAGGCTTTGGTTTTGTTGTGTTGGTTTTCTAGTTTTAAAAAAACCATCTCAAACTACTAATATCTCTGTATTTGTCAGGATCAGCTGGTGTCTGGACTTAGTGACTGACTGAATTATATTCCTTCCACATTTGTTACTTTGGATCTACAGACTCAGTGCTTGTAAGAAATCTGGGCTTTTATTAGCAGCTTAGTATTTTAAATTTAACTTTATCTATACTAGCTTTTCTAAGTTTGTAATTGTATGTCTAGTCTCATTTGTAGGCACTGAACTTTGAATTTACAGATCCATCTCTCCTTCCTTCTTTCAAAGGAACCTATTTATAGCTCCACAGAGCAAACATCTTGGCAATGTTTTTCAAAATGTATAACTGCTGTGGAGCATGAGAACTAGAGAGCCAAGGAAATAAAGTTGCTGCTTTCCTAACTGTAATTGGTTTTCCCCTTTACTCATTTCTAATGAATAAGAAGACCAAATTGAAAGCTTAATTGACAGCAAATATATTCAATGAGAAAAAAAAAAAAGAAAGGAAAAATTAGGGAAGTAATTCTTTCATCTTCAAAGAAAATTTTGAAGATTTTCCTGTCTTGTTGATTGTGATGGGTTTATTGAATGCTGAATGGTGCTGGAGTTACTTGTGAGGCAGCCCTGCTTCTCTGTGATCTTAGGTGCTTATCAAAAAGGATACAAGTATATAAGTTGGTTTTGGTTAGTTGTAGTTGAACAAATGTTTCTAAGTAATATTTTAACTCAAGTTTATGAACAAATTGATATTTCTTTGCCTTGTTCAGAAAGTTCTTATGTGGGCAGCTTAATTTTTTCTCAGTAGTGGAGGCCTGCATAGATACTTTTCCTGATCCATTCCTCTCTCATCTTTTTAACATAGCTTAATGCACACTGAAGATGCTCAGCTGGGAAACACGAGTTTAACACAACTGCGACTATTCTAAATTCTTCTGAGTCACTTTGAATAGCCCAGAGCTGGTGGGAGGAGAAGGGAAAGTGGGGGAAACAATACTTTTTACCACCCAAATTGAGCAATAAGTTATCGCTGCATGTGGTTTCTGAGAAATCCAAAATTGTTGGTCTCCAGAAGATGAAACTTTAATTATACCTTCTGAAATGTTGCTTGCCCTTATTTATTTTCTTGAAATTCTGGTCAAGATTTTCTGCCCAGTTTTATTCCAACTTTTGAACTCCTTTCGCAAATGTGAGTGGACTTTTATATCAAATATCTTACAGGATTGGTGTCAGTTCAGAGTTGCAGAAGGAGAATAATATGTTTGTCACACAGACTGAATCTTGACACTGGCAGCCGATGAACAGTGGCAAAAAAAAGGGCATTTTAAACTTAAAATATACTCATCAGAAGAATCTTGTAATGGAAATTATTAAGTGGAAGTGGAAAAACCCCACTTACAGACATTAAGTTCAGTGTTGATTGCTCTACTGCATGCAATGAAGTTTTTACTTCCCTTTCAACTGTTTTAATTCAGTAGTCGCTGCAGTCTGTGCAATTCTGTTCTTGCTGATGACATCAGGTAGCACGTTTCTTATGGTGGGGTGTTTTGACAGCTTTAATGGCCAGAAGAGTTCATTCACCTGTTTGTAACTCATGGCATTCAGGGTGTGGGTGAAGGCTGAAAAAGGGCTCTGTCTCAGAGGTATGCAAGAACTACAATTTCTCTGGTTCAGCTCGTGGAAGAAAACGATCTATGGTTAATCATGTCACCTTCCTCCTCCTGGTTATGGTGCCGAAAGGTAGGAACGATGATAGGGAAGGATGTGTGCCAGAGCTGAGATGAGTATCAAAGATAGACCCAAGGGAACTCAACCTACTGGTTTGAGAATCCTGAAACCAA
The DNA here is from genome assembly GCA_013396875.1 of Vireo altiloquus. Classification (NCBI taxonomy): domain Eukaryota; kingdom Metazoa; phylum Chordata; class Aves; order Passeriformes; family Vireonidae; genus Vireo; species Vireo altiloquus. The sequence continues at coordinate 1,456,892 of VZRF01009875.1, forward strand.
TTACCATGCCTGGGCTGGTACTAAAGAATGAGGAACTGGGGATAGCTCTCTCCTTAGTAGTATTAACTTAATAATTGTCAAACTGACACCTGGGTGTAATCCCAAGTGTCTGTCACTCGGTCATCTGCATGCCCTGTTTCCTAAGCTGAAAACAAGCAGCTTAGCCTGGGACAGACACGGGGCAGGGACTGGAGAGAAGTGAGTGATACCACTCGGCAGCAGGGCAGCATTGCCCTCGGTGAGTTACACAAACTTCCTACCTAATCTGTTAAACTATTCTAAACGGTAAAGTATGCGCTATAAACCTTTACCTATTAAACCCCCTGAGCAAGGCAGGGCACCATTCTGCCTGCTAATAGTACTAATAGCAGGAAATGAATGACTTAATTTCCCTCTCTTCCCCTGACAAATTGCTCTTCTAAAGTGAGCTGGGACATTGAGTTTGAATGAAGAAAACCCTTGCTAATATTTCAGTCATGGTAGTTTTTGTGTGTTTTCTCCCCCTCCCTCCCTTTTTTTTTTGTTTTGTTTTATTATGTTTTTAAAGCTTTTAAATAAGTCTTCCCTATACTACAAATATTTGACTACATTGTGCTGACTCCTCTTTGACTTGGTAAAATGCTTCTGCTTTCTTTGTTCCTTTTTATTTTATGGCAAGGATAACCATAATCTTAAAAGCTAAATGTTCTAATTATTGAGGTAATAAATAGTTAAAGTAGCTGTAGCCCAATGATGCAAGTCATTGTACCATCTCCTACAGGTGTTTTCTCATAAAGGGCAGATGGCTGATATGTTACTGACTCCTTAGGGACAGCAAATTAGGAGAAGGCAGATATATTTACTGCTTCTAGAAAATAAATTTAACTCCATGTAATTTCATTCTTTTAGAGGTTTCTCCTTGTTTCTGTCCTTCACAGAAAGGTTTATGTAACCTTTAAGAAAAAATACAGAACTTTGATCTTGCTGTTTAAGTTACAAACCTTTAGGAATTTTTTATGTGGGTGAGCATGCATACATTATAATGGTTTGTATATAGAATTTGTAGTATAAGTACCAAATCTAAGCAATCAAAAATTCACATGATGGGCCTCAACTAATAAACTGGTTTATTAATAAAATGAGAAGAGTGTTTGTTTTTTGACGTGATACACTTGGGCCTTGTTTTAGGACTGAAATAGAAGAGGCCACTGTGTGACTGAATCCATCTTTTGCAGTGTCAGACTGCTACGCAGCAGTGTGTTTCCTAAACTGTTTGTATTTCTTTCCAAATTCCCATTGCAGTGGTGCTTGCGTTACTAGGTCAGCTTTGTCTTTTAATAGCCTTGTGTATATTCTAGTTAACTTTATTTCTAGAGAGCTGCAATTGCCTGTGACCTCTTCTGTGTTTTACTATAACCAGAGTCTTGGGAATGCTACCTTGCAGAACAGACTCTATTCTGCAGCTCTCCTGGTTCAGAATTACTCTGGAGGAAATGACTAGATGGGATCTCGAGAGCAATTTGTAGAAAGGCTCAAATAGTTTTGCTGTTATTATAGTATTGACTTCTCTCGTGGCTACATTATGGACTCTCAAAACTGTCATGTTATAATAAGCAAGTATTTTTTTGTTAGTTCATAAATGCTTTTGCATTGTGTGTGACTGGTTTTTTAAATGCTTTCATTCATCCTAGGCGTAATTTGGAAGAAAGCTTAATAATGAAAAGATTATAGTAATACCTTTCTGTATTACTTTGCTGTTTTCCCTTTTAACTAAATATTTGGATTTTGTGTTTCTTTTATGTTCTCCATATTTACAAGTGTTCTATGTGGCACTACAGTGGTAGTGGTGTTCTGTGTGGTGTTTGTTAGAACCATGTGTCTTTCTGGTTCCTGTCTAAGAAAGCAACGAAAAACCATAACAAAATGTAACTAAAAATGTGGGTTCGGCTATATTGTTGCCTATGTGTTGTAATGACTTTATTTTTCCCTGTGACCTCTACATTTGGTGAAAACCTCTATATTCTTGGATATGGTAATAATAGTTGACAAGACTGTTTTCTTATGTGCCATGTTTCAGTGAAGCTACTGCAGGTGCTCTGTCCCCTATGTGTATGTGCCATCTCTTGACTGACCCGCTGGATCTGGTCTAGTGGAAGGTGTCCCTGTCCACAGCAGAGGGGTTGGCACTAGATGTTAAGGTCCTTTCCATCTGCAAACCATTCTATGATTCTTTCTTTACTCTCTACTAAGGTGCTTGAAGAAGTTTCGGATGTTTAGTTTGCTTTGCAATTTTCAGCTCTATTTGATTTATGATTATGCTACTTTCTGTCACATCCAGGTGACAAACTGTGGCTGCCGTTAAGGAGCTGCTTAAGCAAAGAAAGAGAGGAGATGAGTTCTGGGGAGTGTGGGAAGGTAGTAAAGATACGTTTTTCAAAAATACCTGTCAAGATTTGTCGGCACTTTTTTAAGACATCAGTATAAGAGAATGAGTTCTGAAACTGCATTGGTAATGTCTGAGCAATGAAACATCTGCAAATGGATGTAAACATGTGCTGCCTGAAAGTAAAGAGATTTTGCCAAAACAGGGATGTGAAAGCCACGTGTCTCATTTTGTTCTTGATCTCCAATAAACTCCTCCTTTCTTCCAAGGGATAAATAAATGATCAAATTGCATCTGTGTATGCCTTGGGTGATTGTCGATGAAATTTTTGAGCAGGCTGCATTGATTGTATCAGTGTTTTTTTCAAAGCTATTGTTATCTAGAACGTATAGGCAACATCTTGCACTTGCAAGTCTGTGTTCCAGAAGATGAGTGGGAAAATTTAAATATGAAGATCTTCAAAAGTCCATTCAGACCATAATGCCTTTTCAGCTAAAAAAAAAAAAGAAAAAAAAAAGAAAAAGTATTTTCATAGACAGAAAAGAAAGAGGCATTTTCTTGTTCTCATTGCAGAATAGCAAGTTTTCATTTTCATCTTAAGAGACAATAACTATTCAGTGTGCAGCTATTGTTAAATGATAACTGTAGAGAAACAATAGAAACTGCAAATGCTTATTCATTGACCAGAAATCCAGTGAAAGGTTATAAGGCTAGTAATCATCTGTATATTCTCTGCACCATTTCAGCATTCAAATCTCAGATACAAGTACAGAGTAAATTTGACCTTAACTATTGGTACTATCTGTAAGACAATGAAGTAGTATGTGACTTTTTCCAAAGCAGAATCAATAAAAATATATAAATGCAAAAGGCTACATAAACATTTGTGTAACAAGTCCTTGGGGGTTGGGAGCCGTGCAGAGGAGAGGAGGAAGGAAAGCTCCTTTAATTTGCTGGCGCTGTGATGCCTTTGGGAAATAAAAAAAGTCCGGAGAACAGTATAGTTCATGATCTTTCATAATCCTGTCTTTGCTGTGGCGGAAGCACTCAGATGGGTTGTGCTGCTATAGCTGTTCTTCTGCAGAGTTTGTTTTGCTGGGAAGGAGGTGATATTTCCTTATGCAGTACGGAAGGTGCTTCCTTTTACCCCCATGCCTTTGTGTTTGTGCTGCAGCTGACTTGCTGCAATTATGCTCTCTATTGTAAGTGGCTATTACAGCGCTGCTTTCTTTTTCCAGTAGCTCATACATAACAAAGGAACCTCCGTGTACACGATATATGGCTTTGCCTATTTTATTCTCATAGTGGTTGGAGTAGGAAAAAAGAAAATAAAACTGGAGGAGGAGGAGGAGTAGCTTTGTACTGGAACACAAGAAATACCTACATTAAAATCTGTCCAGAAGTCGCCTGGCAGCTATAGATTTGGACAGCCTGAATATTTCTTTCTAATGAGAATGTTGCATAGCCATGTTACAGGGAGCAGTCTCTCAAAAGAGCTTCTAGATACTCAATTCAGTCATGTTGTGTATGGTTCCTAATTCAGATCATAAATTTAGTGCTGCAATAGCTTCTCTGGTATTCACTTAAAGTAGACCCACTATACTGTTGCTGTGCTTTGAGCATATGCTAAAACAATATTTTTTTTCCTTTGGTCTAATACAACTTCCATCAATTTGATCTGAAACCAGAAAAATACCTCTTTGTTGTTTTATGGTGGATGATGCTTCATCAGCTTTGTATTGTTCTTTGTTTACTGTAGCATCTCTTTAATTGGTGAAATGTGTGTGATGGGCAGTTGGGAAAACAAGCAAACAACATTTTTAAAGAACACCCTTTTGAAACCTTGTCCTGGGATTTTTCCAAAAATAATAATACTTTTCTTTCAGGAAAAAAGTGGCAAATAAGTACTATGTTAAGATAACTTTCTAATGTAAAGACTCTTAACACGTTGTTGTAAAAGTTAATGTTGGACTACAAGCTGGCTAGCTGATGAGCTTCTATAGCTACTGTATACTACTGATGTATCTGCAGACTATGAAATTTATTGAAATCCTTTAGTTGATACTACTACAATGTTATTCTTTTCAAGAAGAATTGAAAAAATATACTCGTTTCTGAAAAATGATATGAGAACTTAAAGAATTCTGTGTTGTATGATGTGCATATAGCGTGTCACTCTTAAAGCCAGTGAGTGACTTAGCCTGTTTTCAAATGGGATTTTTTTATGATAGTTCCAGATGTTTGTAGATTGTGTGATGCAGCACAAAAAAGATTTTTCAAGGGGTTTTAGCTGTGACGAAAAGGGCAGTAGATTATCAGTAATCTGTGGCTGTGTGAATTGGTGCAGAGTTTAATTTTGGATCTCGGCTTGTTTCTCTGTTTGAACTTTTGTCGGAGGGATGAGTATGTGTGCAGGCAGCACAACTTGCTGTTAACAGCCTTTAATGCTTTGCTGTAATAAAAACAAGCAAGTCAGTTGTCTGAAGAACAGTGTAAAGCCCTTGGTGAATACCGAGTGTCACTTTGTTACTGTTGATGGAAGTCGCATTCTTCTGCTAAACACAGAGTCACTCATTGATGCTGGAAGCTTCTGGCACTATTGGGTGTAAAAATAGAGGTTTCCTGCTAGCAAGCACAAAAGAGAAAGTTTCCTCCAACATAACGCATGTAAACTTTCGAGATTAAAAAGCAAAACAGAATGCATTCAGAGCTGTTGTTCCTATATTTATAATGAATTCACTCAATTATGAGCATATTCTGGGTCTGTTGGGTTGTGCTTTTTACTCAGTCAGAATTGCTCACAGTTTTTGTTCTGATTCAACACTTGTTTCTTCCTCAAGTGCTTCTGAAAATTATTCTCCCTACCTCCATTTTTAGTTGATTTTTTTTTCTTTCTTGCTTTCATGTTTCTGAGGGCATGCCAACCTTTCAAATCCATGAAGAAAACTGAAAACTTACTTCAAATTTGCCGCAGTGTTATGAAACTTAGTACAGAAAAAGCACCAAAGGTTGTATATGGCTTGTCAGGAATATCTGTTTATTTGTCTTCCTAATACACATATAGAAAGATGTGTCATATATATCTTAAAACTAGGCCGTGTGGGATAGGTACAGTATTTTTCAGCTCAGGTGTCCCTGAATTTGGAACCAGTTTGGAATTTAATTGCCTGCCTGGCTGACTGTGTGTTCGAGATGCATCATGAAAGATGGAAACATTTTTATCTGAGGGGTGAGGTTTCTCTGTAGGCTTCAGGTGCACCCCTACTGTAGTAGCCTGGCTGGTAGGAGCTGCTGAGAAGAGGGAGCTAGAACACATCTTGGCGAGGTGTATGAGTTTTTTAAGGAGTGTTGCTGCTCTCTCAAAGCAGAACTATCTTCTGTCACCAACAGCTTCAGGATATCACATGGAGCAGCCAAATCCCAATGGTGAGTGTACCATAGCCAGTGCAATTCTGTTAGCTTAATACTTTCTCAAGAAAATCTTAAATTATACTTTTATAAACTAAAGATACTGATGAAATATCTAAGTATTTCTAATGTACTTTAACTTGTAATTGTGGTAATTTGGATTAGTGGGTGGTATGGCTTAATGTAATTGGTGTCATCACAAGAAAAAGGTACATCAGAGAGGAAATCTTTGACAATGGATTGGTGAAGTTTTATTACCGGATAAGGTAGGAAGTGGCTTATCTCATTTTTCCCCTTCTTGGTTTGTGAATCCTCTACTACTCATGACCCTAGGATCCATCCTCATCCCCTTGAGATGCTGTTTCACAAATTGGAGCTGAAGACACTTGGATTTCCTTGCCCTGCCCTGCTCTTGTCTCCCTTGTTCTTTTCCTCGCCCAGGAGTGAGTGTAAAGTACTGGGTACCTGCAGATTGGATTGGAATGTGATACATGTTAAACCTATCCTAAACTCATGTTCCTAATAAAATGTTTCTAAACTGCTGTCTTGGTTGACAGGTAATAGAGGCTTTTACACTGTGCTTCTTCTGTGTCCTCCTTGAAAATCTGTGGTATGATCTGAATACAAGTGAATACGTACAAGTAGGCCATTAACTACAGAAGCCTTAATGAAAGCTCAGATTTACATTTTCCCACAGGTGTTTTAAAGTATCACTGGATGTACAGTATATGACAGCTCCGTAATCTCATAAATCATTATTAAAATACAAAGCTAGTTCCACTGTTCAGTGGTTTCTGTCATTACAGTTCAGGTTTGTCTTATGCCAAGAATCTGGAGAATATGAGAGGTGACTTGTATAAACTATTGCATTGCTCTTCTGTTCATCTTTTTGGTCCTTTTTTTTTTTTTAAAGATAGTAGTCCTGTCAATTCAAAGAAAGGAAAAAATACACCTTGACCCTTACTTCTAATCTTCTCATGTAACCGATGGACTGCTGAAACAATAGCAGCCACATCTGATACAACATCATCTTATTTATAGATGGAAGCAGCTGCATCCTCTTGTCTTGGCATGCCAGAAGACCTATTGTTTTTAAGTCTCCTGGTTAATGAGACTATGGGAAAATGAAGGCCTACTATAAAAGCACTATTAAAGATAATTATTTAACACGAAAAGGAATGGAAGACGTGGCTGGTGCAACTTGCTCTTGAGTTAGGAGTAAATGAAGAAATTAACGGTGCTGACAGTGTAAGCTATAGGATAGCCTAGAGTTTACTCATGGATTCTTACAGTGTATTTAGCATTTGCCTCATAAACAATACCAATTTCCACAGCCCTGCAATTTCTGATGGCTGGAGGCCTGAACACTGAATAAGTTCAGTTAGTAGGGAAAAATCCCTGCCCTGTTACACTCCTTTGCCAGCACTGAACTCATTCTTCCCTCCACACTCCCCCAGGTGGGTCATTGGTATGGGGTCAGCAGGTACCTCTGTGCAGTCCTCACCGGGACACTGGGGCAGGCACTTGCCAAGACCACAGTGGGGAGTGGGTGGCACTGTCTGGTGGTACAGTCTTCAGCCAGGAAGGGCTCCTCTGGGACCAACTGGCTGACCTCTGAATCTGGAGCGTGGAATTTGGGACCTGTAATAGGTTGTTAATCCCTCTGTTGCCATCCTCATTTTTCCCCTCTATTGGATGCCCTAGATGGAAGGAATGTTTTCTGTCTTTACAGACAGCTCTCCCAGGCTGAGGAAGGTCTGAGCTTCATTACAGGTCCCTGGAAGTCTGTGGGTGAGCAGCCAGGAGATCTTTTTCTGTCCCATTTCAGTCAGGTGTTCAGTGGTGTCAGTTTAAAGACAGCATCCTGTGAAGCACAGAATGTAGCTCAGTGCAGTGTGTTCTCCCCTCGTGCTCTTAGGTGTTTAAGGTGTCTTTAAGGTGTTTCCCATATAGCTCATGCTGTGCAAATTAAAAAAATATATAAATTGGTAAATGTAACTATAGGGGCATTAGGAGTGAGCATTTATTTCTTTTGTGCAAACTCAAGTGACAATGGTGCTAGGCTGATTTAAGGTCTTTTTTGTGAAATATTCTTTTCTTAAAGTACATACCTTTGAAATCTTGCAAGTGGAAGTCTCTGACTAAATAATTAAGTGTAGAAAGGTCAATGAACATACAGGAGCTCTGGTGTCTTCTGAAGCTTACATGTAGCTTGCAACCAGTTTGTCTTTTGAAAGCCATCTGTCCTGGTGAAAGTAATAAAGTTTGCTGAATTCTTTGGTAAGATAATTGCATGTTTTTAAACAATCTACAAGAAAAACAACAAACACTCCAATAGCCTTGAAATTTTTAGTTTGAATTGGCTTGTTCCAGGTTCTGGGTTATTGAATTTCACTGTACCACCTTTCATTGAACTGGGATTTGAAAGACTGAAGTTTTACACCTTTTTTTATCTATTATAGATTAAATTTTGGCTTTAGTTTACTGATTGGTTATGCTGATCAGTACTGATGGTTATGCTCTTCCAACACAGAGGATTTTTGTAATAGGGAGGAGGGTGGGAGTTGAGTAAGGTTTTTTTTTTTTTTTTAAACTTTGGTATCCATTATTGTACTTCAAAGGTAATTAAAAACAAAGGACTTATTTTACTGGTCATCTTGTTACTTGGCTTACATTGTAATGTGTTTGTAGTAATTTTGGCTCTTGATTTAATTAATCTAGAGAGTTTTGTTTGTTAAATTAAGCTTTTTAAATGGAAGTCATCAAGGTAATATCTTTTTCTTCTGGAACATATTTTTATTTTTATAAGAAGTCATTATTAGGGAGATGTTTTGCAGTGTTTAGGTCTCTTGACCCTTATCTTGTTGAAAATCTAGCTTCAGTAATCTTAGTATTAGACTGCTTTGTTGCACAGATTCTTTGGTAAATAGATTAATCTCTGGGTCTTGTGACTATTAATCTTGCTCTGCTGCTTAGGTTTGTTGAGGGATTTCCAGTAATTAGGACATCTTTGTGCTTGGTCTCAAAACAGTCACTGGGTTTTTTTGGGTGTTGTAATGGTGAAGTAGGAAACAACCAGATGTATTATTTGGCTACTTTTGCTTTTCATGTTGCATAAAAAGCTTATAGATATCTAAGTGTTTTTTTCTGACCTGAGGCAGAACCTTCTAAAACCGTATTAACTGCAGGATTTGGTGTTGAAATGTTCATGTAGGAGATATTAAAAGAAAAAAATACAGGCTTATTTTAAAAAGTGCAGGCACTTCATTGCATCTTCTGACACTTCACTGTGGTTGCTTGTAAACTGTGAGCTACAGCAAGGCTAAATCAAGAACTTTAATAATGTCAAAATGTATTTCTGCAGTGACGTGATTCTTGTTGAATGGTGCCTAGGACTTCAGACAATCACATGGCCTCTTCTTGCTGAGAATTTATACTTGTCAAAAGGGCTTTTTTTGATTTGCCTCCTCATGCTGTTTATTAAATGCAGCGTTCTGGAAAAAAGTGTTGACACCAGGGACAGTGAAATACTTCTTGTGAGGAAATCTTGTGTATGTTTTATTGCAAGACTGTTTCAGTATATTGCTTCCATTTATTTAATTTTCAATGTTTTACCATTGCTTCAGACTATCTAAGGGTCCTTTTTGGTGTCAAGTTTTGTGTGATGCTGCTCGGTCAGGTTTATTGTGTAAATCCCCATAACCCTTTTTCCATACGTGATGTGTGGCGTTGTTTTCAGTAAAGCATTCACTCACCAACAAAGCACTTTCCAGGAGTTAAGTTGGATTTATGTGGGCCATCACAGTGTTGTGAAGGAATTCTGAGTCTTCCCTCTGCTGGCTTGAGGTCAGAAATAAAATTTATTCTTGGTAATAGTTGAATTAAGGATTCAAACAGCAGGCTGTTCAAGTGAATGAAATGCTATTAACCAGAAGGGCGATGAGAGCATTTTTTGTTATTTTAATTTGCTTAAGAGAATGAGATTACAGTCAGAAAATTGTCTTGTCAGACAGCCAGGTATTGACTTCCTGGTCTTCCATTGCCAAATGGTCCAGCTTCTCCAGCTCCTCCCTCCCTGAGCCCTCTGCCAGCTTGCCATGAGAGCCAACAGTGAGAGCTTGGGCTAGTCCTTTCATTGTTTGTTGGGCAAAATGTTACCTATCAGAGATCTAAGCATTGCTTTTTTTATAGGACCTGAGAATTCGGAAAAGCTGTGTTTACTTAAAAACTAGCAAAGCTCCATTTTTCTTGAGGTCACCTTTTATTTGTAACATACAAAAGTATATTCATAACTTGAAAGCACATAGGATGCTCTGATTTGCTAACATAGAACTCACTTTTAGTTACTGGACTCAGGAAAACTCTGTATTAAATATTAACTTTAATTTAGAAAGCCTGGAAAGGCTGATCTTCTGTTTCAGGTCATTTGTGTTGGTATGAAGTACTTTGCAGGTTTGGGTTTTATTAATATTTAAAGAGTTATTCTGTAGGTTTAAGAATCTGTGTAAATATTTGTGTTTTCAAGTGTTTGATGTCCCCAGCTTGTGCCTTCCTTGTGATTCTCTGCCCTTAAGGTTGTTGCCTTTGGTTTATTTGAAATTCTTCATTATTTCTCTCTGTTGCAAATCTTCCCTGCTGTCAGATAAGTTTAAAACTAGCTAGTGGACTCATAAGTGAGAAAAAGAGAGATATATACAGGATGTGTACAAAAGCCTTCTTTCTTCAATCAAAAGAATAAATATATTGTAATAAAAGATGGGGTCCTTGGTTCACTTTTTTGATATGTACCTTTGAAAGACTTGTGTGTTAGTAACTTTAGCTCTTACTATCTCATTTCTTGGAATTATATTCTGACTTTTTCAGATCAGGTTTGCAAGTTTCATCACTTCCTGTAAAGCTGTTAGCATAGTACTCATTTCTTTTTCTTGACAGCATCTAAAATTAAGCATAAACTCAGATTTTCTTTGCTGATAAACCTTTATAATTCCGGTGAGATTTCCTCTGCAAAATGATTTTTTTCAAGACTTCCTAGGTATAAGTGAAGAAGAGAATTAAAAGTAACTTTTGAAAAGTCTCTGAAATCAGATGTTCAACAACTCTACAAGTTCATTACTGTGACTTGTGCTTTTTTTTCTTTGATTACGTCTCTGATTCAGTTTTGAATGCAGTATTTGTTTTTCTTCTCCTGTCCCTTGGGAATTCAAAATCACTTGCAGCAAAAATAAGACCAGTTTGCCGTGTATAAATTCCCAGTTACCGAGTGAGACCATACCAATGCCACAAGGTGATCAGCTATTGCCAAAGCTTCAAAAGGAGAAATGCCTGAGGACCTATTGTACAACAGTGCTGCTCAGAAAGTCCTTTATTCCAGTGTTTAAAACATCAAAATGATGTAGTTAATTCCCCAAACACTCAATATCTTTGAAGTAACTCCAGAAAGCTAATTCCAGAAAGCACAGAATGAAGAAAGCTGTAGGATTGCTTACAGTAGCCTGAGCCTAGCATTGTCCTGTCACCTCCCTGCCCCCTCACAGTTGTGACCATTCCCCCAGATGCCAAAGGAGCACCCTGCCCAGCACCTCCACCACCCCCATGATACAGTAAGGCATATCTTGTTGAACTGCCTGGAATTATCAGCTGGTTCCCTAAAGGGCAAATGGTCTTTTCATATGCTTTTGTGGCTAGCTGTGCTCGATATGTGCCCTGTGTGTGACTGTAACCTTAACCTAGTAAATAGCTAACCTCAAATAGCCACCCTCTTACTTCTTACTCAGCTGGTACCTTCTGTAAGATCACAGTGCGAGTTAATAATTTCAGAGAGTATGTGTCCTTGCATTAAAGCTTGAGCTTAGAGTCTTGTCACATGCCATGGGAAAGAAAATCACAATATCCTTGGAAGGAAACTGCTCTGTAATTTAAGGTTATAAATCTATGACTTCTTAATATACTAAAATGAATATGTAGTATTTCAATGATTAAACCCCTCTGCAGAAAAAAAAACAAACAACAAAACAAACAACAAAAAACCCAAGCACAAACCAAGACATTTGTTCTTCTTGACTTATAAATTAACTCTTAAAAAAAACGAAACAAGAAAAGAAGAAGCATAAAGGGAAGTGCAAGTCAATGGTAAAAAAAGTGCAGACCTTGACCCCTGGGTTAGACAACTGTGCAGAGCCAGCTAAATCATGACTGTAACCCTGGGGTATCTCCTCTGGCAGAACTTGCTGTTGAAACTGGAGGAGCAACTGTGTCTGTCTGTCAGCGTGGTCTTTCATCTGTAGGTACCCACCCGAGCAGGGCTGGCAGAGGAGAGCACACAGTACACGTGCTGCATCAGTACATAGCTTGCAATCATCAAGTAGTCTCTGGGAGGTTGCGAAAAGGTCTTCCTAATCCTCCAGGGCATAATTTTAACTTAGCAGGGCACTTGTGAGGGCAGGTTCCCCCAAACTGCATGCAAGGCAGCTTTTGTGCCAGCACGTGCACTGAAATGTAAGGGAGCAAATAGTGTTTGGCCCAAGTGGAGTCAAACTGCAGATAGCTTGAATTCGTTACTTGTGACAGCAGTTACTTGGTGATCAGCAGCCAAATCTTGCCTTACTTTCAGTCCATTCAGATGTAGGAGGATAAATATAAAGCATAAGCAGTGCAGTCCTGGTGTTCTGCACTCAAAGTACAGAAGCAAAGGAATCACAGAATATTTTGAGTTGGAAGGGACTCACAAGCATCATTGAGTCCAACTCTTAAGTGAATGGCCCATATGGGGCTCAAACTCATAACCTTGGCATTATGAGCACCAAGCTCTAACCAGCTGAGCTAGTCGAAGCTGCAGGGTGCCCTGTTTGAGAACAGACATAAAGTATTTACAGAATTTAAAAGAAAACGATTGCATTGCTGCTTGTTTTCATGGACGCATCCAGCTTTATGTGCTTGTTCTAGAGCTCCTGGCTGCTTTTTGTACCTTCACAAGTGCCAAAAAGCTTTAGTTAAAAGTACAGCTGGAAACTCTGTAGAACTTTTACCAGATTTTGCAGGATTTGGCTTGCCATTAAATGTGTGGGGTCTTGGAGCTGCTGCTGCTTTCATTCAGACTCCTTCTAGTATCTGAGACTGCCAAGAGAGGTGACAAGTTCTTTCCTCCCCTGGTAGTTTCTTTAGGGCTGTTTTTTCTCTAGCAGCTGCTTTGAGACCTCTAATTCATTTCTATGCTGACCATCACCTCTGTGTCTGCCTGCTGGGGCTACATGCTAGTATTACTGAAACTATAGAAAGGAATGCACTAGAAATAAAATGAATTAATTTCTTAGAATTAAGGATGAGGAAAAAGCACATGGTAGATGTATTTGGCAGTCTACAGCAACTGACAGTTTTACGAAGGAGCCAAAAACCTCACATCTTTCTGAAAAAGTCAAACTTTTGAAATGGGTTAAGAATGCTGGTGAGGGAGGTAAGGTGGAGGGGCAAGGTAAACTTGTATTTTGTCAGAAGACCTCAGCTATAATGCACGGGTCTTGTATGTAGAAACAATGACTTTATAGTCTGAAAACACTTTGTATCGTGTTGTGGATGAAAAGTTTGCAGTCTGACTATTGCTTCTTGAACTAGATCATTTGCCTGAGACTGCTGACCACTTGCAGGTTAAGTAGATAAAATCTGACAGACAAGCCACTCCTTGATGTGTCACACTAGAAATAATAATTACTTGTGTTAAATGTAACTGAGAATGTTGTCTTTAAAGGAAAAAGTCTTAACACTTACAGGCTTCCCTGTCAGTTTACACGTGCTGTGGTGATTTTTCAGAGAGGTCAGGTCCTGCAGGATGCTTTTGTTGAGAGGCACACTCTAAAGAAAGCTTTTGAAAGCAGGGAAGGTATGAGTAACTATTGGGCTTTGTTTTTGGACCTGGGGGCAGTGAATAGGATGCAGAAAGCACCTCGGATTTCCACAGAGCTGGTTTTGATCCAGTTCTGTTCCTCCTGAGCCGACTCCCTGTGGAGCTGCCTTCTGTGTCTCACTCTCCAGGGTTTCTGTGGCTTATTTCTCCAGCAGAGATGTGCTGTCTAAATGTAGTGGAGGCTGTTGTGGGTATTGCCTGACTCCTGACTTAATGAGCCCTTCCGTGTGGGGCTGGGGAGCAGAAACAATAATTAGCTCTATTGGTACCAACAGGCAGCCGTGGAGGCCAGAGCTAATAATAATAAGCCTGCCTGGATCTCAGTTCCTCGTGCTGAACACCGCAGGTGTGGTGTCCTTGTGCCTCGCCCTCCCAGCCCTCTGCAGCCATTCGCCTCAGCCACCACGGCCAGCCTTTGTAGGAGTCCTCTGCTGTTAGTCACAGTCAGTAATCATCCCTCTTCCTCTTGGCCTGAAGCTCGGAATCACTGGTGAGCGTGGTGCCTCCAAGTATCCCAACAGATGCTGCTGCACGAAGGCTCCTGGCTTCCACCCGTCTGGCTCCTGGAGGAGATGGCAGTGCTTCTGCCTGGGTCTCCCGGTTTTTTGTCATCACCATAGGCCTTTGTGTCTTTAGGAAAGGTTCCCTGCTGTTTGAAATCGCGTTTGTCACTCCTATGTTCTTGTGTCAGACTCGGGGAAAAAAAGTGGAAAGGTGTTTGTTTCTTCCGTGTTTTAGGGCTTTGGGGGGCTGCAAGCAGCTGGTTAACCTTGGTCATATTGATTAGTACAGTCTTAGGAATGCTTAGATACTGATGTGGTGCTCAAACCTGCTTAGAGTTGAGTACCTAATTGTAAGGGCTTCTTGCCACTAAATGTGGCGTTCTGATGGCAGAGATTGCACCTATTGTCCATCTGAATGCCTTTGGGAGGGGTGTGAGATTTCACTGCCATGCCTTACCTGAGCTCTGTTTGGAGCTGTTTTTAATGTTAAAAGTGAGTCGTCAGACTCGGGAGATAAGAAGTAATCTCTGATGAGGAATGTGCATACCTTTAACGTCTGATTTTGGAGACAACACATGATTTTAAACTGCTGCGAAGGTATGCACTTTGTTTAAGAGCAAATGTCCTTTGCTCAGGAGTTGATAAGCAGTGTGTTGTTAAGATTTGGTAAATGGATGGCCGTCATATGCTCAGTCTAAATTACTTTGCAAATCAACCAGAAAGTTTTTACATATCAAGAATTGGTTTAAAAGTTTATGAAAAATGATGCTTAAGAACTAGGCCAAAAGACTCTGTTATGAAACTTAGGGTGTGTATTTTATTATACAAGAGGAATTCAGTGTTATATCTCTAACACGTGTTTAACTTGCACTGAGCAAAGCATGTGACATATGGTCCTGCTCTGGAAAGACTATGGAAAAACCTCTTTCCCTTTAATATGGGTTGGATTAAGATTCTGAGAGGCTGCCTGCTGTTGTCCTGTGCACCGGGTTTTCTTTTCGTGTGTCGGTGTGTTTGGTTTCTCAATCCCACAACACTTGCTGTTGGTCCTTTGGAGGGTGCACCACCTGCTGACTTATAAATGTCTGCCTTTGTTGGGGCTGGTGGGGGAGAGAAACGATTATAACAAACGGAGAGACGTTTTTGAACTAAGGTAAAAAAAAAAAATCAACTATGACATGGCAGCCACATACCTCACTAGCAGTTCGTAGAAATTAAGCTCTAGTTCAGGAGATGGTTTGTAGGCCAGTCACTGCTATTGTGATGCCTTGTGTTCTTGACTAGGAAGTCCCTGGTCACAAAAAAAACCCCTGGCAATATCTCTGTCTCTTTATGGTTGTTGGTAGAGTTATTGAAAAACAAATACAGAGCCAGCCAAGTCAGGGAACAGAGTAAGTGGCAGATCAGCTTAATTCACAACTTTCAGCCTTTTCAGAATCTTGTGTGTGTGTGATAGTGAGTTGAAATCATATCTGTATGACGAACTCTGTAATCTGTGGTGCATATGCAGTGTTTTAAGGCATCGACGTGGCTGTTTGACAAACAGTATAGGTGTTAGGTCTTGGTGTTAAACTATCTCGTGCATGGAAGTGGATTTGGATTTGATAGATGCCTTCAGCAGGTGTGATGAGATGAAAAGGATTTCAAAGAGCAGGGAAAGAGCTATCTAGAGCTGCTAATGGGGGGTATTTGAGAAGGGTGGTTCCAGATTCTCTCCTATGGTTTAACAGTACAACCAAACCAGCTGAACGGTTTGTTCCCTCCAGAGGGGATTTCTTTAGGGGCTGGCAGAGTGAAGTTTCACTGTGTGACTTCTCTTGTATTCTTTAAACTTCCATGCTTTTTCCTGATGGTTTTGCCTCGTGGATTCAGTTCAGACTGAATGAAGACACTCAAGTCGTTCCCTCTAAGGGCAGTGATGTTTGACTTGAGCTGAAGCTGCTCTGTGTCACTTCATCTGAAGAGGCAGAGCAGATGGGCTGACCCAGCTCATCCTCCTGCTGTGCCACCCTGCCAGGGTGGTCCCGTGTGCCCTTGGCGCTGGGGCAGTGTCGTGTGGGCTGTCTGGGGGTGCCTGCGTGACTTCTGCTCCTTGGACTCGCACCATTAAAGGGTCACAGCATAAGCCTGAGCCAGAGAAGAGGCAGCTGTGCAAGCGAGGTTTGCTCACTGAGGTGTTCACATGCTCTGCCAGTGCCCGAGAGAAAGTCCAAATCATTCAGCAGTGGAAGGGCACTAGCTTGTGTTTTCCCTCTGGTTTTACGCTATTCAGAGCTGCACTTAGATGGCAGTGTGGTGACCTGAGAGGGGCCATGCTTCACCACCACCATGATCCTACAGGAGCTTGACCTCTGTGGATGTTTGCCCATTTGAAGTGAAATTAAATCTTAGGTGGTTGATGTTCTGCTCTAGAATGAAAACGTGCTGAAGTCAGATCAGAACAGTGTCCCCTGTAAGCCCTTCTGAAATACGGAAATTGATTCAACCCCAATTAATACTTAAAAAAAACAAACCCAAAATTTACGTCCCTCTCAGAATTCTACCATTGCTTATAGGAAGTAAAAGAAAAACCCTCAAAAAACAACCCCAAAAGATAATAATTTGGAATTACTAAATGTGGTGTCTGTTCCAGAAAATACCTGAGCTAATAAGGAAATTCAGACTTGACGATTCTTCTGTGGACAATACTTTTCACAGAGGAGTAATGCTAGCTGTGGAAGGATATGCCCGACAGTAGCTTTTGAGATTGATTTTTGGGTGAGGAATGATTTGACATGCAAATATGTACTTTAGTATGATCATTTGCCTGATAGCCTGGGAATAAATTTCATGTGACCTACTGTTGATGCTTTAAGTAAGATTTATATCTCTTGGAAGCAATGCTCTGAAATGTGCTGGAAATTTAAATGCTAAAAAAAAAAAAAAAAGAACGTGATTCACGTGACTCTTGTGTATTTAACTTCTGGGAAAATTCTGTCTGTCAAAATGAATCTTAATACTTTTTTAGAAAATGTGAGTATAAGGGATGTATGTTGGGGATATAAACTTTTTAAATTAGTTGTGGTACAATATATTCTCTCTCTTCCTTTAGATTTTGTTGTATCTACTTTTTTTTTTTTTCAATCATAAATATGAAGAAACTGAACAACATTATTTCCCATTTAAAAAACCCAAACTCTCAAAAGCAAAGAGAATAGTGCAGTTTTACTTCAGCAAATAGCCACTTTTGCCTTTGTGGTTGGAAAGGGGAACTTTATTTTTGTTTGGTTTGTTTTGTGTTTTTGCTTTGGTTGGTTGTAAGCCAGCAATGTAAAATGATTGTAAGCCAGCCACAGAAAACAAGTCACTGTATTTTCTCTTGATTATAGTACTACTGAGATATTTTTGTAGTAAGTTCTGGCAGAGCACAGTTCTCAACGCGTGCGGGTTCCTTTTGTTTCTGGATGTGAGTTGTCATGGTAATAATCCAGGAGCTGCAGCCTGGAGCTCCTCATTGCTTAAATCCAGTTTAGTGGTTTGTGATGAGTAACCTCTGGAGGAGTAGTCAGGGTCTTCCCTAGCTTCACTGGCTTCTAGAAAACTCCAGTTTACAAAGTGGAGGTGGCCCTGATGCTCTGGGTGGTTCTGAAATGAGTGCTGACTGGGTAGGGATTGAATTATGCCTGGGAACTGATTTTTCTTGGCTGGAGGGTAGAGCTTGTGTTTCAGGGTAGTTTTGGGGTTTGTTTGGTTTTGATTGGCAAGAGAAAAAAATGCATGAACCAGAAGGTGGAGTGTGATGACATTCAGCACTTGGGACAGTGCTGAAACCCCCATTTCATTGCTGGTCTGCTCCTTCCCAGCAGCAAAAGAAGGTTTCTTCCAAGGTCTTGTAAAAGCAAGGTGAAATGCAGTTATGTCTGAGAAGGTGGATTAAGTGTGAGCAGTTGGGACTTCTACAGCTTCAGATGCGGACAGATGATCGTGGGTGGTTGTGCAGGCTTTTACTGGGTTACCCCTTCATCAGCTCAGGCACATTTCTGCCTTATCCTGGTGCTGAGTTTACTGTTTGTTCACAATGGAAACCTTAAATTGCTCACAGGAGCAATTTCCACATACCAGTTGATGAATGGCACCTCTTCTATGTCGCTGTGACTGTTTTGCTCGTGATTTGTAGTACCTGCCCCATTTAACACGTGGTCCACCGTGTGTTCATCCTCGGTGAATTACCAGTATGCTACGAACTGTTCGTTGTTGGGATTTTTCTAATGATCACAGCACTTCTAATGATGCATTTGAAGAAGGGATACTGTATAGCTGTGGCTATGATGTGGAAGTACCAGGACCTAGGCCTTACAGAAACCTAATTTATTTCAGAAAATAGATTGCCCTTGCTCACTGTAAGGGAGGCTGTATGAAGGTTTCTTCTGGGTCAAGTTTGTAGTGATGTGCCTCCTTCATGGCAAATTTTTTGGCTGGCTTAGTTATTTCTAGGTCGTGTGAACTGTAGTCCTTGTGCATGTAAACTGGTATCATGGATATTCACCTACCTGCTTTCAAACCTGTGGACTTACTAAGCACTCCTAAAACCTCCACCCAAACTCACCACTAAAAGTATTGGAGAACTGTCATATCTTAATCTTGCTCTCACAGCTGTTGGGGAAATCCTCCAAGCACAGCTAACTACTAACCCTTATTTTTGGAAGGCAACCGTACCTGATACACCATGATCTTCTTTTCCTAGCCACCTTGGTTGTTCTTCCTGATGTTGATCTCTAGGCTGATGTCCTTTAAAGTGCTTCTGCCATCACAGCTCGGTACCAGCTAGGAGTTACTTTTTGACTGTTAACTCCAAGACATTTGTGTATTATTTATTTCTTCCCTGTTTTGTTCCTGATTTTTTTTAAACAATTTTTTTTAATTGACATGTGCCAATCATTATAGTACTCTGGATTTCAATAAACTTACATAAAATTGATCTCTACTACAAGTAGTTGTTCAAAAATAAGTACCACTGTATTTAGTAGCTGATCTATTTGTTAGTGCAAGATTTTGTTTAATAGGATACTGGGTGTTAGTTCATATGGCTAGTAAAAAACGTGGGACAAATGACCCTATCTCAAAACAATTTTTGACTCTCTTTAGCATTAAAAAAAAGACCCTCTGCAACAAAATACATTGTTGCAACAAAAAGAAGACTATTTGTGCTATGAATATGAAAATGGATTTTATAGCTTTAATACAAATCTCCAACTATTGGCAATAAATATTGAAAAGATGCAGAAAGACAACTACATATATTTTCAATAGTGAATAACTGAAGTGCCTTTTATAATTATAGACTATGCTGTCAGTAGGAATGGTCTTTTGTGCTGGAACTGTTTTGCTTGCATTTGGACATAGGATCAACCTTTGGATTTCTGACTACAGAACTTGGGCTTTTGTGTTAAGCATTTAATTGTCTGACTACTGAGAGTCCAGAAAGCAGAAAAGAAATGCACTGAACTACCCTGTAATTTCCTCTGCTCATTAGTTTGCTTGTGGACTTCTATGGCATGGCAGGCTTTAATTTCCCTTCTACCCTTTCCGTGTTCATCCCCTCATCTTATGGGATGATTATAATAATGAATGTCTTAATTTTTTTTTTCTTTATTCTCCTGAAAGCTTTATGACCATCAGGATATGTTGAATCAATTGGACTACTCTTGAGACAGTGTTAAAAGTGAATTTGTGTGGGTGGGTCATTGAACCTTCCAACTCATTTTTGTACCCTTCCAATTAGAAAAAAAGTTCTAAAATGCAAAAAACAAGCATGTAATGAAATTGTCTTTTGAGGGAAGCTCTTTAGAAAAAAAATAATAAAAGAATAAAATGTTTGAAAGACAGGAAAGCTGATTTCACTACGCTGCTGAAACATCGTATTTCTCTGCAGTTATTTTACTGTGATCCTATGGTATTTCTCCAACATCTAACATTGAAGCAGTAATTCAGTTAAATCTTTGGAAAAACATGTTTCTATTCTGTGCTGGGACTACTCCCAGGAAAATGGGATTTCTCCTTTTTCTTTATGGGGTTTTGGAGTTGCTCCTGATTAGCTTCATGCATGGGTGCTTCAGTTCCAGATTAAAACCGCCTGTTCCTCCTGTTTCTAATCCAGTTTAAAAATTCCACCCGTAACTCAGAACAAATATCCCCACCCTCCCCATGGTGGAACTAAAAATAACAGTTTTTGTATGTCAACAAGTCTTAACAAGATCAATACAATACCTCTTTTCCACTGCCTATTGGAAGTGAAGGCTTGGGTTGCCTGGATGGCCTGTAAGCTACCTTCTGGTGAAGGCTGATTCCCAAGCTTAGTCATGCCTGGTTTGTTGTGATGTTTTGTCATGAATTTCCCAGAATATAATGCATGTTAGTTGAAATGCCTACAGGTTTAAGATGGTAAGATTTTTTCAGGACTTTCAGGTAAATTTACAAACCCCATGTTCTTCCTTAAAACATGGCGCATGGAATTTCATTCATGTAAGTACCATTGAGGGCCATTAAACATACCTAATTTCACTTAAATATTTCATTTCTTTTCGTTTAGCTGCTAATTCAGCATCAATAAATTGTTTCCAATAACTTAGGCTTTAGTTTATTTTAAGCCAAAGATCTTTATGTACAATAGTAAGAATGGCTTGCAGAGAAATGTTGTTGCAGCTTACAGTAAAGTTAAAAAGAAAAATTTATCTTAAATTGGTAGTATAATAGGTTGGATACTGGCAAGCTTCCCATGTGACTGCCTCCCCACCTGAATTTGAAGGTCCTGGTGTTAGAAAAAGAATGTTAAAAATTTGCAGCACATGACAAATACTTCTTTTTAATCTCTTTATGGCTCAGTGATAAGAGTGTACATACCTGGGCATGCTCCTGCACAGCAGTTACGAGCGTGTTCAGGTTTTTTTCCACTGCTGGCACACTGGAGGTGAAGATGAAATACCTTCATGTGTGCATGGGAGTGATTTTGGTATCAGCAGTACTGGATTCTTCTGTCATTGTGGAAGTCAGCTTTTGTGGTTTGCTCCTGTCTTTTGGCAGGTCAGTATTTGCAAGATCTGAGTGTTTGGTCCTCCTTGGGTCTTGCCTGCAGAGGGAGGTTTGGCTGGGGTAGCTGAGGTGCTCCCACAGCCCCTGCCCTGCCCTGCCTGCACACCTTGCTGTGTCTGAAGGCAGTCTTGTGTCATCTCCTGAGCTGCTCTGGGCCAGAGCCTGGCATTTTAGTGTGAACCAGATGTGAACAAACCTGTGTGGGAGTGGCCACGGCTCTTCTGTGGACATGGACATTTTTGTGTAAGCCAGATGGGATTGATGTTGCTGTAGTCCAGTCTCTTTGTTTTGGTGATGCTAGCACTGCTTTGGCCTCCATGAGCCAGTATGGACTGCCAGACAGGCCAGCGCTAAATCAATAGTAGAGGGAAAAATAAGGACTGTGTAAGTGCTTGGTATAGCTATCCTAGTGGCTGAGAGTCATATGATTTCAGGTGCTGGGTGTGTGAAGAAAAGACAGGATCCTACAGCTACCAGGAAAGGGAGGCAGAACCTCAGTAACCTGGGTTTGGATTGTGTCTTCCTTGCTCAATAAGAAGAAAAAAACCTTGACATTTCTGCTCTTGTTAGTTCATCACAATTTGAGGAGGTCCCAGTCTGAGCTAAAATAACTGTTTGGTCAGCCATATAGAGATGCCTCTCTTCCTGCTGGCAGTTTCATGGTCTGTTGTAACCCATCAAAGACTGAGGTCCCACCTCCTCCATGCTGCAGGAGCAGTTGCCTCCATGACCCCGACAGTGGAGCTCACGGGTCTCATGCTACCGGGAGAGCTGCTCCAGGTTGGGTCCCTGCAAGCAGGCGCTCACCCTGGGGCCAGGGAGGTGGCAGGAGACCTGCAGGAGGGACCAGGTGGGACCTCCTGTCTTCACAGCAGTGAAACTTGGGCTTGGGGTGTGGTCTGGAGCGGCCATGTGTGATGGAACCTGGATCTCCTTGTGGTTGTCTGAATGTGAGCTTAAGATAGGTTATTTTTAAGAGATCAGCCTTTCAAAACACAGTGAATGCTTGGCATGCAGATCTTTTTGAGCCTCAGGTGAATATTAGGTGCTTTGAAAAGTTGGGGGGGAGGGTTTTCAATCCTTTATACAGTGAATTAAGGAATTAGCTTGTTTATTTATTTTTGCATTTTGATTTGAAAGAAACCAAACTATTATGAGATGAAAGTTGCTCTCAGCTTCTTTGCCACATCACAGAAATGAGTGAATTTCTTACTTGGAGAACAATGAAATTCTCAGGATTTTGCTTAACTGTGGCAAAGTTGAATGGTTGAGTTTGGCCTGTAGTTTCACACCTTAACGCAAACCAGGATTGAAACAAATATAAGCTTTCAATTTTTAGAGAGGTTTAAGTTTTTCAGTCCAATATAGCTAATTTTCACCTCTCTATCATGTTAATAAAGTAAAAACATCTTCTTTAAGCTAGTATGAATTTGGGGCCAGTATTCTGGTTTGGATTTCTCTGGTTTGTGTAACTGGCATTGCCAAATATGTTTGAAGCACAAATCGAATGGATAGAAAGTCTGGGCATAAACATAGACAGATTTTTATTAGAATGGAAAGCAGAGGTAAGGTTGCAGACCAATGTGTTTCTGCAGATCTAATTGAAGTTGAGCTGTGTTAAAACTTGAGTGTCTCTGTTTTGTTTCAAAGTACAGTCAGAACTTTAAAGTGATCCATCTGACACCACGGAAACAAGCAAATTAAGAAATAACACTGAATTAAACAAATTTCATGCTGCTTCCCACACAGCAACCCAAGCATATGACTTTGGCTGCAGTACAGATTTAAGTGTAGATTAGATTTCAGTCTTTTAGCCTTCATTTAAATAAAAACATGCTTTAAAAGCTGCGCGAATTTGTGCTTTGCATTGAATGTTTGGGTTTGGAGTTTCCACTGTTTTTTCAAGGTATTGCCACAACCTTTGTGTGGCAAGATCAGCTGAGGCTTTGCATGGCTTTTACCTTTTTAAAATTTTATTTTGTTTAAATTCTGCTGGCTGGATAAAGCTGGTGGTTCCTCTGCGCTTTTGGATAAGTAGTCCTTCCTGCAGCAGGATGTTTAACCAGGTGTAGCTTTGCTCCTCGTTGACGCGTTTGAGCTCCGCTACAAAATTCCATGGGAAACAATGAAGGGAGAAAGTGGAGAGCAGGACGTTCTCTGAAGTTTCGGTGGCTCGGTCTGCCCTCCGGTGGTGGCTTGGGTGCGCGCCTAGGAAAAGCTGCATCCGAGGGAGCATCTGCGCTGTGGTCACCTGGCTGCTGCTTCTGCATGCCCCGTGCGTGAGCTAAGGCAGCTCTCGGGGACACTGCGGGCTGGCAGCGATGTCTCTGTAAGTCACGCTGGGCTTGGATTTAGCCGCTGCTTTAAGGGTTCTGCTTAACTAGTCGGCATAATAAATCGTGTTAGGCACGTCATGTCCTTGAAAGAGAGAGTTCTTTTCCTGAGAAGTGTAGAAGTTTAGCTTTTGTCAAGTGTCTTGAATATCAAAATCAAAAACTTTCGTAGCTTATATGCCTAAGTTTGTATGTGTTATTTTTGTGAAATGGTTTCATTTCAAGCACTTGGAATCTGCTTAGGATATTGCAATACTTGGCGCAGATGTTTCTGAAGAACACTTGCGTTTGTCAATTCACTTTGAATTAAGGAGATGAAACAGCAATTAGTGTTCGATAATGAGTATTTTTGCTAAGTAAGCACAGCATAATTTTTTCTGAGATAAATGGAAAACTGATGTGACCTAACAACAATAACTTGACATTCCGATTTTATTTTTTTTTTAATGGCACTCCTCTTCTTTAATGCTGCAGGCTGACTGGAAGTGTGCAGTGCCTACTGACCATATATGAATGTGTATTTGCTGTTTTGACTCTGCTGTAGTTTTTTTTGTACTTTGCAGTATTACAGAGATATTGATTGAAAGGAGTGTTGCTGGTTTTTTTGTTACTTCAGTTTCAATTTCAATGCCAAACTTTTGGTGCTAGAGGGAGCTGTTCCCTGCCAGACGCCTCTGGAAAGATACTGCTTAAGGAATGGGCAGGAGCTCACTTTGGCACTTGCTGGAAACATCCAGTGCATGACAGCTGAGATGTTAGAATGTTTTCTTGCTACTTTTTTTTTTCCCTTCAAATCGAGAAAAAAAGCCTCTCACCTTAATTCTCTCAGTGATGAAGTATTTTTAGCCAGCAGCTGTGATGGCTATCAAGTTATGATTTCATTACTTGTGGTTTTTTTGTAGTATGTATGTATTTTGAAAGGGAAATACTTATTTAATAGAAAAGAGTTCAGTAAATTACCTTGTTTGTTGCTTGTGGAATTGGTCAGAATGACATAAGACTAGGCTGGATGAGGCTTTGAGCCACCTTGTGTAAGGAAAGGAGACCCTGCCTATGGCAGGGGTGCTGGTATTATGATCTTTAACATCCCTTCTAACCCAGACTGTTCTATGGTTCTATGACTCCCTTCACTGATTTAATGCATTCCCCTTGCACTGAGTCACTTCAGCTGCATTTCTCTCGAAATATAACCTGTGTTCATCACTCCTTTGCACATCTGTGGGGTTGATCACTAGTTTGTGTCACCCATCAACTTTGGAAACCATGTGCCCATGGATCCCCTTTCAGGTCTGTAAGCTAGCATCCTTAATGGTTCTCTATTCTTCTGTGAATACTTAACAGCAGAAAAAGTCTCTGCCACCCCAGAGAAACCTCCCTGCAAGCTGGTGGCAGAAAGATACTCTCCTTTTTCTCTGCTTGTTGTTAGAGAGACTTGCTGGAACTGAGTTAGAACAGCCCTTTCTGGCCAGGCTCTTTCCTGTGTAAGATGCTGCTATGAGCATCCGATCCTCAGTGGTCCATTCCCAGCTTCCCAGGGCAGCTGCTGGCCTGTGCCAGAGAGCCCAGCCCGTCTGGCTGAGCAGCAGTGGTGCCACAGGGACTGTCTGGCTTGCATCTTACCCTGCCGCCAGCACAGGGCTCCCGGGAGCCTCTGCTCACCTCCAGCCTGTCTGGTGAGTGAGCAGGTCACTGACTACAGCAGACACGTCTTTTCACACGCTTTTATTACTATGGGAAAAAAAAACACCAAACGTAAAAAGGTGAGCAGCTACTGTATTTTCTCGTCAAAACCCTCTGTGTGCAAAGCCCCTCCATCCCAGCACATGCATAATTACTTTTGTCTTTGAGGTGCCCTCTGCTCTTCACAGGACCAAAGCCTCTAGAGGGCAAAGGAACAGAAGGGCTGGAGTGGAGCTGAAATTGCAGCACTTTGGCTTGTGCATTTCTTCTGCTTTTTCAAAGGAATATTTGCCTTTTCCACTGTGAGAAAAATACATTTTTGTTACAGAATGAGAGACACCTATTTAGCCTTAGCCATTATCTCCTGGTATCTTTCCTGATCTGTACCATGGTTTTAACAAGAACAGCACATTTCTGCTCTTAATGTATTTAACTGGATTTTCCTTTTCTTTCTTAAATTCAAGTTTTCTCTGCGACTTCAATTCTTTGTCTTTGCCCAAAGACCAGTCTTTCATTCTTTCTGAAGACAAGTATTTCTGTAGTTTTTAGACAACTTAAAATACACAAATATTTCACAGTTATCAAATATTTAATAATTTTCTAGCTTTGATATATTCCATTACTTGAAAACATCTTCTTCCACTAAGTTATGAGAGTTGTGTTGGTGCTAGTTTATTCTCAACTTTGTCAGCCTCAGTTAGTGGTTGTGGACTGTTGCTCTGATTTTTAATGAATTACAGATCATACTTTGTGTCTCAACTAGCAAGTTTTAAAATAAGAAAAAGGATGATGAAACAGCATGAAATCCATGAGCCAAAGTTAAATCACTCTAAATATAGAGGTTATTGGCCTCACTGAAGTTTTCTCTTAAGTGCTATAGCTATTTTAAGTGTAACTTGAGCAAAGCCTCTAGCCTGACATTAGTATTTCCACAGTTGCATTTTAGGAAGTTTTAGTCTTGCATGTTGTTTTTATATCTTTATTAATGTTTAGTCAGCTGGATATTGGATGTCCACAGTGGTTGAATATAACACTTCACCATATTGTAACAAGAATCATATTTGACTTATTTTATTATCTCCTGCCAATAATTTTCTGTTCATGCCAGCTTTTTTTTTCTCATTTAAGATTGTGGCTTATCTTCTGTTTGAAGAGGATACAATTTTAGAAATATCTCTGTACAATGGGGTATTTTATTAGACTGTGTTGTAATTTTTTCCCTTTCCCCTGAACACGAAAAGACCGATTTCTTATGACCTTGCTTTGCAAAGTAAATGAAAGTTTTTCGGGATGTTGGCTTTGGAAAGCAGGGCTGTGATAGTTGCAGAGTAGCTCACTGTAATTCTGGACTAGGCTTGTTTCCTAGACATAGAGTAATGACAGCAAAAGCATAAAGGTTTCTGTATTTGACATGGACATACTGTCGTTCTTCCTTGTGTGAGGTTCCAAAGTATAATCAAAGGTGTTCCTGCAGTTTGCCTTTAACCTCCTGGACGTGTTCCTACTACCCCTGTTAAGAGAGCTTTGGATGCTTTTAAAACCAGTATTTTAACATCTTGTACCAAACTGAGAATACTAATAATGTTTTCCTTATTTTTGTAGGACTTGGAGATTGTGTATTCATACTTACATGGAATGGAAGCATTGTCTAATCTGAGAGAGCATCAGCTAAGGTATGATACTTTGTCTCTAAAAACCATATATGTTAATCCACTAACAAGGCAAAGGAACAGTAATTTTGGTGACCATATGCTACTCTTGTGCACCCTACCTCAAACTGCCTATCACTGCTTTCTTTTCTTCCCTTCTTTATTTTCCTAACACTTCTTCCTTGTATGTGTGCATAGTGTGTCTCTATTTGTTCCTTCCTATTTCTATTGCGGATGCATTTGTTTTCTTTTCAAACTTTTGGACTATAAATAAATGCTTTACATACAGAGTACAAGCCCATATATGGATGAAATAATTTATGTAATGTAGTAAAAAGGAGAGCAGAGTCTGTTTTTCAGCCTCTGTTTCAGTTTGTGCTTACTTTTGTGTTGAAACTTTAGACACATTATGTGCAACACATGCAAATAATACTTGGTAAAAATATTTTATAAATATCATCCACAGTTTTTTATTAAAATGCTTCATGTAGCAACTGAGGTCAAGTAAAAACTTTCATGAGAGCTTCCTATTTTTTTGTGAAGGCTTGTGTTTGTTTGATATTTAAGTAGTTGTTTTATGTATATACTTCATATTTAAGTAGTTGTCCTCATGCAATCATCTTCCAGCAGATGTTTCTGAGGGTGTTTGGGCTGTAGTGTGAGGCTGGCAGCTACAGAAGGCAGCCAGCGCATCTCCTGTAGGCCCTGTGGGTAGAGAGGGTGAATTGCTGCTGTTTTATATCCTGAGCTTTGCCAACATTTGCCACATCTGAAGGTGCTGAAGCAACTTTGACTTGATTAATGCTGGTTTAGGTTCTAATTTCTGGCCTCTTGCTTCGTCATTCTGTGGGGAGTCCACATTCCCAAGCCAATATTCTGTAATTTGGAGAAAATAAAAGGCAGGGTTTTCTTTCTTCCAAAGTGCTCAAGACACATTTTGCAATGAGAATGTTAACTTCAAAGAAGTCTTTGTAATTACTTCAGCGTTGGAAGGAGGCCATGGTCACATTCAGTTGAAATATTTTGTGTTATGTTATTATATGCAATACTTGTAGCACGTGAAGTTTTGCATTGCTGGGGTTGAACTGATGTTAAATTGTTTACAAAGATCAAAGCGTGCACATATGGTTATGTGGTATGTTGATGTGTGCTTCTTGGCTTCCTGTGCAGCATGAGGCTCTTGCTGAGGAATGTGTGGAACTCTCTCTCCCAGCATAGCAAATTCCTCAAAGAGAGCTTCTGTTTACAGTACCATACATGGAAAAGGCTGGGCTCCCGGCAGATGTTGGACTGAAAGCTTTTATAGTATCCTTTAGGATACAGCTCTTCTTGTGGCAGTGGAATGCCACAGAAACCTCTGAGATTCATTAAAACCTAGTGTATTAAATGCAGCCTCTGGTAGTGAATAACTTACCATATGGCTTGCTGGTGATCTCATCTGTAATTTATTACATTTGTTTAGGAAGCAGATAAAGGTCACGTTTGAGTGATCGAGCAAAAATCAGGCACCAGTATTGACCAGAACTAATTCAATTTCTCAGGTATTTGAGGAAGAAATCTAGACTGTACTACTTGGTCACTGTAATTTCTAGTTGTGTCACTGTAACACAAAAATTGAAATGCTTGGTTACCTTCTGTAAGAGGCATTTTCTCCCCTATTGCTGTCCTAATAATGGGACCAAAATGCTGTAAAACTCAGTGCCAGTGGTGAACTTTTGTGACTTTATCAAGAATGTGCTTCCTTCTATCCCAATTCAGAGGGGAACAAAACTTGCTTGTTGCAGTGATTCTGTTTCCTGTGACTCCTACTCTTAGATGGCACATTGCCCAGCATAGTTTCAGACCAGTAGGGCACAGACTATCCCTGAGCAGTATTTAAATTTTTAAATCTGGCTCCTAGCAATGGCTTCTCTTCTGGTATCTTCTCACCAGTGAGTTCATGTTTGTGCCTCCCTTCCCTCTCAAAACAGGATCAGAAAGGGAAGATGAAAACCCAGGAGGTAGAAGTAGACAGTACTTTTCAGTGTCTGTAAAAGCTGTTGACAAGACCCAATTTTATGGTGAAGTGTCTGAAAAAAGGCGATTCTGTGGTTCAAAATTTTATTGCTGTGCCAGGGTGCAAAAATATTTTTATTAACTGAAATTGATATGCAATACATAATGCTTAACTTTTTACAATAGAGGCATTTTTCTCTAAGAAAGTTCTCCAAGATGGCCCAAAGTGTGGATCTAAAATACCAGGGTGTGGAAAAGGCTGTGGTCGTAAAACTTGATTCTTAAGTTTTATATCAATCTATTTGCAAGCAGAATTAAGATTTTCAATTTTCTATTAACAATTTAGAAATAGTCAAGATACTACTCTAAGCTTGCCACTTCTGGACAGAAAAATCATTATTTCTGAGTGGGCTGAAGTAATAGGTAAAAATCCTGTGAGAGATGAGCACCATGGTGACTTTTGTAGCAGTCTGTTGACTATTGAAATAATGATCTAGGAAATGGCAATTGGAAGTTACGTCAAACCCAGACCAACTCTTACAGGCCTCAAATCAACTTTTTTCAGTCTTTTTGCCAGAGTAGCAATTCTTGAGTGCTTTTGTCTGCCTATGATAGTATTGCTGGCAGCTGGTCATTGATACACCGAGATTCTGATGATGGATTATGTGAGGAAAGAGAATTTATTTCCAAAATTTAAATATAGTTCCTTATTTGAATGTTCTCGTGAGCCTCTTAGGTAAATCTCTGTCTGACTGTCAAATAGCCTTGGGGTTTGCAGTCTGCTTCAGAGCTATAGAAAGGCCAGGGGAGGCAGTGAGATTTGTTTTGTCCTCAACCCCCAGTAATTCGCAGGGCTGTTTCCTGAAGGCAGTAGACAGAAATGGCATTGTGATTTTTCTACATCAAGTTAACATTGCATTTCCTAGTATGTGGTAAGTTCTATTATAGTTGGTCTCTATTATGCCACATTTGTCAGGCAGACAGCGAATACGAAAGCACTTTAATCCTCCCCTCCAGACAGAGGATTTTCCTGCAGGAACTTCTCTCTACTTTGAGCCCTCTGGGATTTCAGCGTTAAAATCTCCTGGTAATTTTCAAGTTGCTGAATTTTAGCAAAATGAGAAGCATTGATTTGCCATGCAACATAATTTCTTGTTTTATCTATTGGGCCTGACTTGAAAAAGAGAGCAGTTTTCATATCATATCTCTGATTAGTGTAGCACATAGTACATTTCCAATCATTTCTAAAATTCAGAATTGTTTTTGTAAGCTACTTGCTTTTATCACATCACTTTGTAAAATGAGATCAGTATAATTTTTACTTATTTTTATAGAATTTTTTATGGGAACAGCTACATCTAGTGTCCTAAATCATATCTGATCTTAGATGAACTAATAACTTTAATGCTTAGACTTTACTATTTGTTCCCTTAAATTATGAATCAGCTTGGATTTAAATTAGTGGTTTGTTTCTGTAAGTGCTGGAATTACCTGTGGAAATGCTGAGTAACTTTAGAAACTGAAGTCTTTAGCGTCTAGGAATCATGACTAAAATTGACTTCTTCTCTTTCAGGCTGATGTGTGAAACTGTTAGATATGAAAGGCATGAAGCAAATGAAGTTCTCTACTAGTAAGTATTTCTGTTTCCTTTTGTATGATGTTCAAAGAATTGATTCATATTAAAGTGACTTGAAGACTGTTTGATGCCAAAATTCCTTGCTGAGTGCACAGTCCGTAAATATAAATGATCCACTTCATTTTCATCATCAAACAGCAGAGAAATTTGCTGGTGCCAGGGAGAGAGCTGACAGTGGCTTGCTTGGTGGTGCATGTTGTATTAAATTTATATAAAATTAGAGGATGTGGGATGTCTTCTCATTAATTGTCATTTAGTCTTACTTCAGTTTTGTGAAAGTAGTAGTGATCAGCTTTTCGTGCCAGTGGTGCCAAATTGACAAATCTAACATGGTTTATAATTAGCAGGGATGTGCTGTAGTGTCAACTCAGATTTACAGTAGAGATGTGAGAATTGTAATTGCTTCATTTATGGAAGCAATTTATTGAAACAAAAGATTTATCAGATTCTTACTTGCTGCCCCCAAACCAGACTCTAAATGCATATTTTCCTAAGTTGTCTGGCATTATTCGAACATTTAAGCATACAAAGAATACACTTGTATGCCTTCTTTTGTAATATTTCCTTCTCTGCATTTGTCTCAAACCAAGACAATGTGTAATTTTTCCTATATGGAGCATGAGGAGGAAGATGTGATTTGAGTAAACTCAAATCTGGGCCTTGATTACTCAATTTGAGTAATCTCAAATTGCTGGACCTTGACCATTCAGCAAAGTTAAATTAAGGTCTAACAAAACCCAGTAATGTTATGTATGGGAAATACACAAGGTCAAAATCTATAGGTGGATAGATAAAATCTATAGGTGGGTAGATAATTTTAATTAGACCAATGCAATCTTTATTCATTTTACACACTAATTTGCTAGGAACCATTGTGGTGGTGATTTGTCCTTTTCTAGGCAGTTGGTTTGTGTCTACTATATGTAGCAGGGCTTTTGTTTAGACCCAGCATTTTGGTCTTTCTAGCCACTGACTTAATGAATTATATGCTGAATGAATCCACACTGCTAGCTAAGCATATACTCAATGCAGGCAAAAATTACGGAAAAGATGTGCCTGAAAAAATACAATTTACAAACAGGAGATTGTGAAATCTGGGTTAACTGGAAGTACATTTTGTAGTTCTTTTGCGCTGATTTCCTTTGTCACTCCTTTCATATGACTTCATCTTCACTTTGGTTGTTTGCCTGTCATTCCTATTTAGTTGCTTCTTGACATTTTTTTCTCCATGATTTATTCAAAAGATTTAATGGGCAGTTTGGCAGTTTCTGGATGTAAATGCTAATGCACAATGTGCTTGCTCTAGCATTTCACATCTCTGATTTAAAGTTTAATAGGTTAAACCTAAAGTTAACAATTAATATTTTTCATTTAGAAAAAAGAAGAAAAATCCTGTATTTTGAAACTAAAAATATATGTTCTGTTACTCTGAGCTGTATCTTTACTTTTTTTTTAATGAATAATTTGAGATCTACTTAGTAAAAAAGTCCCATGGAACCTGCAGTCTAATTTCAGTGTTCTATTTTTAGGATAATGAACTTGGAGGGATCCTTTTTTTTTTTTGTTGTTTCACAAATTCAGCCTATGTGTTAAAGATGTACTCTTCTAAAAAACAGAATTTCAGTTTTTCTACATACATGCTTGGAAAAATTCTTTGAGTACTACATGAGAGAAGCAAAGTGATAGCCAGGCTAAGATCAATCCACTCAGTTATAAGCTATAGGAAATCAGCTTGGGACGTGCAACCTGGTTACTTTTTAATGAACATACCGGAGTTCATCACTTGATGCTCTTATTTGCATTATGAAGCCTAAGGTGTTAAAAGAACATTACACTTTAACATTTTTGATTGTTTTTTTAAGTTACAACTTCTTCCTCTCCTCCCGTGATGAGATATTTGCATTGAAATCTGAAATTGGGTGCTATATCTATTAAAATAGCTGCAACTGTTGGAGCTGTTAATTGACCTGTGTGTTTGACCTCCCTCAGGCACAACTTAATGTCTCAGTGCAGAAAAGCTAAATCTTTATTCCTAAATGCTAATGTGCAGACTAATGCAGTTGCACTGTTTATTTGATCAAAAATTTTTCATTGTGAAATCCGTGTGCCTATCTGCTTTGTCACTGGTGTGTATAGAAAAGTGAGTTTCTATTGCGTGTATGCAATACTGAAAATAATTAAGTGCATTCCTTCATTCCTTACAAGCTTATCAATTATTTTATCTCACATTAAAAAACAAAAAAAAAAGTTGTTAATTTTCATAGTAACTCTATAGATTTATTTTTTTATGACGAAAGGGATAAAATGGAGCATGTTGTTTAAAATTGGCTCATCTCATCTGCATTTACTTTACTATCAGCGGGTGTACATGGTAGTGACAAATTCTCAAACCCTACGGCCATCTCACTGTTTAAATGGAAACTGGTTTATTAGAAGTGGCAGTTGAGCTTGAGTTACTCTTCATTTGCCAGTCATTCTACTACTTTCATTTGTTGGGAAGTTAATGATAAAAGGGCGTAAAACCTGCAAAGCAAAACTTCGGAATTGAGGCTAGCTTGACATGCATATTTCTTCTGGGGTTTTTTTAACCTCCTGCCTTTATTCAAATCTACTTAAAGATCTCATTTTAAAAATATTTATTTCAGTCAATAGATATTTTATCAGTAATCCAAAGGAAAGAAATGTTCCATTTTCATATCTGCATGATAATAATCCTTGATGTCTCCAACAGTGAGCTTCCAATTTGCATTTTCTTTGGAAACCAAAGAAATTTTAGCAGATTTGTAGAGGGTGTTTGTACTTTTGGACAGTTGAACAAAATTTTTCGGATCAAAATTGAATTTTTTGCTATGATGGCAGAGGAATCTTTGCCAAGAAGTGCTTTCGATGTAAGCAAATGAGTCGACAGAGAATGTCCACAGCTGAAATGAGAAATAGCAAGCTGATTAGTTTCTGACTGTAGTAGGCAGGTGTGAGGCAAAAAGCTGTATTTATACAATTATGTTGTGTCTTGATTTTTTTCCTCATTCCCAATTTGTCATGCCCTCTGGAATGAAAAACATCTACTTTTATTAAGTGCTTGTATGGTGCTGGAATGGGGAGGGAAAATGGAATGAGAAGTGGAGAAGGCTGTAAAAAAGATAAAGATATATAATTTCAGCTGATCATTTTCGATATTTCCATGATTAGAACTGAATTCTCAGGTCTATTAGCAGTAATATCACCATCCAGCCTTAGCCAGATTTTCTGAATTGCATCACCATGGCCAACCACAAGACCCAAACCCATTGGTGTTGGGCTAGTCATGCAGCCTTCTCTAGTACTGGCTTGGCCCAGCCGTCAAATCCTGAAACAAATGAAATCTAGAAAGGAAGTAAAGGAGCACAACGTCTTGATAGCTACTCAAATATCAATTGTTTTCTTAGGTGAAAATGTTAGTATCTTTCATGAGATAGAGCAGAATGGCTCAAAAATGCTTCAGGGCAGTAGTTGTGGGCAAGGACAGGGGAGAAATAGGTCTGTGAGTAGTCTTTTTAACAGTGGGAATCTAAGAGTCATGCTTTTAAGTCCTATAGTAAAAGTGGTATTTATTGAATACACGGTTCTTTCACAGTAACATACTGCCCTGAAGACCCTCAGGAGGACAGAAATAGTGCATATAAACCAACAAAAATTAATGCCGAATTTATTTCTGCATAGCCTGACTTGAAGTGTGACAAAAATGAGCTAAAAGTATCTTCTTTAGCTGTTCACACATGTGCACAGAGAAAATCCCGAGTTGGAAGGGACTCACGAGGATCATCATGTCTGTCTCTTAAGTGAGTGGCCCATACAGGGATCAAATCCACAACCTTGGCATCATTAGCACTCTGCTCTAGCCAGCTGAACTAATCTCAGGGTCTCATGATTTTTAAACAGAACAGCGCTGCTGAGACCACCTTACTGAAATTGTGTTGAGATGGAATGCTCTTATAGATGCAGTGTATGTAGTCTATAGCTACATGTGTTTGTATCTTACCGATATAAAACCTAAATCCTAAAAGACTGCAGAAAGGAATTGCCAGAGAATCTCCCAAGTAAGAAGTGATATGACAAGAGGAACTGGCCTCAAGTTGTGCTAGGGAGATTTAGATGGGATATCAGAAAATATTTCTTTACAGAAATGGTTATTGAGCCCTGGCAGTCTGCCCAGGGAAGTGGCTGGGTTACCATTTCTGGGGGTATTTAAAACACAGAGAAGTGGTGCCTGGGGATGTGGTTTAGTGGTGAACATGGCAGTGGTGGGTTCATGGCTGGACTTCATGATTGTAAAGATCTTTTCCAGCCTAAATGATTCTATGATCTCTGGGTCAGTATCAGAATTTTCAGGTAGATCTCTGCAGGCAATATATATATATTCATGCTTCTTCTACATCCATAGGTTTCTGTGGAAGTTCTGCAGCAGTATATTTAATAGTGCTGCAGCAGGGCTGGCCTCTTCTGTTTTGTCCTGAAAATATTCCTGAAGGTGTATTGTGCCTTCTGATAGTTGGCCAGTTGCCAAAATATCATTGGGATACTGCCAGTTCTGCACTGCAGTAAATCAGGAACCTGATTCATGTGTTGTGGATACATTTTCTGTGGGGAATTTTTTAGGCAACGTCTATCATTAAAATAAACATGTTCAAGGACTTGGCAGTTGTCTCTGTATAAACAGACACTGAATCAAGGCTTCTCAGTAGTGTCAGTGATCAATGTTACAGTCTGTTGGCTTTGCACAGCCAGTTCCAAATTTGTGTTATTGTTTGACCTGATTTTCAGACTTCCTTGAATGATGACTGAAGTAATGTTTTTGCACCTTCTTTACTGTAAATATTTCAATGAAACCTATCACTTTTTTTGTAATTCTCAGAATAAAAGCTTTGGTTTTGGAGAAGCATTAGGAAACTGTAAGATATAAGAATGGATATGTCTGTCTTGACCTCAGAGTTTTGGATGCAAATTTTATTTTGCTACTTCTGTAATTGTTTTCTGATTATATAGGAGAGTAATTTTTGTTCTGAATTTTTCTTCTGATACAAAGGGCTAATTCACTATACAAATTTAATATCAATCTTTCAATGACAAAAGGTCAATTAGCTTGTGTGCATATATTTGTATAATGTAGTTATTGATTGCCTGTTTAATCCGCTGTCTTAGACTGGCAGGCATTACTGACTCTCTGCAATACTCTTTAATTTGACCAAAATTCTTAGTTGATTTCACTGATTTTATTTCAGAAGTAAAAAAAGAATACAAGCAATTACCCTAAAGAAAAATATACTTCTAATTATTTGTTTTCATGAATACTGAGGAATTGTTTCCTGTGGCTCCTTCTTCTGCATTTCCCATTGTTGCTACCGGGAGCCAAGACACCAGTTTTCATTTTGTGTCCATTAATAGAAGATAATCATGGACATAAGTTGAAATGCACACACTGTTTACTGAGAATCAGAAGTTCAGAATTCTGAATTATCAGTCTTGTTACTGAATCTATTTTAACTCTGTCTTAAATTTATTCTTACTTCTAATCTTCACTCTAAATATAACTTCAGTGTGTTCTTATAAGAAGAAAAGTATTTGAAAATTGTGTGTGGCTGATGCATCAAGTACCAATTTCTTTTACTTCTGTGTTTGGGATATACCTCATAATGCCATCAACAGCATCTGAAATGCTCTGGCAGATGTCAGGTAACTGCTTAACTGGCTTAATAAGGAGGGTTAGAGGCAGTGCTGACAATGTTAGTAAACAGCTTTCTGGTTGTTCTGTGTTCGAACACTACAGTGCTAGTGGGCTGGATCTTTAGGCAATGAGATGTCTGCCTGAGAGAACTGTTCAACTTAGACATGTTTGACATCCCAAGGCACTGCAAAGCTATTGTCTAATTGTGGCAATGATTATTCAGTTAAAACAATAAACCACCTATAGCTCTCAGCAAACAGGGGATAACCAAAATGAGGAAAGAGAAACAGACAGATTAATCTGCTGGAACAATATCCTATGGAGCATAAGCTTGCAGAGCAATGTTCTTTGGGATTTCTTCTTATGTAGTGCTTAAATGTCTGAAAGAGGTCCCAGTTCTGAAATGTCAAATTTCCATTGTTTCTGCTTCTCTCAAGTGAAGATCTGGGAACATGAGCAATGTCTTTGGAATTACTCTGCTTACTTTCTGAAATTTATTCAACTGAGTATGATTACATGAGAATGTAATCTGCTAGGTTCACACTGGTTTGTAAGTTCGTTTATTGAAACAATTACAAATGTTATTGCTCGTAGGAGGATGGTACTATATCCAGTTTAAATGTAAGTTTTGAATGAATCCTTTAGTGGTTGGAATTATAAAGACTTATTGTATCCATAAATTAAACTAGCTTTTTCACAACCAAGAAATTGTTCTTGCCAAATTCATGACCTTTTTATGAAGTAGCTTGAAAATAGCTCTGAATGGAAAGCAATTCTGGATTTTGAAGTTCAGCTTAAGTTAGGGGTCCTTCCAGCATCTGGAGTTGCTGGAATATTCAGTCCAATGTTGGAGGGAGAATGACACCTCTGTTGCTTAAGTCTCAGGGCAGACATAAGTCTAAAAGGAATATTAAGAAGTAATTACATAGAAGTAATTTCCCTGCTTGTTTCCGCTGAGACCTGCATGCTGCTTAGCTTTTTTCAAGTTCTGTTTTAAAGGAGTTGGCTGAGAAACCAATGACCAGAAGGCAGGCAGAAGAACAGAGACTTTTGTTTAGTGTGTACTTTCAACTCTGGGTGCTGAATTTTGCACTGAAGTGTTGTCTTATTTGACAGAATTAAAGCAGCATATATAACAGCAGTTGTCGCAAAGACCTGCAGTTTCTTGCCACTGTACATACTTGTGATGTTAATTTTCTCAGTTGAACCTGAGTAAGCATGTGCTGAATATGGTTTGTTATTCTAGAGGTTTTAGTAGTCCTGTGTCTCATTTTGATGGAGAATGAGAATTAAATGTTGTTAAAATCTGCTATTTGTTTTTCTTAAAGAAAAGTGATGTATCAGGACTTGTTAGAATAGAGGAAAACACTAAAGATGGTCTAGATATTTGAGATTTATTTGGCCTTTCAAGAGGTTTACTTAAATCTTTATTGTAGCTGAATATTTTGGAGGGTTTTTCAGCACCTTAAGTAATCAGGAAATCTGAAAGCTAAAATTGGAACACCTGTGGCACTGTAGAGAGATGCCCTACAGAATTGGTATGTGTGGGGGACATGTTTTCTTGTGAAGAATTTCTTTGATATGCTGTTAATATATAATTCAGATATACAATTAAAATTATGTTGTGTAGTTGCAAACATGTAAGTGCTGCTGATTGCTTCATATAGAAATAAAGTAATTATAATTAGAAAATAAAGCTCTAGTTTTAAGTAGTGTATATATATCTACTTGGTGATCTGGGAATAGGGAGCTGCCCCTTCTCAGGGCATAAAGAGATCCTAGCATGAAGAGTTTGATACAAACTCTCTCTCTCTGGAGACTGTGAGAAAGCCTGCAAACTTCCTGGGTCTTGTCACTCTGGAGATTTATAAGCACTTCTTGATTTTTGAACTTTGAGTGCCTCTGAGGTCTCAGAAAACAGTCATATGCTAGGAAATGTGAAAGCCTCGGTCTGAAAAGACTGTCTAAGCTCATCAGTGCTGACAACCTAATGATGTCATAGGCCGCTGCATAATTAACACCGCTGAAGTTTCCAGACAGAACAGTTAGTGACAGCTATGAAGTTTCTTGGCATAGTTCTGTCTTCAGTTTTTTGTGTAATTTTCAAAGCAGAAAGGTGGTCCTGTCTGACTGTGGGTTGTAGTTGTAAAGGACTACCTCAAGGAAGCTGGACAGGGAAGCGCAAAGGGAAGGCATTGCAATCCAATTTATAGCTTTCAGTTTCTAGCTCCTGAATTCCCGTAAAGCAAGTTCTCTGGCACTCTGGGAAATTATATGTAGATTCCCCGGGAAATCTTCTACTCTCAAAAGTTTTCTAATACAAGAGTCAAGATTTCAAACAGATTTATTCACATTTTGTACAACTAAAGTTTAGATTATGAATAAAACCTGCACATTGGTGTCTATTTTGGTATTGGCTGTCAGTTTTGCACCACTTTAAGGTTGCTGCTAAAACCTGAATATTCTGAAAACTTTATCAATAGGTAGGTCTGTCTTAGTTTGCTGGCCAGCCGTCGCGTACGAAGATCCGGGGGAGGCCTCTTTTTTCCTTTCAGACCTTCCAGCCTGCGCACTGGATTTTTTTTTTAGGTGAGACACAGGGCGCGCAGATCTGAGCCCACCCTTTAATCCCGAGGTTCAATCTGCCGGGCCAAAGCGATTCTGGACACCTGTCTTAGTAGTTATAAGAGAAGAACATTTAATCTTGGTACTGGAGTCCTTTTGTTGTTGTTTCTGCAGAACACAAATCTTATTTTCAGGACAGAATGACTGTGTATTGATTTTGTTGCTCTTACTGCCCCTAATGAGCGACTTTGGGGTTGACATAGTTCTGATTCTCTGCAGGATAAATTGCTTGTGTCATCTAACTTTCTTAGCAATAAATCTTGTTTTCTGTAACTAGAGAAAGTGGATAGCTTTGCTGCTTTTGGTAGGCTATATTACTTTCAAATGTCCTGCGTTTCATCCAGATAAATATAAAGAACAGGAGCTGAACTGAAGAAAGATCCCAAAACAATCAACTTTTCCTCATTCTTAGGTAACTGAAGCAATGTATTCTGCCCATTAAGGCCAACACGTAAAGTCTTGCCTGCAAAGGTCTCTGTATGCCAGCTTGGAAATGTACATGTGTTAATAGTTCCTGATTTCAGTTATTTCCACTCCCACCATGCATATAGCCCTGCAAGAGTGGAGAGAGGGTTCAGAGAGGAGTTCAAAACTAGGTAGGAAGTGCTGTTTGCCTGGGTTAGGTGAGCTTTGCTTTCAGTGTGATATGGATCAGGGAATCATTAAGGTTGGAAAAGACCTCTAAAATCATTGAGTCCTACCATTAACCCAGCACTGCAAGGTCTGCCACTAAACCCTCTCCCCAAGCACCACGTCTACACATTTTAAAAATATTTCCAGGGATGGTCACTCAACCATTTTCTGAGCCAGCCTGTTCCAATGCTTGACCACCCTTCCAATACTTAATCTAAACCTCCCCTGGGGCAACCTGAGGCTGACTCTTATCCTATTATTTGTTGCCTGGGAGAAGAGGCTGACCCCCACCTCGCTGCAACCTCCCTTCAGGCAGTTGTAGACAGCTCCACCCTTCTTCCAGGCAGGTGTAGGGAGCGATAAGGTCTCCCCTGAGCCTCCTTTTTTCCACGCTAAACACCCCCAGCTCCCTCAGCTGCTCCTCACAGGGCTTGTGCTCCTGACCCTTCACCGGCTCCATTGCTCTGTAGAGCTTTCACTGCACTTACAGTCTCCTCTTGTGTGACAGCTGCTGCTTCAGTGGTTGTGGTGATGCTGGACAGCAGTGGCATCCTTACTAAACTAGCAATTGGAAAGATCTTACCTCAGCAGATGTCTTTCCTTTTTACATCAGCTTGGCTGACAGGTGCTATGGACCTTCCCCTTAACTCTGCAAGGCTGGAAAAAACCCCAGTGTCTCTTGAAGGATGCCTTTGTGGAAAGGTCGTCAGCATCAATCCTGCTTCAGCTAATTCCCGATGAAGTGCTTATGTGGACTTAATACCCTCCTGCAAACCCAGTAAGGGAAGTGTCCTGTCCACAATAAAGCCTTTTTAGAACAATTTTCTGTTGTCTCTTTGGCAGAAGAAATATCTTTAGGACAAATAAAGTTTCTAGATTCTTCTGGGGGTGCCAGGGGTAGGCACTATTCCAGCAGTGGAAGAAAACTTCATAATTTGGTGTATTCTCTGGAATTCAGTTTTAATGTTTAAAATATAATGTAAGATGTGGTTGCAAAGAAAACCTTTTGAAGGCGAGTGTTCCCTGTTGGGTAAAATGGTATTTGCATGAGTCCTCAGGTGGCTTGAAGAAGTGCTTTTGTAGTTCAGCATCCACTTCTTCTATAGTTCCTTCTGTCTTTCATTACAGGCACAAAAGTCCTGAAGAATGCAAATGCATTGTTGATGAACAAATGTCAAGCATAGTACAGAAAACATGGAGCTTGATTGAAAGCCACATGTGATGTTTGAATAGGATTGTGGAAAGCCCAGAAGCCTTAAAATGAAAGAATTGCACATGTTTCTTGTGACAGTACTGCCTAGCAAAAGCTGGCTGCCAAATGGCTTTGTTCAGACTTAATTCTAATCAACTGAGAGTACAGCAAGTGTTGAAAGTGCAGGAGTTAAACATATTTTCATATGAAAGGAATAGATCAGTGTTTCATTTGCATTTTTTTTCCTCAGAGAAGCATGTGGGTTCTGGAGAAAGATATGTGTTCACTATATATGGAGGATTTTTTCAGATGTTTTGCTCAAGACTGTATTACGACACTACTAGTTGTAAAAATGAAGAGAATTAATGCTCTGTGTTCTTTTCTCTTGAAGACTGTCTTGGAAATATTTATGATGTTTTGTCTGACAATTAAAAGTTTTAGAAGAATACAGAGTATATTTCAGGGAAGATACCTTGAATACAGACATGTTCTGCAGTAATATTCCACTACTATGACACAGCAATATTGAAGATTTTTTTTTTTACATAATTAAAGTGTTGAGTTCAGTAGATAGGCATGATGCAAATACCTTAGGGCCTAGAAATTCTCAAATGTAACTGTAAAAATAAAACCAGTTATTAAATACACATAAAGCAAAGGGAAAACAAATCCAGTCAGTTTAGATTTATTTTTTTGAACAGTGCTTTCAGCTGTCAAATGAGCAGATGCTTCATTTGATTATATATAAAGTGGATAAAGTATGGTGTTCATGACAGATAGATGAGAAGGAGCAACAACTTTTGAAGAGCCAACTTGCAGAGAAAGAAAATAAACCTGTGAATTGGCAAAAAAGAAAAGATCATACTGTGTTGGATGATTAACTGAGTGAAAAGTCGTGCTGTGTGTTATCAAATAAGAAAAAATTAAACCGCTGGAGTTGAATGTATAATTATTCTAGGTGTTTGTTAAATGATTCAAATGTAGATTCAAATGTAGCCTTAAGAATTTGAATATTGAACATATTGACTGATGCTTGTGAAAGCCACTAGGTGCCTTTCTCTTTGCAGTTAAAAGATCTCCAATGAGAAAAGATAAGTAAAGTTACAAATAGGTGGTTTGGCAGGGGATTTCAAAAAGTTAATCAGCTCTTGAAAGGAGGGAAATAAAAGCTTGCATGTTAGTAGATTTGCAAATGTTAAAATACTTTCTATTGCTTTATTTTTTTTCTGCTTCTATTA
This sequence comes from Vireo altiloquus, assembly GCA_013396875.1. Lineage (NCBI taxonomy): Eukaryota > Metazoa > Chordata > Aves > Passeriformes > Vireonidae > Vireo > Vireo altiloquus. Next base: position 1,498,812 of record VZRF01009875.1, read on the forward strand.
TTTTATCATTGGAAATGACTTTCTGTGGACTAATATAAAGATCTTTTAGGTTACTTTCACTTTAGAATTATAAAATTTGTGACCCCAGATTCTTTTCTATCAGACTACACTTCAATACTTGGTCAAATTATTGGTTTTTAGGAAAAGGGGGGAAAATCCCCCACTCCCAAGGCCACAAAACTTATTATGTGATAATATAATATGCTGTAATCCACATGGAAAAATTATTATTCACATCCTAATACAGTTACTTCCCAGTATTTGGGAAATCATTCTGTCTATAGCCATTGCTGAAAATTTCTCTTTCAAAAACTTTTAACTGTGCTAATTAGTCCAGATTATTTGTATTTAGAATAATTATTCTATTATTTAGAATAATATTATTTTTTATTTAGAATTTATTTATATTTAGACATCTGTTAAAGAACATAATAAAAAACCTAAAAGACTTGCAGTTCAGCAGCAATGCTGTTGTATGCTTGTCAGCATAGAACTTGTGGGGGAAGGAAAGAATATTTAAAGACATGTAACTTAGGTGCATGTCTATGTTTTTGGGAACAATATTTTTGTTGGAAGTGCTGGTTTTCTTGAGTTTATCTGCTTTAACCTGGTTCTCTGCACTTATGCACAGTGTTGGTTTTTCTAGACCAACAAGTTTGAGGGTGATATGGGCCCATGTGAGAAGCAATGGTGCAATTCAGAATAGGCAGCCTAGAACACTTCAGCTGTGTGAATCCAAATGCTATTGTTTTGGCTGTGGGACTGTGTTATTGCTTCATTTTCTGTTGTCTGCCACTATAAAGAAGTACTCCTGAAGTCTTCATTTTGGAGATGTTAAGTTGTCACTTGTCTGGTGGGTGTGGCTGACCAGTGTCAATTCAACTGATCCAGTCATATGCTGTTAGAAAAGAAACACGAGCTCCATCTTCTTATTCTTATCCTCTGTTCTTGGCCATAGATTGTGTCCTCTCTGTGAATTCTTTGTGTTTCTGTCCTTTCTCTTGTGCCTGTATTATACAGGGAAAATGAAAATGGAGCATGTTTTTAGATTGGATGGTTTGCTCTTAGCTGTTTTAGGCTAGCGCTTTTGTTTTGAGGACCACTGTGTATGTATTTCTTAAACTGAAGTTTGTCAGATGAAAAATATGCTGCTAACATGTACATTGCCTACTAAGGTTTAAGATTAGATTTTAATACTATGCTGTCAACACTGTTAAAAAGATGTGGGCTGTTCTTGCTTGAAGTTAGACCTAGTTGTTGCTAAAAACTTAAGACATGTAATTTAAAAAAATGCAGGTGCTACAAATTAATCAAGCAGTCTGCATCTCTTAGTGTCACTGGGGATGTGGTTTTCGGTAAGAATGCAGTTCATAACTATGCACTTAAATTCAATTAGTTTGTCTGGAAGAAGCAGGAGTGGTAGAAACTGAAGTACAGTAGAGAGATCCTCGGCACTGACTGTCAACATGGAATGAGACTTCTGCTGCAGCTATTTCTAATAACCTTAATCTATTTTATTTTCCTGTCCAAACATTATTCGAACTTACTTATCCAGAAAGAGTCTAAGCGTATGAAAAGGATTTTGTATTACTCAAGGAGCAACATCTGAGTCTACAGTAGAATGAACTGTGCCTGGATGACACAAAAGTCTTCCTCATCCAGTTTCTCTACAGGCTGAAGAGAGGGGAAAAGAAACTTTTTGTCCCTTTTGTTGGGAATTTATTCTTGTGCCAGTAAAAGACATGAAAGGGGTGATGCTTAGTAGCAGCAGATAAGGATGACTGACAAATCTGATGTAGGTTTGCCATCCGCACATGTGTCCAATGGTCTCTTACCTTCTAGAAAGGCACACTGATACAGAAAGGAAAATTTGTCTTGAAGAAGGGGTTAAGAAGAAGATGGCTAGTATTGGGAAAGGATGCCTTATTCATAGAGGGAAAGATGCTACAGCTCCCTTCAGCACGAGCTGAAGAACTATCATTCTTCTTCAATGCGTTTGATAGAGTACAATAGTGTATGTTTGCTGTAGCTTGGCCTCATTTAATCACTCACAGTTATATTTAGTTTGATTTGGGCTGTTACCAAATAGATGGATAGGTGCTTTTAATAAAGTCAAGTAAATGAAATTAAGCATTCTAATAATGTATATATTTGCAGATGGAAATTAGAATGGTTTCATGGAATTATTTTGTAAATAATTGAATTGTGTCTTCCTTACATGATTTGGAGCCTTTTTGCCTCTTTGATTTTCTTTGTAGTGCAAATTTGTTACTGCTGTGTGTAATTTAAATCAAGTGTTTTAAACTGTGTCTTTTTTTTTATTATTATTATTCCAGCCCTGATGATATTGGTACCTGTTGGTATATCCTGCTGTCTGGTTCAGTCTTCATTAAAGAATCCATGTTTCTTCCAAGGAGCAGGTATGTCAGCTACAAACGTAGTGCATTCTATATTTTAAACATAAATCATGAAATGTAGAGAATTTTTAGAATTAAAAGGCAGCGTCTTATATTTAATGAAACACAGAAGAACAAATATAAACCTAAGTCTCCTGCCTTTACTAGCTGTGGTAGCTATTTCATGCCCATAGCTAGAGTTGAAGGCCTATCTTTGTGGGCGTGTACAACTGTCCAAAGTGTCATGCAGATGCTGTAGATTTAAAAAATAAAACCTCCAAAAACCTGACAAATTGAGTGAAGTACTGACTAGTCTCTTCCTGTGAATAACCAAACTTGAAATCATAGGATGCATTGGAATTTGGATGTTTTCCTGAGGCTTTACTTACTGCACACAAGTCTTCGGTGCATGTTTTAGCATATGCTTAGATCATGTTACTGTAGGTTTTGCTGCTTCTGTATAAGGTTGTGCTTCATGGAAATGGATTTGCAGCAAAGAGGGGTTTCTTACATGGAAAAAAAATATTTGAGGCACTCAAAATTTATATTGCTCCAGTAAAAAAAAAATTAATTATTTTGAGCTATGGAAAAAAATGTGAGTGATTGCAAGGATTTTAGACTAAAGTGACTGAGCTGGATCATTTTAATGGAAGCAGAGCAGAATTATTTTAAGATGCTGGTTTTAGGCATATTCATTCAGACTACTATAAAAGGCCCCTTTGAAGTATATGGCATGTAATAAAATTAATGAAAGACAGAATGAAAGAATGACCTGTTTCTGTATAGTATCATGATAGTGAAAGCATTGGAAATTTTTTTACACTTTTAAACAGTGGGAAATCACTTCGTGGGTGGTGTTGGTTGGCGTATGAAATCTGCCTTTCAGTGGGAGAGCAGTGCAAGCCTTGGGACTTCTATTTGATGATGGTGGCATGTTCTTGGTGCAGCCAAGTGTTTTGTGTCTGTCAGGTACTGCTTGATAGAAAGGTGTATTAGATGTGGCATTGAATAGTTAATGCTAAAGGTGCAAAACTGATTATTGTAAAAAGTAGCACAACAACAGGTTATAGGACCCCTGCTTCTGGCAAAGTGAAAATTGTCCCATATGTCATCCATGAGCCAGCAGTGCCAGGAAAGAAGCTGACAGAAAGTGCTTCAGGTACCAGGAGAAGAGATACATAATACCTGAATTAATGTAGGGTGGTTATATATAGTCCATGACAAGAATCTTCTGTTCCTTTGAAATACAGCAATGCTTGTGCCTCACTCACTTGGATACTTGAAGAGAGGTGAGATTTAGTAGGATAAACAATGAGCTTGAGACTCTTCCTGGTAGAATGAACAGAAAATTACAGATCCTGTGACAATAAACAGAGCATTTAAGGAGAAATGCATAAAATGACATCTGGGACAGTGTCTGATATCTTAGTGAAGTACAGGCATGGAATTTGGCATAAGAATAGGTTTCATAGTTGTGGATGAAGTCAAGTAGACGTCAAAGCTGGTGTCTTGGGGAGCAAATGCCAGAGAGACAATTTGTTAATTAACAAAGATAACTTAAGTCCATAAAAGCAAAATTGAGAAACTTTAATTATATAAGATAGAAAGTATTTTGGGAGAGTAAAACTAGAGGCATTCTAGTGAGGGCCTTTGTGCTTAGAAGCTGTAGTCATTGAAGGGTAGGTGAGTGCCTTATTAAAATTTCAGACAAGGTTAATCAGGACTTTTTCTTTGTAAATGAGTAAGTTGCAATTGGGCTTTGGGCTCATCCCGGAATAAGAAACTTGGCAAAAGTGAGAGGGCACCCAGGTTAAATTTCTGATTTGTAATACTGATGGCTAATAAATGATTTATTGATTTATTTATTTAATAAAGAAATGACCTGAGAAGAAAATTAAGTTTTTCAGCTTTGCTTATGCTGCCAGGCAACTGCTGGGATAGAAACAGCAAACTGCTCAGATGGACACACCAGGCAGAAGAGATTGATTGGCAAAAATGCTGAAGTGAAATTTTACAGTGCTCTAGGGAAAAAAGGAGTGAGACCTACTGAAAAGGCTGCTGTCCGGGAAGAACTGGAAAGGTGGTATTCTGGAATCTAAAGTGTCAAAGGTGGACAAAAACGGTTACTGGATAAGTGTTTGCTGAAACTGACTGTTTATGTGTACAGGGAGTAACAATTTCAAGAGCCTTTTCGAGCATTGCATAATTTGTGAGTCCTGATGTCCTATTACTGTTAAAATGAACTGGCTATGGTTTAGCAAATGGAGCACATCCTCATGCATCACTGACATCAAGTGATAGGATGAGACCTAAACATTGCAAAGGAGAGATCATCTAATTTTGATTTTGTTTGTCATTTGAGTAAACTAAATTTGCGATAGTAAATTAATATTTACACTATTTTAGTGTGGGTTTTTTTCAGTTTAATCCATTTTATCTTTTCCCATCTGAAAAGCCACTAGGATATTTTTTTGCAACATGTGAAGCTTGTGATTAAGAGAGTAGGATGGAGCCAAGAAGTCTGTGTAGGAGCAATCAAATATGTAGAAAGCAAGAAGTATGTTCCTTTCTCCAAATCCTATTGACTCAGAAAATTCTCATTTCCCTAACTTTCTTTTCCCAGAGCCAAATGTGATTAATTCCTAAGCATCTCACCATCAAAAATGCCTCATTTTTTTTCCCACTTAAAAAATATTCTCTCATTTTTTGTCAGCCTGCCCCATGCACCTGTAGTAGGTCCCTTTGGACTGTTTCTCTGGGCTGCTGATCCTGCTCAGACTGATGGCTTCCCCTTGCCTGTCCTCCTGACCTCCTCAAGCTCAGCTTCATTGAATGATGCCTGGGCAGTAGCTGACCAAATTTAAAATAAATACGTGTTGTCATCCCACCAATTCCACCCCCACCCTACTCCCCAAATTTCAAGAGCATTTGCTGTTTTTCGGATTTCACTCTTTTAAAATGAGTGTCTTTTCATGCCAGAGCAAAAGTAGTATCACAGGGTAATTTAGACAGATCTAGTGGATAAATCTGCTTACATTCTTGCAGGTGTGTTCTGAGTCCTATGCGAAATTAGATCTTACTCTTGACTTTGTGACAGTTGGCATGTGAGTCCGTAAAGAACAGGATGGAGGGCTATCACCAGATTTGAGCTGACACTTGCAAGTACCTTAGTGCATTTGGCTGCATATGCTCAGCATATTATTTGCATTTGTGTCCTCTATTAGCTGATTTGCTTGCATTAGTTTCAGATTGGTTGGTACGTAACACTGGAAATGCTCTTTTGTTGTGTATTTTATATCAGGTAAACTGATTTTATTTCTTTCTTCCAAATCATTGTGTCCATGGCTTTCATTTCTAGTGTTAGATACCATTTTAAAATTCTTTCAGTAGAGAGACTAGGTTCTGTAGATAGAGTAGTACATAGTTGGGGAAGAAGAATGTTTTAAAAAATACTCCTGTCCACCACCATGAAGCTGTCTAAAAGTTTAAGAAATTACCACGATCCTGCTTTTGTACCACTGTGGTTTAGGAACAGCACACCCTAATTTAGTGGCCCCCCCCCTCAGTGAGACTCTCCCAAACCAGACACTTCTCACTCCCCTCTGCTCTCCGGTGGGAGACACAAAGGCAGAGATCACGAGCTGGGATAAGAACAACTTACTGGAAGCATCAATGGGACAAAAAAAAAATTGAACAGTAACAGCACAATATAACTGAAAACCATGTAAATAAAAAATAGTATAGCAGTCCAAAATTAATCAGCTTTGTAGTGTATGAGATATGGTCAAATAGCTACCTGTTTACATAGTTTGAAATGAGTGTCAAAGCTGCCATTTTTTGACAAAGTTTTATAATGTACTGAATGACTTGTAAAATTACTTGTAACTAGCTACTGGAAAAATCTTTAATTCCAAATTTAAAATAATAAGTTTTTCAAGACAGAATATTGAAATACATGAAGTCTTAAATTGCGTATTTTGCTTTGGAAACTTTAACTTCTAAGCCATATCTGTTTTTTTTGAAAATAGCAAGAGTTTAATTTTATTTCCATATTGTAATACAGTAGCTTGTATTTGTTCAAATGCCAAGCTATCAGCTAGCAAATAGTGTTCATAAGATAAGGCTGGATTTTATTATCTTATTATTTTGGGAAAATATGTAATCCACAGTTTTAAAGAACTGTGCTCTGAACAATTAAAGCTGCCATTTATTTGGTGACATAAGGTAAAGCTTAATCTTGTCCTCCTATTTAATTTCTGTAAATTACAACAGTGGAATTTATTCTGACAGTTTAATGTGAGGAAGATCATCCCTCTTCCATCCTACCTCTTTCTGCCCAGTCTTCCTATTAATATTTACAAACTTCTTCCTTTACTTTAACTTATCAGGCATATATTATGGTTAAACTAAACATTCCTTAATTCTTTCCTCCCACCATGACCATCAAACTAGCACAAATTAACACTCAGTCCTCTTATAATTTCCCCTGAGCATCTGTACCCTGAAGCAGTTCACATGGTAGAATGAGGTTTATGTATGAACTCCAGAAAATAAATGAGCAGAAAATGCAATTCCCTGAGGGCTGTCCTGTCTCTCCTGTGTTTTCACATGGCCACTGACAGCAACAATGTGACAGTTCCTTAAAATATCTTTTGGAGTGACCTCCAGCTTCCCTAGGCCTGCTCCATGCTCTCGCCACGTTTGGTCATTTGCTTGGACTTCCCGTGTGGGTTTTGCACCAGAACTTTGCTTCTAGTGTAAACTCCTCTGGGTTCTTTTGTGTTAGTTCAGTGGGAGCTGCAGTACCAGAAGGTCTCCTAGATCTCCCACAGCTTACCTCCTGCTTGCGCTTGGCCTCCACAACCACAGGATGCAGCTATCCCTTAGCAGCAGCAAAACACAGAAGTGCTGGGCAGTTTTTCTCAGACCATTGGCTCTGATACTTGGGTATTTCTGCTTTTTTCTTAAAATGCTTCCGAGCCCATCTCGGCAGTGTGTGCTGTGTGGCTCAGGCATCCTGCGATGCCGACTTGCCGCCTGCAAACCTGGCTTTGCACTTGGCTCTCGCTGCTTACTCATCTGCTCTTTCCTTGCTGTAGCCTCTTTTCCTTTGCTGCTGCCACAGTTCTCCCCAGTTTTCCCCAGTTCTCCCCAGTTCTCCACTCACCGCCTCAGATGGTGGTGGAGAGCTGCTTTCCCTTTGGCAAGTTCACAGATTTTACTTAGAGGAGCAACTAGTTAAGCTTTTTCCTCTAATTAAAAGATTTAAGTTTTGAAGGTGAGGGAACATCTGGTTTTTTACTATTTTCAAAATTAAAAGGGATGTATCTGTTTAAATATTGATGGTTTTGCCCTCTGGTCTTTCCCATACTAAAACAACTTTAAAAATGGAAAAGAATATCTAATCATACTGGAGAGTCATTGAAGAAACTATGGGCTTCTTTTGAATGTGTATAAAGCAATAGCAAAACTCTGTGCAGAAGTGTTTTGTCGTCATCCAAATGTATCTTCATTAACTTATGAAAGTAACCTTTCAAGATAAAATTTGTTAGGGATTTTGGCAGACTTTTTTATTTTGACAGGTAATGAATGTGAGTGTAATGGTGCTGGAGCAGAGCCCTTGGCTATCTGCATGCATTTGTACAGCTTTATGTATCTGAAGCATACTTCCAAATTTTTGTGATGTCTGGATCATGGTGTTTTTTGTGGTTTATGTATATCTAACTGATTGTGTGTTTATATTTTGAAGATGGAATAGCCTTTGATCGATCTTTTAAGTCAGTAAAATTATTCTGATAGCTTTAATCACAATGATAAAATCCTTCTCTGAGTATATGACTCATATATTTGCAACTAAGTGTTTATTAATAATGTCTTTTACTGACTGAAACCTATGAGACAACAGAATGAAACTGGGATTTTAACTGAGAGTGATCAGTATACACAAATATTTAAACCATAATAAAACCCCCTAAAAAGGGATTTTTTTTTTCCCCTGAACAGGAAACAGAGTTTTAGAACAATGGACTTGTGGGAGGCTCAGAGTTGTGCCTTTGGGAGCTGCTAGTTTAGTTGTTTTAAGTTGCAGCAGGAGTTGATCGAGAGCTGTGTGGAGCTTATTTGGGTTTTTCCAGGTTCTGAGTTGCTTATGGCTAAGGATTTGCAGCATTGTGATGGGAACATGAAGACCATGCATTGGATCTTTGTAGAAATAAATAACTCCCCAGGTTATAGTTTCAAGTCTGTTTAAGAAAACACTTGGAAGTGTATTGGAATTGGATTTAGTTTGCCCTCGGAACTCTCTATCTCGACTAGAAAACTTCACTTTTTTTGCTACTGCTGGATTTTCCTGTGACCTGTTTGTTCTGGTATGTCTGTATCAAGCTAGTGGTGTTCTGAAGCTGTGCTCCTGACTGTCTCTAAGGGCTGGTGAGGAGGCACAGAGTGTGGTATTGTTGTGGGCTGACCCTGCTGCTGCCTTGTCCTCTGTCTGGTTTGAATGCCTTGGCTCAGCATTTCAGTCCCATCAGGAGTGTGATCCTAGGGTTTAATCTAGGGAAGACTGAGATCATAAGTTGAAGAAGAAAGTTGGAAGTAGTAGTGATGTCAGTCCATTTATGACTGGGTGACTATCATGAATTACTCACAATGAATTTTAAATAGACATTGAGAAATAAACACTAGTTGCTTTGTACTGTATGCAGCTACCCAAAAGACTGCATTTGTCCTTTTGGATGGTAGTGTTTACTGTTACCTGCAAGCAGAAAATTAGTCTTATCACAGCATGTGTGACTATGATTACTTATTTAGATTCAAACTCCTCGGGAAAATAAAAGCTTGCTTAGAAGAGGTAGCATTTTACTGGGAGTGCCTGATCTGGCCATCTACCTTGAATTTGTTAATCTCCTGTTGGTGTCATGGTCAGGATAAGCAGCAAAATCCAGCAGTCACTCGTGTGTCATTGCAGCCTTCCTTATGAGGTGCTGGAGGAGCTGGAGCTGCCATGGGGCTGCCCCTGAACCCAGCTCCCTGAGGGCTGGCTGGCAGGGACGGTTTCAAGTGAGTCTGACTGCATCACTTCAGACACAGTCAGCTCTGGCTGTAGCTGAATTAGCTGAGCCATAAATTGATGGGCCCTGTGATGTCACCTGCTATTTCAGCAAAGTTTGTGATACAGACCACAGGCTACATGTCACCTAAAACTGTCCTTGAAGTTTGAAAGAAAGGGTGTACAGGTTTCTTTGAATATAAATACTTAAAATTATTTTTACAGCTAATTTATCCTTTATCCCATCCAGAGTAGTTAAAAGAGTTCATTGAGGTCTGAAACTGATCATGACAATATCTGAGGTGTTGGGAAATAGAAGAGGAGACAGTTCCTAAATGATGAGATTGGCTGGTGTCTGATGTTGTTCCTGTCATATTTCAGTGCTACTGGAATTTTGTTTTTGTGGAGCTGATAAAATGTTAAGGGACTTAATCTATTAAACTGGCATCTTTTGAAAACAAAAATAGAAATCTAATGTTGTGTGTCTGATGCTACCAGGCTTTCTTCCAAGTTTGTAATGACAAGGTAACAATGAGGCTGAAGGTGTCAAATGACCTGAATATGTTTTCAGTGAGCCTGAGTTGTTTTGATTCCACTTAAGGAGATGGAGGCTTCCAGGGATGGAAATGTTCATGCCAGCAGAAAAGCAAGCATCAGTAGCTTTCACAAATGCAAACCTTATACCTGTTTCTAGATGTATATACTTAAAACTACAGGCTTCTGTCTCTTTTCAATGCAAACGGCCTGATAGTGGGCTTCAGAAGGTCTGGGTCACCTGTGCTGTCCAGGGGAATTTGTGGAATGTTCGGAACAATTTCTTATGCTTTCTGTAGGAGAGACACCATTAATTGGTGGTGCAGAACTGGTAGATTCAAAAGACCTTGGTTTTGGTTTTTCGTTGTTACACACATGGTAGTTGTAATCTCAGTCAAGATGACACTTCTTGCCACTGTTGGGACTTTAAAATAAGTAAAGAAGTTAGACTTTTCTTATATTGTGCTTTATTCACTTCAGTGGTGTTTATCTTCCCCATTGAAACTGCAGTTGTGTGAAAATACTTAGAAGTTCAAGGTATCTACTGAATGAAAAAATGAAAAAATTACACTTGTGATATAGACCACAGAAACAAAATGTGTAACATTATAAATCCAGATTACTGTTTTAATGGAGAGTTTCAGCTGTGAACCAATTTAAGATATTTTCGCATTTGCTATACAAATTAAGTATAATGAAAATTTTTCAGTTGGATATCGCTAATGCCAAGGAAAAATAAAATCTGAGGTAGCAGGGGCAGTAGATTTTCTCTGTGTAAGCATGAATGAATCTTAATAGCTCAAAGAAACTGAAAAAGACCACAAGGAAAAAATAAAATTAAGCAGAAGAGTTTAACAACCTAGATTCATGGAGCTTAATTTTTGAGCAGAAAGAAAGCAGAGGAAAAGAGAGAATCCTTTAAGGTAGGTGATAGAGGAAATGTAATCTTTGACAGCTCTGACTGATGCCAACTCTCACATCTCATTTCTTTAAAAGTTAGAAAGTTTGGATTAAAATTATGACTGATTTTTGAAAAAAAATGCTGGAACAGTGGTGGGGATTTTTTTGTTTTTTTTTGTTATTATCCCCCCCCATCTGGGTGTAAAAAAGATAAATTCCACTGAAAACACTCAATTTTTTCCTGAAGACATTGTATTCTCATTGTTGAAAAATTTTGGTGCTGTTTAGTTGATTCTAAAATGCGCTGCAGTAAAAACTGTCCTTGAAACAGTAGGTTTCATCCCTGACTCCCCTTTTTAGCTCCTTTTGTGTCTCATTGGCTGGAGGCACCTTTCCAATCCCAGCATTAGGGTCTCTCATGGAGCATGTCACAATTTGAAGTAATTGAGAACAACATCTAACCAATCTTGGAAACATTGTTCATCTTTTCTTTTGCTTTTACTGCTCTTCTGTACATTGTAATTATGTGATATATATATATATAATTTCAACAGTTCTCACACTCGTATTTTCTTTCTAAAATTTCAGTATTTTAATATTAAAAAGCTATTTTCTGAAATGGTAATAAATTGTTGCATACAAATGGGGATGTGGAAGAAACTGCAAACTTTCTGAGAAGGAGGGGAAAGTTGTCTCGTAATAAAGTAAATACTTATTTTAAAGTTGAATGTGAGAGCCTTTTCTTTGCCTCATGTGAAACTCACAGGGTCTAAACTTTCATAAACTTAATTTTCCTGCAGGACAATCTTGATTAACTGAAGTAATTATGTTTACATACACAGGTGTATTTGGAGGAATAACTGAAGGAATTAGAACTATTTTCTTGATTCTTAGCATGAAGCCACTACTGTAATTCTTCTGCAAATCGTCTTCTTAACAAAATGCTACTCTTTATTGTAGAAGATTTGAAAATGTCCGAGAGCTTTCTTTTAACTGATGCTAAATTTTCAAATGTTTTTGAAAAACAAATCCAGAGATACCAGACATAGTATGACATGTTAAGTGAGAGAAAATTTATTTACAAATTATAATATAAGTAGCTAAAACAAAATTGTCACTACCACTCCATTGGTTTATTTATTTATTCATTGACAAATATACAAATTTTTCTTGACTGCATCTGCTTTGTACACTAATTTATGGAAACTTGGTATTTAGGTAATCACTTTAGCTCTCTGTGTGAAATAATTAGTTGAATCGAATGAGTTAGGCATGTGAATGTGTGTAGAAAGTGTCAATATATATAGTCTTATTTTACTTTTGAAAACCTAGATGACATATCAAGTTCTTTTAATAATTTAAAAAAAGCAGACTATTTGAAATACCTTAATTACGAAATTCTCTAGGGGAACTTAAAAATGCTTATTATGTATTTTTCAATATAAAAAGTCTTCATTAAGGAACTAACATCTAAAGTCTTTGTATGACGTTGGAAAAATACTCCTCTGTTTTAATGAATTTCATGAATGTTAAGAAGGCAAGCTGTGTTTAGACAAGGTCTTGCCTCTTAAGTAATGTTTTCCAACAACTTCTCATTCTTTGAGACCGTTATGTAGATCTTGTGATGTCACAGTAATCTCCATGGCGACACAGACGTCATTATCATGAAGCATAAGCAAAGCTGTCTTTATTCAAACCATTTATTTATTTATTTATTTATTTATTTATTTGAAAGAATAAGAAAAAAAGTAGGTTAGGAAAAAACCTTTCATCTTTGAATGCTTTCCGAGATAAAATAATATGAGAACTTTTAATTTAAAAATAAAATAAGGATAATTTTCCCCAAAGAAGGATTTACTCCCAGGTGTTCTGATGAGGTACCTGCCTTCTAGTTTTCTGCACCAGAGATGTTGCAAAGCTGAACTGCTGCAACAAGCTGAATTTGTTGTTGCCTCTACTAGTAGGCTCCAGTTTTGTTTGTTTATATCATTGTATATATAGTCTATGAACATAGGTCTTGAATTCAACAGAAAAATGCCACCAACACATTTCTTTTCTGTAGTATAGATAAATGGGTCATAAAGGAATGCTAAGTGTTCTAGTCTGAAAAGTATTGAGGATCACCTGCTGTATAAAGACCCATAGCATCTACCCTTTTTACAGTAAATTTGCAAAACAATTTAACAGCACTTTTCCAGGGTTGGGTTTTTAACCATTTCTCAGCTTAATGTTTTAGGTTTAATGTAACATTTAATGTAACATAAAAGATAAAGCGAAAAGCAACAGATGTGGAACTTTACACAATTACTTAATTTTTCTACCTAAACTAGTCAAACCTGCTACCATACTCGCTCTTGTAACCAGGTGAAATTTTAACATTCATCCCACTTTCCTAAACAGTAGTCTGTTCTAAAAGAAAAAGTGTGTGAAGATCCTTGACTTGAGGGGACTTGCTATGGAAGCAAACCTCCAGAATCTAGCTAACGTCAAATTATTCACTGTGGGTTTTCAGGAACTTCTTTTGAAGTGCTTTCAGTAGTCAGCTATAAATTAGCAGATTAATGCAACCTCTGATCTGGGTTGCATTTGCATAAGAATTAAATCCCTGTGAGTGTTACGTAGATAAGGCACTACAGTCTGTCGTCTGTAAGGATGCTAACTAAAAGTGTTCAAAATACTGGAGAGGTTTACTAAAGTTTTCAGCTGCAGTTTAACTTCTACTCGTTTTTAGCAGGAATTATTTAAAGCATTAATTTACTATTAATGTGCTTATTCTGTAATTTTAGTATGGTCTGGTTAGTCATCAGGCATTCTCTCTGTCTGGCTTGCTGGGTTCTTCACGCCCTCCTGCTGCAGCACCAGGGCTATTATCCTTGGCTCCATGATTGCTCTTCCCCCACAGGGTGGTTTGAGTCCCTAGTCAAGCAAGGAGCTGCAGTGATGTCTGAGGCTTTTTTCTCCTCACAGGTATTATTAAATGGCGTGTACTTAGCTGTGATATCGCAAGTGAGTCCCTTCCCTGACACATGAGCTGTTGTATCTGAGACTGTAAACATCTAAGCTATCATATGACATTGGATAAGCCTAATCATCCTTATCCATGGTATGCAATGAGCTCATGTCTCCAGGATTTGCAAGTAGTGACAGGTCTGCAAATGCCTCTTCAACTGATATTCCACTTGCCAGCATCTCAATTTTCCTTTCAACTGAAAAGCATTTCTGTAAAGCAGCTATGCACTCTTGCTGAAAAAATAAACTCTATAAATAGAATAACATTGTAGGAATTAAATAAGTTAAAGGAAAAAAAAAGCTAATCTAGTTACTATTTTGATATGCAGGTGACCACTACATTTTAATTAAAGAGAATAGTTATTACAAGTCAAAAGCAGCTTGGGCTTCCCTTGCATCTTTACTTGCTTTTCCTAAAAGACAGGCACTAATTCAAATGAGGATCAGAGAAGTCAGCCTATATTATCAGATAATTTGATGTTCTTTCTTTTAGCTGACAAACTCTTGCTTTCACAGTTTCCAGCGTAGAGCTCTGAGTGTGGGGAAACCCGCTGCTGCCTTTCCTGCTTGCCTCATCCCCAGCGGAGTGCTGTTCATGTTAGAGTGGCTCTGCATGCATGAAGGGCTCTGTCTTTTTTTCTGAGGGGTCAGAAAATGGCCACGCCAAATTTAGTTTTCATCAGAGCACTTAAGCGTTCCCCTGGGAATGGCTTGTGCATGTATGTGAGCTTTTTAATTGTAACCTTCCTTTTTTTCGTCCCTGACAAGGATGAGTTGGGTGGAGGTCTGGGTGTCAGGGTGCATTGATGTGAAACCCAGCTAAACCTAGCTTGGCTGGAACAGACCATGTAGAGGGACTAATGCTTTTTATTCTAATCTGGACATACTAAAATGAAATACGGTGATTTTTAATGAAAAACATGCATGAGGAGAAACTTGGCTGAATCCCTTATTATCTCTCTAAATGACAGAGAGAAAATAGTCCCCATTTTGTTTCCCATCTAGACATTTACTTAATACTGCTCTATATTTTATCAAGGAATTCAATGTGATTGGTTTGCTTTAGAACGAAATCTAACTAACATTTCAATGTTGTTGCGAGCTGAGTGTTGATTATTACATCAAGATTTGATTTGGGGATTTTCCGGGGAGCAGACGTTCTGCTCGTATTTACTTCTGTATGATCAGATAATAATTGATGCAGTGATTGAAAGCAGGTGCCTGCCGTGACTGAGGTCAT
This sequence comes from Vireo altiloquus, assembly GCA_013396875.1. Classification (NCBI taxonomy): domain Eukaryota; kingdom Metazoa; phylum Chordata; class Aves; order Passeriformes; family Vireonidae; genus Vireo; species Vireo altiloquus. The sequence goes on from VZRF01009875.1 coordinate 1,513,939, forward strand.
GGCACTACTGTGAGAAAGTGGCGTGTGCAGGTGGGACATACAGCACACGATCCATCCAGGGGCATGGGGACTCCTCTCTGCTCTGATACTGAGAACTGGAGGATAGAGGGAAGATTGGAAATGCACTAGACAGCACTTGAATGCGAATGGTGATGATAATAATAGCATTTTCAGGGTGAGGGCTACCTAAGAGCAAATGAAGACTCTTAGGCTTACATAACTTCAGATTCTGAATATGCTTCATGCAATACCTCTGTATTTAATTTTGGTAGTTTTCTATGATTCTCCTAAGTGTAGATGTCAACTGAAGCAATGTAATTTTCACAAAAAGAGCTTTGAAGTATCGGGTTTATGTAGCTTAAGATCCGTTTTTATCATGAATATGTTAAAAGCTTGAGAAACTAAACTGAACTGTGCATAGCCTTGTGCTCATGGATTTATTAATGTACAGTCTTGAACAGATAAGGATTGGTTTCAGTGAAGGTGGGAGAGGGATAATGTTTACTTTAATCTCCATGTATATTTAGATGTTCTGCATTGGCCAATATTACACAGCAGTGATCTTAAACTTGTTGTACATCCCATTTGAAAACTTCAAAACAAAGAAAGTTTTTGAATATCTTCTTTCTAGAATTTTGGCATAAATCATTGCAATATTCATGCACTACATTTCTACTTTAATTATATTTTAAATTTTGTTATTGAAAAAAAGAGCAAAATCTGTATGGAACTTATTTCCTTGCATACATATACCATAGAAGATTCTAAGAACTTGAGAAACAAGAAAATTTACTACTTGTATTTTTCCTTTCATTAGAACATGTCTAAATAGAATATGCTTTTTGATTCAGAGGAGATGTCAATTAAATAGATTTCATTCTCAACCAGCAACTTTGTTCAAAATATTGCATTTACATATACATAAAACTATAACAGTATTACATGCTGAAGAATGTGCGCCATAGAGATGACAGAGATGTGACCATAGAGCTCCATACTCGTGGAGCTTTCTTTGTGAGACTTAGAAATAGTTTTAGTAAAGCCTTAAGCTAATATAATGTAGGGAATATCAAAAGAAATAAAATTTAAGATTACATTGTAGAGGAAACCCTAAATTTGTGTGTGTCCTTTTCACAAAGTAATTGTAACTTGTGAAATTAAGATTTTATGAGTGGACTTTGGTCTTTAAGAGGAAGAAAGAAAAGGGCTTCACAGTGAAAACCGTTTTCTTGGTGTTGTGAAGTTTTCTTCAGAATCTGCATCACTTTTGATGAATGCATTTACATTCCAGCGCTGAGAAATAACTTTACATTTGGGAGCTGGGTTGACGTGAAAACAGGAATGTGGAGGCCCAGGGTGAGGGGACAGGGCTGAATGCTGATAGAGAAACATTCCCTCTTCAGTAGCTGCTGCCTCTCCTGCGAGCTTTGAAAAGAGCATCTGTGCGTACGAGGATGTCTGGGGACCTGGGGAAATGGATGGGTTGTGTCTGGAGAAAACTGCCTTGTCCTCCAATGTCATGATGATAAGAAAAGGAATAGAACAAGTTACTTCAATACCTGCAAGTTTTTGGCTGTCTCTGTGTGTAAGTGCTTATAAGAAGTCGCGTGTTGCTTGTGGCTTTAGATGTTTCATTTAATTGAAGTACTTTGTTGTTTTGTTTTATGAGTAAATCTATTAAATTTGAAGGGGAATAAATGCAGGCAGTGGTCTGAAATTATTCTCTTGTTGTTTGTTAGCCACAGACATATTTGTACTACTGTAGTTTTATAATAGTAAAGGGTTTTTTTTAATGAAAACCGAGAGTGTAAACTTGGGAAACATGGAAACCCTTAACTTTCATTTAAAATTTGTCTTCTGTTAACAAGCATGAAACCTGAAAACTGATACCTCTGTTCTTTAGCCAACTGTGTATGTTTTCAGTATAATGAGTTGTAAGTTGAGATATGAATGTAGTAAGATACACTAACGGATAAGGGAACTGTCATCTCTGCTCAGTGTAAATTCAATTTAAGAATGCATTAAAATGCAAATGAAATTGTAAACTACTTACATGGATTAAAATACCTGCTTTTAATACATAGTGAGAAAAAGAGTTTTTTTCATACTAATGACTTTATTTGAAAAAAATGCTTTTGAATAGTCAAGTGGGAAATTAGACTTTTGACAATTGTTTAAAGGAATAGCATAGTTAGGGAGAAATTGCTTAGGGAAAATACCTAGCTGTCTACTGTAAAGTGGATTCCTGTAAATAATATTGTTTTGTATATCTTTTAGTGATTTGTGTCTGGGAGTATTTTTTGGTTTTGTTTTTTTTTTTGGGGGGGGATGTTTTTTGTTTTGGTGTTGTTTTTCGTTTTTTTTTTAATTAAAGTGGGTTTATGTTCACATCATCCATTCAATATCCCTATGGAAATGCAAGTACTGTGATAGAAAAGGACTCCAGAAGTGAAATTATCTCTAGGACAGGGGCTGAGAAGAGCATCTGTGAAGCTTAATACTTGGGGAACCTCAAGTCAGAGCTTATGTGGAAGCAGGGAAGGAAGGTGTTGGAAAAGCTGCTGCAAAACAAGGTTCTCTGTGGAATTTAGGTGAGGCAGCAATATCCTGACCAGGCAGCCCTTCTGGCTTTCTAAATTACTGTTACAACCTCTGCATCCCATATTGACAGCTACAATTGCAGAGATACCTTTAAACTGCCTTAGCTTCCTTTGGTGAGATTCTCTTATGCACATCACCAATTTAGAGAAAATAGCTGCAGATCTGTGATTCTTTCAGGTGTAATGTTGTCTTAATAGTTGCAAACAAGCTATATTTAGGAGTTGAAATTAATAAGGCTTAATAAGACAATTTTGATTTAAATTATTAAGGGATGGTATGATACAAGCAAATGTGAATTGTATATCATGTAAAATTCTCTACTGCATTTTAAAAACAGAAATGTGGTTTAAGCTAAGCTCTCTATACGTAGGCTTATCTCACCCTACATTAAGGGAAGAAGTAAATTTGTCAAATCCTTGATTTATTGAAACTTGCTCTCTGCATTGTATTTTAGCTAGCCAGTACTCATGTAGACTAGTTTGTGAGAAATCTGAGTTGTCAAACTCACTTTCTAAGGAAAGTCTGGCATCAAAATTTTGTATAGAATATTGTCTAGTCAAAGTTTCTGGAATAGAGCTCATATCAAGAAGCTAATCTATCAGCATTTCCACTGAAACTTTATTTTCTTGCTATTGTTTCTGTGTGATGCCTAACATCCCTTGAGCCAGCTCACATGCCTGCTTGTGGTCCCTTTTATGAAGTTCTTTTGCTGGTATATCAGAGAATCACAGAATGGTTTGGGTTGGAAGGGACCTGAACAGAGAATTCTGAACCCCTTGCCATAGGCAGTGACACCTTTCACTGGACCAGGTTGCTCAAGAGCCCCATCCAGCCTGGTCTTGAGCAATTCCAGGGATGGGGCATCCACAACTTCTGTGGGCAACCTGTGCCAGTGCCTCACATTCTTATAATGAAGAATTTTATAAAAGGCTTTACAGTTTGGGCTTTTTTACCAGCTCAGTAACAAACTGTATTATGTGTTGGGTATTTGCTTCTTATTGCATGGTAATGTTCCAAATAACTTGTTTTCAATTAAATTGAGTTTGTTTGATGGCTTCCTCTGCCAAGTGGCTAGTTACTCTAGCTAGGGATTTTGGAGAAGAGTGTCACTGAAGTACTTTTTTGTTGGTCTTTTATTTTTGATCTTGTGGAAAACTCTGATAATAATTCAGATATAACTTACTGACTTTGATGTCAGATTTATGAATTAAACCGACAGGATTAGCAGTGCCCTAAGATGCCAGGTGTTACTCAGAGTTGCCTGTGTTCGAGTGTGGTTCTGCAAGAGATGGTATGTGACGCTGTGGTGGAAGTTCTACCACAGTCAGAAGTGGACAGTTCTGAAGTGCCCAGATATAGTGGACAGTAACAAGAGAGTTCCCTAATTTTCGCTGATTGTGTGAATTCCTCACTGGTGATGAATTTTCAACAGAGATTGCAAGTCAGGAGGTTTAGCTGGTGTGGCCATCTGAGAACTGCAACACTTGAAAGGTCATTTAACTTTCTTATGCCTTGATTTACTTGTCTTCTTTCTTACAGCACTTCACAAAGTTTAGAGAGTTTGTTTGCAGCCTGAAGTGCCTTGTGATCTTTGGTCAAAGATAATATATACATGTGATGCACTGTCTGGTCTGATAAATTTCATGCTGTCACAGGGGTCTGAATAGTCCAGGAATGGCGTAGTTATTTGCTGTGAGAAGCAGTGTGTTACTTGGGGGCAGAAATTGAGAATTTTCTTTACAGTAACTGAATTCATGCCTTCTATCTTAATATGTTGACTACCTGTTCTCTGATGCTAGAAGGTGAAATATAAACAAGTTATTCAGGAATAGAAAAGCACATCCAAAACACAGCTTTTTGTTTTTACTGTGTTTGCTAAAGCTTGAAACTTTTGCATGTCAGCAGTGATTAGCAACAGACAGAAGTTTAAAGTTGATACTTACAGACAGCAATAGAGGAAGAAGAAAGGTGAAGTGGAAAAGTGTATATGCATTTTCTGTTGAAATGAGTGCTTGCTCCAAGGCTACAAAAATGGATTGGCAAAAAATAGAGCGATATTCGTTTTCTAAGCAGAAAGATAATATTTCTGTTTGCTTCCAACTAGAAGATCAAATAAATATTAATCACCATATTTTGCATTTTTGTTTTTCACTCAATGAGTTGATTCACTTTCTCCTTTCTTTACTGCTCCTTTCTCTATTTAAGGAAAAAGTGTAGTATGAATCTGGCTATTGGCTGAGAAAATAAGTTTTGACACTTCTACAACAGTTTAATGAATCAATATAATGGCTTCATTTTCTGATGTCTTTAGGGGTAGTTGAAATTATATAAACAAATTCAAGATGGTATTGTATAGTAAAGAACCCTGTGTTTTGTTGCTGGGCTATAGTATGAGGCATGTGTTTGCCTCTAGGAAAATAAGCATTTTGTCCAGAGACTTCTTTATTGAATATTTCTTTTCAAGAGGCTTAGTATTCTGGAAAATTTTTTCTATTGTAAAAGTCCCATGTACCATTAAATGCGATTATTATTTTGATGAATAAGCACAGCTGGCATTTCTTTTCAATATCTGACTGCCTTCTTTTTGAGCCTATAAATGTGCTGTTGTCAAGAGATTAGCCTTTGGGGTAGCAAGTTAAATTGTTCATTTCTACTAATCTCCAGGCGGGACAGGAGCATAGATATGAACTGGCTAGATAGACTGTTCTGAATGGGGTGTGAACTGCAGTTTGTGAGCTAGGAAATAAAGTTTAAAACAGTTATCTTTCACAAACACTGTAGCTTCAGTGTGTTACCACATGCCAGGATTGGTTAAGATTCAGATGTTACAATTTTATTCAGTTTGATTTGTTTTTCAAGGTGTTGCCCTGGGGGCTTCAGACAGGAAGGTTTCCCACGTCTTTTGCACAGTGCCAAGTGGAGAAAGGGAAAGGCCAAATAGTTATGCTGGCTCTCAGCTGTTTTAGGGTGGATTGGTTAGAGCAAACTTAAAGAGGAGTCCTGAAGTTGCATTCATTTTGGTGTGTGTCCTGTCCTCCAGTCTGCGATGGGAAAGGTCTGGCTTTGACCTGGCATTCTTATCCAGAGGAGGAATTACACACCCCTGAAACAAACTTGAGCTGGCTGCCTTTCTTCCACTCTGATGGTGTATGATTAAGGATCTAACTGTAAAGTTCCTGGATTTCACTGAATCATGTGCTGGTTCTCTGCTCTTCACTTTTACATCTGCACTTTGAGGATTCTTTCCAGTGAACCCTGCAAGTGCACACATTCATCTAATACAGGCAGAGCACTCCAGAAACCAAAATAAAAAACCTTTCAGTTTTTTCCTACAGGAAACAAAATAGTATCATGTTTAATTATTGCACTATGATGAGACTCACTCATGAAAGGGCAGAACAACCTTTTGTCCTCATCTGTTCAACTTGGGAATACACTCATCTTCCTTATTTTATTAATTTATTTTAAGTAGAAAAGAGCTAATTGAAGTTGATCAGCCTTTTAATTCTTTCATTGGTATGCCAGTTAGCTTCTGTTAAAGAAATGCAGACAGCTTAGGGAACTTAATACTGTAATGCCAGAAGATACTAGATCAAACTCTGTGATACAGTTCAGAATCAACTGTGCCTCTTCAGTAGACAGCTCTTGATTGATACTTGTTTTGGTGTTAATAGACTTATTTAGCAAGTACTCTTAGGGAACTATGTAAGTACAAAATAGACAGCTCTTGGTGTCCTTGGGTCTCAGTTAATTGTCGAAGGACATATGCATGAAACTTGGGTGCAGGTATGTATGTTCTGTCTCTGCTTTACAATATTTGAATAAGATGCTTGAGACTTGTGTTATAGCTCTGATTTCTTTTCTAACTGAAATACTTTTGGGTTTCAGTTTTGGCAAGCGTTCTGCTGGCAGCTTCAGACGTGGATGTGAATGCATTGTTTTAGAGCCATCTGAAATGATTGTGGTAAGAATATTTTCACTCAGTTGCTTTCAAATTTTACAGACCAGCTTCAGTAACACTTCAACTTCCAATAAGACTTTGGGGTTTTCTGATTTGCACATGATCTTTTAATAAGTATAAGCTGTCATACCTATAATTTATATTGCTGTTACATTTACTTTTGCAGTTTTCTTGTAAAACTAAATTTTCCTTGTGCTAGCAGAATAGTTTGTGGGGTTTTTTTTTGAAGCATCTTTGTTATTATTGGTAAACATAGAAGTTTTACAGTATTAATCTCAAGTTACCTTAAGGAATTAATGTTTGATTGAATTAAATTTAATCTCAGCCACCTGAGGTTTTTAAGAATAAATTTGAATATTTTTAAATTCTGCCAGCGTTCCTGGGTGAAGGTGAGGGTATTTTGTTAGCAGCATCTGCTGTAGTGCAGTGTCAGAACATCATCTCTGAGGGTTCACAGGCTCAGAAGTTTTAGTTGTCACCTCAGAGTGCATCATTTGAAGAAATGCAGAATCAATGGGCTAATTATTTTTTTCTCTGTGTCACTGAGACACATATCAGTTCATAATACAGGCATAACAATTATGTAAGCTGTATATAGATAGCTTAAATATAGACTGTGACACTAACCATTTTTTCCCTAAAAAGTAAGAGTTTCTGCAAAACTTGTGGAGCTCAGGAAATTGTAGTATTACTTTAGGATTGTACTTTTTTGTTAACAGTTTGTGTAACTCACATCTGACTATTCAGGAAACAGTTTGTTGTCCCAGTTTTGTTCCCTAGAAATATACAATTTCATTGGTTGGAGCTGTGTGAATGTCTGTCTGTTTCATGAGCATTCCTTGGTAAGGTACAAGGAAGAGTGATAAAAAGACAGGCATTGGGAAAGGAGATGACTAGACAACAATAAATTTTCTGGACTGATGGATAATGTTGGGTCAGAGGCACATGTTTGCCAAAAAGCTTAGCCTCTACAGTTTTGGAAAGATGAAACTGAACACTTTGATCAGGCTTTCAAAGGAATATTTGTACTTTGAATAGAAAGAATCCTACCCCCAGAGTTTGTTGGCCACACAAGAGGTGTAGCAGGGTGTGGGTGTGAAGGTGTCAGATGTGAAATAGAGACTCCCTGCAGAGGGGGTAAGCATTGCCTGCTCTTCTGGTGAGCCAGGGACTGTGCTCCTCTGTTTGTGTCAGGGCGCTGCAAGCTGTGCTTGGTCGCACAGGCTGACTGATGTGTGACACTTCTGACACAGAGAGGCTGCAAATTCATCGGAGTATTTTGTCCAATATTTCTTTTCCTCGTTGAAAAATATGCAGGAACCTTGCAAGATGCCTCATAGGATCTCTCATTCTGAAGGATGGAATTGAATAACAGGAGTTAATTGAATCTCCCTATATAGCCAGTGCTGGAAGCTGTGATTTTTTTCATTTCCTTGTTAGTCTCAAGTAACTCAAGTAAGGTTTCTATTAGTAGAGGAGCACAGAAGAGATGTTGATTTTCAGCTAAATTACCACAAAAGGATCATTCTCTTTTGGGAAAACCGAATTATTAGTTCAGATTTTTTCATTGCAGCATACTGTTGTGTAGTAGTCTTCAAACTCTGTAGACAGTGAAACTGAGAAGACTAATTTTATACTAGGATATAGCAAACAGGTATTTTTTATTCTCCCTGTTGTTGTTTGGAAGTGATTTTTTAAATGTAAATCCAGTCTTTTAGAAATCATTTTATGCCTTCAGAATATTTGAAATAATAAAACCAGTCCTGTCTGCTGAAGAGAGAAGTTTTTGCCATAGGTTGTTTAGGGAAGATGCTGAATAGATATCAGCTGGGAAACAGGCAAGTGTTCCCCTGTACCAGTTTTCTTTCTGCAATGTATTGATTGGTGAAATGTTTGTATTTGTGCAAGTGTAAGAAGGGGATGAGGAAGGGAGAATTTTTCTTCTGTCATTTTTGAAAAGTGATCATATTCAGTGATGCTATTTATACAAATGTGTTGTATTTTTTTTTTTTTAGTAGTGGTTTCATGCTTAGTGCTGAAAATGCAGGAAATTCAAAGCTAGCTGCTGTTTTTTGAAAATAGGATTTCTTGTGTTTCAAACAAGCAGAAACATTTTTTCTCTCTTGTTGGAAAAGACACACTCTCTTGCATCTGTTGTAGGTTGATTACATGGAAGAAAATGAGGAATATTTTCAGCGTCAGGCTTCTCACAGGCAATCTCGAAGAAGGTTTAGGAAAATCAACCAGAAAGGCGAGCGACAAACAATTATTGATACTGTCGACCCTTATCCTGTGGGGAAGCCACCTCTACCTAGAGGCTACCATACGGTAAGCTGCCTGTATTTATGGTCCATAAAAAAACATAAACAGGAAAACTACTGTAGGTAACAGTCAAAATGGCTAAACTCGCTGCTATCTTTCAAGTGTGCTTCTGTGGGGAGGTTTCCCTTCAAAATTACTGTGAATGTGACTCCATCAGTACGTGAACATGTGTGCAGCTTGCATCTCAGTTCCGAGTTGAAAGTACGTTTCTTATGACCGTGAATGTCATGTATTACTTTTTAAGGTTCTAGTCATTATGGGAAATTGTGAAGGAAATTCTGTTCTCGTTTCCTTTTGCTATTGGGTTACAGTAGAATTAGTTTGGTTGTACGGTGTTAAGAGGCTGGCTAATGAAGCACTCATTCATGTATGTGGTAACAGGTGTTGCCTGAAAAGGACTATGCTGAGTTGCAGTACACCAAATTGGATTAAATCTGTCATTTCTTTCTGGAATCCAGAACTTAAATGTGAAATTTAAATTAGCTTTTGCTTGTGTTTGCCCTTTATACTTGGGATTTAGTGAGCTATATAGTTGGCCCATCATCGAGGAAATCATTTGGTTGTTTTACTTGATTGCTTTTGGGGGTGAGGGAGGGAATCTGTATATGTTTCCAGATTTTCTCTTGAGATGAAAATAAACTAATTATTAAAACTTATTCTACAAAATAATTTATATGGCTTTTAAACTGATAAAAGCTTTATTAGATTAATATGTTTGTTTGGTATTGATTTAAACTGTGAGCAAAATACTGGAAAAGCTGTTTGTCTGTGGCTCTCATTTATTTGTTTAAGCCCTAAATCTGGTAGAACCATAAAGTCATAGGCATGAATTACTTTGTGCATATTTAATCTCATTGAGTTCTATGGGCTGAATTTTGTACAATGTAAGCCATATACATATAAATATGCTGGATGAGAGCTTTATTTTTAAAATGCTGTCTTTGATATAATGCAGTTGTTAGCTTTTTCAATTTTTCGTTCTTTACCCTTATCCCTTGGCTTGTTTGCCAGTTCACTGTATATTCAATGTGTGTCTATGAGTGTGTAGATGTTTGATTACATCTGTTAATTATACAGGCTTTTCCTCATGACTTGAATAATTACATTTTATGCCAACAGTTTGGTTTTGTTTATACAACAGCTTTTAATGGTTTAATCTTCAGTGCAGTTTTAATTGCCTCCAAATTTAGTGTGAATTGAGCCAGTTCACTTGGTTTGAAGATAAAACATTTTACTGGCCGGTTTTTGCAAAAGAAAAAAAGTGGTATGGTACTTTGTAGGAATTGCAGAAATAATAACTTTTGCTCATATTATTTAGATGTGTTTGTTGTGCTTAGCAAACAGTCGTAGTGTGATTTGTACCTAACTCTAGAAGGGCGATATTTAGGTTACACAAGGGCCATTTGCATTCACAGGTCCTTGCCTGTTGTATAAATTTCACTTTAGGTGTGCCTGATGAGTTTTTGTAAGCTTAACTGGTACTAAAAGCAAAGTCCATCCTGTGCTATTTGGTTGTGCAAGTTCATAATTGTTTTGTGTATGTGCTGGGAAATCCATTGCTAGCGAAATTTCATATTGAGATGGAAGAGATTGCCAAATAAACTGTAAAATTGACAATAATTGCAATCAAATGTTGCTTTTCAAAGTGTAATGTAATGCATATGACTGGCTTTATTTTTTTTTTACAAGGCAAATAGAGTCAAATAATTTCAAATGAGTTTTAAAATGTAGTTGACTCTTCATGCTGGTCCATTTCCTCCTTCTTTTACAGTATTTGGTGATCTTGTAGACATTATTCTCTCATTCACTTCTACTGGCAGTGTTATTTCTATTGCTTTAACCATACATGTTACAGGCTGCATTGTCTTTTTGCTCTTCCTGTTTTATGTCCTTTGACCTCATTTTATTGGTCTTAATTTCTTGAAAAATTGACTGAAAATTGCGGGATTTTTTTAAACACATAGGAATTTAAGACACATTATAACCCATATCTTGTGGACTTCTTGCCCATCCATTCTTTGGTCAGCATCTGTCAGGGCATCGTCTTTGTTTCTACTTTTTAATTTTTGATAAAAAAAGACTGAAGCATTAAATTAAATTGAATTGAAAAAGGATTAATGTGATGTATTTGTTTTCAAGTTTGCTCTTCCATGTGGATGTGTTCTAGTTTAGGTGTTACGTACATGAGATTCAAAGTAATAAAGCTGCTTTGATAGTAACCTTGAAATCCTCACAATGTATAATTTTCTTATATTTTGTTTTACCCTAAATCCATAGTTAGCATGTAGAATTATTATATTAATTGTTGATAAATCATTATACTTTATTTGCAGTAGTGTATGAATGTTTTTCTTCAGAAGGTTCAAACACTGTATTCTGAAGAAAGTTTTCTATATCATAAAAGCATAGAGCAAAATGCAGAGATGAAATGCAGATGCATGGTGTACTTTTCAAGAATTAAAAATTAAATGCAATGCTCTCAGTTGCAGCATGGCTTTCTGCAGTAGAGCCAACTTGTATGGGATGGTGGACCCTCATTAACATAATTTTAACATTATCTTCATAGTGGTGGAATGTACTATGGCATGTCTGATAATGTTCATCTTTTCCTTTCCTCCTATATGGCATTCATTTCATTTTGGCTCACAGGAATGCACTAAACCTCAGGTATTGTAACTTACTGTATATGGTCCACTAACAATTTACTTGTGGGTTTGCAGTGTGATATCATAATACTGAGGCCAGTTGTGACTAAAATTGCCTTCTAGCCTTTGCTTTGATAGTTCAGCAATCTCACCATGTACAGGTGAAATTTACTGACAGCACAATGTCTCTTGCCCAGCTTGATTGACCTTCCCTGCTTTGACATCCTGTGATTTGTGGGAAATGGGAACTATAAACAAAGGGTGTATATAAAATATTTAGTTTTTGGCAGGCACTTTACTCAAGTATCTCCTTCATGACACAGAGGACTTAATGTTTGATTTTGGCTTAAAAAATTGCCCCCCTATCACTGTTTAGTACCTGTATGTCAGTAAAAAGGGGAAATGGAGTGTGACAAGATGAGCACTAAAGAAACAAAAAAAGGCTTTGCCGTGGTGTTTCTTGCATGTCTTCCATTCTGATGCTTTCTACTGACTCAGTATAAAGAGGCTGGATTTTGTAGCCAAGGTGTGTCTAAATGGCCATTATCTGAAACACACATTTGTTGAGCTAGGGAGAAGAAGGTGCCCAAATAAGTCAAGTATCTTGGAATGGTACCAAACAGAACAAAATATGCAAGTTTTTCCTCATCTCAGACCTCAAATGCACCCAAAGTGATCTGAAGGTCTGAGCGGCATCTTTTAAACTTGAGTGGAATTTGCAGTTGTACTTGTCAATGCCAAAGTAAATAAATACTGAGCATCCATCAGGTACAATGTTTGATAAGAATGTGTATTATCAAATTGTTAAATGTCCCCACTTTTATGCTTGAGAAATCTCTTGTGATAGAGCTGAAAACAAATTGAAACTATTTAATTTATTTTCGGTTAAAGTTTCTCCCTTTCTGCGAACATTGCTTTGGTCAATTCTCCTCATACTTTTTTATCAGGAAATGTGTTTATTTTAAAAATTTCTCCTGTGTCACATTGTTAAATTCTTTTATCTAAAACATTTAGAGTGTTCAAATTTCAGTATGTTTACAGCATCACAGACAAGTGATTTCTGGGCCTAAATGCTCTCTTTCTTCAAAATGTATACTACAGTACTTCTAGGAACTCGGATCAGTGCTTCCCACGTTTTCAGTGGCATGATCCTAAGTAACCTATGGTTACTAAAATATTATGTTTAAGTGTGATAATGTACTTCTCAAATTATAGCAGGAATTTGAAATACTTCATACTATTTTAATAATTTAGCCTAATGTTTGAAAGGTCATTTGAAGTGAAATCTAATGTTGATTATTGTACTTAGGCATGTTACTTTTGGAACAAGTGTTGGTGATTTCTAGGGTAAGGAAAATAGAAACTTTGTCATATATGGAAATAAAATGAATGTGTTTTATCACACATATAAAATTACATCTTTTTTTACCACCTTTATAGTTTTCTAAAATTCATCAGTTCTTTTTCAGGGAAAAAAAAAAGCTGATAAGTTTGAGCTGCTCTCACTTGAATCTAGAAAATGTTTGCTTGTGCTTCTCATGTGTCAAAAACATCTTTAACTAGATTAGTGTTAATACCTCCTTACTTAATAGCAGAAATTGGATTTTAACTCCTGAATGTGGATTTTCGTTCTATGTGTACCTATATTTAGGGCTACATCCTACTTTCAGTGCAAAGCCTTTGTTTAGAACTATTTGACTGAAATGAGTATGGACCCATTCTCCTGAGAACCTACGTGGCTTTACTTCTGCTTTAAACTGTTTGTTGTTTGGTTTTTGTTTTTTAAAAAATTCCTTAAAAGTGAATAGTCATCTGTGGAATGATTTTAAAAAAGGATAGACTTCCTTGTAATATCTTACTGCTACTAAACTTTGTGGCTGTTTCAGCGCATCTGTGAAGAATTAGTCATGCTCAGTCTGAGTGTTGCTGAGCTGGTTATTCTGTATATAATCCATGGAATATTTGGGGTAAATTGGTACAAGTTCATAAAGGAAAAACCACTTTGTCCAAAGTAAAGTGCTGTTCTTTACTGGCATAGAGATTACAAGTAGTGATTTGGAACTCCCTGGTTTGTGACAGTCTTGTGTCTCTCTAGACTTGGTATGTAAACTGACATGTTGGCTTTTACTAGTCTGTACTGTAGTCTTTACTTTGCTAAAGGCAACGTAATCAAATCTTGCTGAGGTATATTTAAAGAGATGCAGGTAGGCCTGTAAGAATAATGCTGAGGCACCTGCAGATAGCCCTGAACAGGAGGATGGTGTGTGGTGTTTTGCTCTGCGTGAATCAGTTCAAATTTGAATTAGTTAACAGGCTTATGAAATTTGCTGCTAGTGCATTCTCAGCCAGGCTTTCTATAGCCAGCTGCTGGAATTGCTGCAAAAGGGCTCTCTGCCTTTAGTAGCCTGCCTTATCCCATTCAGCTTGAGATTCACGTGGGGTGACAATCCGTTTATCCGGTGTTGGAAAGAAAGGAGCGGTGGGCACGGAGCCATCAATAACCCTGGCTTCTACCCCTCTTACAGGCATGTAACAATTTTATCCTCACACGCTGCTCTGTGGAGCACTGTGAGATGTGTTTAGGGCGGACAAGTATTCCTTCTGGATTTTATTTAAAGGAGTTGACTGAAAATGTGAATGAGAGGAGGGCTGGAAATGAAACCATGTCTGATGTTGCTGAGTCAAATCTCATCTGCAGCCATGACTCCCTGAAAAAATAAGCATGAGAGTTTTTTCTAGATTGTTTTTTTGTGTAGTATTTTAAAAAAAGGATAAGAGCCTACTCATTTAGTAGCAAATTGTAGAAAACTTTCTTTCTGCCCCTATCTTCTTTTAAAACTAACAGTGCAAACCTTTGGCAAAATAGCCTTTTTTTTCCTAATACCGTTTGGATTCCCATTGTCTGCTGAGAACCTAAAATAACCTGGACTGAGAATTTATGTTCAGATTGTTCTGTTTGATTAAACAAATTTGCCTTTTCCTTTCTTTTTTCTGCAAAATGACATTATAAAACTGTTGTATATCATATTGCTACATTTAGGAAGGATTTAAAAGAACCCATGAATTTTTTCTGCTTGAATTTTTTTTGTTGTTGTCCTTTATTCAGTGTGTGGCTACTGAGACGATGTGGAAGTTTATAAGATGACAAGCAGTGTTTTCTGGTAGTTAACACAATAGATGAGAATTCCAAAAATTCAATTTTAGAACTTTGTTGCAGAAGTCCAGTATAATTTGAGATGAGCTTTAATGTTAAGAAACAGCAAAATACTATTGCTTCTCTGCATGTTTGCTTGCGTTATATGTTGTAAAATACATGTTGCTGCATGTCCTGCCATGGACCACACTCCATATGATCAAGAAATACCTCATGTGTGCTTGCTTTTCAACAGTGTGGGCTTTGCAGTATTGTCGTGTAGCTTTATATAATGTGTTCGTGTTAGTGCTTTTTATTTTACATAGTAAATTGATGCCATAGTAAATAATGCATTTAGTTGTCTTGTGGAATTTCAGTTGTTTTAAATTAGTTTGAGTCAGTAGAAACAGTTGCCAGCTAGTCAGTCTACAAGAAATCTGTTTAAAGGAACATTGTCAATCTTTCAAGCCTGTAAATAACTGCAACTTTTAATGTTCCTGATGATTTTTATTAGAATTTTTATTAGAATTTACATTCTAATACAAGATCACTTGAATTTCACTAGAAGAAAATTATTTGATAGGATAGTGAGCAAGAAGGTGTGGTGGGCACAATGAAAACTTGACTTCCTGAAAAGATGTAAAGGATGTGGAGAGGTTGGAGGCAAAACCAATTTTTTAAGGATCCTTGACCTTGGAAGTGTTGCAAGTCTATTTACAAAGGAAAAAAGTGCCCAGAGAAACAAGTGGGGACAAATACACTTGGTTGTCAGAAATGTTTGGAGCGCAGAATGTTCGAGGGGTTTGGCTTTAGAGGCTTGTATGAGTTACAGTACTTGGACCTATTTAAATAAATTCACTTTTGGAACTTGCTGGTAACTGGTTTTTACTAGATAGAGGGAAAATTTGAAGAGCAAGGAGGAAGGAAGCTGAGAAGGTTCTGCTATGTGGCTTATGCAAAAGGAAAGCAAGAAGGTTGCCTCACATAAGTGAAAATTGAACTTGGTTATGACATGAATTAGTTTAAGTATAATGTCAGCAGAAAAACCTAATTGTGTACACACCTAAATTTGCAGCGTTTTGCTGATTAGAAGTAGCATTGTATGCAGAGTTTTAAACACGTTAGCAGAAATAATGCATGCTTATTTGCCCAAACAAATTTGTCTCTATTAATAACAAAACAGTATAAAATAATATATTTAACACTTCTAGTGTTCATGTTGATAATAAAATGTACTGTATTGATTGTTTGATTAATAAAAGAAAGGGGCTAGTTCTTAACATTGCCAAGTGCAAGTGTCCTTTTACCAGGAAGGATATTTGTTAAGTTGCTTTTCTTCTACAAAATTCAGTGTGTAATTTCAAAAGCAACTGCTTTTATTGTTCCATGATGGTGATGATCTGCTCATGATTTCAAATGAGCTTGATGTGTACATCATAATGGGAAGTAATACAAAATACTAGATAGATATACATAGTCTGTATATTTGAGCACATCCAGTAACATTAATTCCTGAAGAGTATGACTGTGTTATGCATGTTAGGTGCATTTTGAAGTCAGACACTACAAAAATTGTGGGATATTTTTACCTGAAATGCAAAATACTTGATACTTGATATGATTTGTGCAGCTCATGGTAACCAATTTTTTAAATTGAATTTGGAGGTTTCTTCATGGAAACATCCACTGGTAATGTTATAATGTCAATAAGTAATTCCCATACCTGTGTTCTGGCAACACATCACGTTTTTAGCCACACAGCTTCCTTCCTTCATCCATACTGTAAGGGACTGTTACTGTTTTGAGTTATGTATTAAGTTTTGTGTTATTGTCAACATATGAGCAATGCTATAATTTTATTTTGTGTAGCACCCGAAGCAAAGCAAAATTGTTAGTTCATCATCCTTTTAGTAATGACTACTGGCAAGCTAATGCAAAATTAATGACATGCACTGTGTTATTTACTCAACTTGCAGCTTCTGTCAGAGGTTGTCTATTTTTATGAATTGCATCATCCCTACTGCAGAACTCTTATATCCATTGGGATTTACTGTTCTTACATTCCCTTTGGAAGGGCTTGCATTGATGTCATAACTGGATTTGTAATTGTGATTAGATTTGGAAACTCAAAGAGAAACATTGAAGGTGTGCAGTATTTTCTGCAACTGAAGTGTCAGTAATATTTCTGAGGTGGGTTTTTTTTTGACATATTAATGACATTAGGTCCTTAGGTTTACAGGCTGTTTACAGGCTATTGCCAATACTTCATGACCATACATATGTAAAACTTCAGTTAATAATAGCATAGATTTTCCAGGGTAACATGCTTTTATTGCTGCTACTGACTTGTGATGTGCTCTTTTATACTATACAAAAGATCCTTTTCCTGAGATGTAGGGTATAAAACTAAATGTGAGTATGTCATCAAGGTGGAAAGTTGTTCATGCAGCAGAAAAATTGATTTTTCATAACTCTTTTCTAAATTGATCATTGCATAATGTAACTAAATACAAATATTGAGTTCCCACCACTTGGACTCAATGATCCTTGTGGGTCCCTTCCAACTCAGCATATTCTGTGATTCTGTGATTAGAGCTGAGGAAAATTAAAAAAGCAAATGTATACATATGTTCTTAAATATTTTTAAAAAGGATATCCTCATTAACATAAGGTTGTTGAGTTAGAAACACTGTTTGTATATAAAGTACATATGGGGAAATGGGATCTGCCATATTATATTTGTAGAATGCCAATACAGATCCTTTCAGTGCTGGCATTTCTGTACAGACAACTATCATGAGTGATGGTAGTAGTGTAGTTATTTGCCCACTAAAGGATGGAAGGAAGCTGTCAGTTCATTTTTTTCCCAAGCATCTGAGCCACTGTTATGTGACCTGAGCTTGACATAGTGACTTAAAGATAAAATTGTTAGTGTTATTAGGTGTTCCTGAGTAGTTTTAATAAAACCTTATATTTGACTTGACTGATTTCAAACTATCATTTTGCTGAGTGAATTTCAAAGCTCTAAAAAAATTAACAAATTCAGTAGTTAAAATATCCTAAGCAACTAAGAAAGGATAGAATTGAAAACGTGGGGAAAACGTAATGTTCCAAATTCCAAGAAGGCCAATGGCATGCTGGCCTGGATCAGCAGTGATTGTCACCCTGTACTCAGAACTGGTGAGGCCACTCCTGGAAGCCTGTGTTAAGTTTTGAGTCTCTCACTACAAAAAGGACATTGAAGTGCTGGAGCATGTCCAATGTGTGATAGGTAAATCCTTTTCAACTTTATTGGGTAGATGTGTGTATTACATTGCCCAGGCTAGATCCTGCTGAGTGTAAATGCCATTATCCATGCTTGCATTCTGCACTGGGTAGCAGTTCAGTTTCAGTTCAGGGGAGCTAACAAGTCCTAAGTAAAGCAAGGTAGTTACCTTGAATTTACCACAAGGTTTGCGTGTAAATTCTTTCCCTGTCCTTCACCACTCTGTTGTGTAGTCATGCCTTTTAAGCACTTTTAAAATTCCTTTTATTTATAGTTTTCTGATGGATTTTTTTTTTTTTAATGAAAAACCTTTTTTAAAAATATAAGGTCTAGTTAAGGTGTTAGTATTCTGTTGTATGGGTAATGGGTATTGGGAGCTGAGCTTTAGGTTTGAGTGGTTAACCTTAATTATATTTGAATTTTCAGACAGTAAAGTTTTGACATGCAGCTGGAACAGCTGTCAGGTGTTTTGTATTGTTGATGTGGCTGGCAGAAAACCTCTATGTACTGTGTTCTCACACTTTTGCATTATTTTATGTGTGTGTGTGTGCCTGTGCTAAAATGTAAAATATTTTACTTTTCCTTCCTTTTACTTCTAAATTATGTATTGTTCCTGAACACTGTAATTTGGTGAATGTGAAGACCTGCAGCTAACTGGTTTTAAAGTCTTCAAATGATATGGGGCGCACAAAAGACCACTTTAAAAGTAAGAATTCTGACTTGGAATCAGTCTTGGAATACAAAACAGTGTAGAACCAAATTTTAAGAGACACTCAGTCTGGTAGGTGCACTTCTACCTATTTTTACTTAACACTTCTATATCTAGGTAGCTGATCTTGTAATTGCAAGGAAATTGTAAAAAGTGTAGTGTTACATTTGCAAAATGGGACATCTGCCAAGTGAAGGTACTTGGCTTCCTGATTTATTTGATTGGGGAAGAGGAAAGGGAGAAGGACATTTCTTAGAATTTTATATTGAGTTCTCTTTATTTGAAGGCTATAATGTTGTGGTTTGACCTTTTTCCTATATAAAACCGATTTGGCTCATTTTGCTTGATAATTATTTTAAAAGTAAATGACGTGAAATTGCATGGGGTTTGTTACTGATAAAAGATCTGTATAAATTATTTCTGTACAGCTGCTAGAGGCAGGGCACAAAGCTCTCAAGATATGTTAGTACATGGTGCATTACACAAGAGAGGATATGCAGGGGCACAAGGAGAGAGTTCTCCCAAAAGAAAATTATCTTACACTGGTAAACTCTTCAGTGTTGATTTTAATTGGGAGCCCCTGGAGCAGGCTCTTCAGAGAGTCTCCTGGCACGAGACTGTGACTGGAGATGAAAACAAGAGTTATTTCCTTCCAACAGACAACTGAAGTGAGTGAAAATTTGCTGTAACAGCAACCAGCTCTTTCAAAGTTAAACTTCCTCAAAACACCAGAGATAAGTAGTAAGTTACTCTGGGAGATGTCCAAGTACACATTAAAAAAGATGAACAGACAGTCTGGTGGTTTCCTGCTGATCCCATCTATGTCTGCACCTTGAACAGAATTTCAGATTCTCCCTTAAAGCTTCCAAGAAAGTTCAAGGGAAACTGTTAGAAAGCATGTTATATTAGCTTAGAATGAAAATACTGCCCCTCCACAACTGCTGAAGTCACCCAATGAATAAACAAACAACAAAATCAACAGAAAACCAGCTAGCATTTACAGGGGACTGAAAAATCTGGGGTTTGTTTGTTTTTAATCCATTAATATTTCATATTGAGACATTAAATAATTGTTCCCCTGCCTTGGCTGGTCTCAGATACATTCAGTTCTGTGCCATAGCAATCCTCCTTGTAATGCAAATATGTCAGCATATTTCAGGTAACAGGTTTCAATGGGGCTGCTACTGACCATAACAATATAGAATTTGGACAGTTGACTGACATCAGAAAAATCCCTGAGTTTTATTTTTACCTTTTAACAGTGAAGCAGTAGGATACACATGAAAGAGGTATGCAGTTATCCACCTCCTATAAAGTTTTCCTACACTGTTCTACAGTGAAGATTGTGAAATTTTAGGGTTGCCTCACATAAGTGAAGGACATGTGTCCCTGGATTCCTGCTGTGAAATTGGTATGGGCACAATGGTATGGGGAAGTTTTTGTGGATATTTTCGTTGGTTTGTTTTTCCTCCAAGATAGCAGGACAATTTATGTCTCAGTAGTGAACCTTGTCCTTAGCAGGTGTGGATGTCAAAGTGCTGTTTAGATCTGGTAATGACAACTTGCTACTCCTGCATGCTTGAGATCATGATTCTTGACTTTAAAAGAATGTCTGCTGTTTTGCTCTCTTGCTTTTTTCCCCAGTTTAAAAACAGAAAGCACTCTCTCACATTCTCTGATGTAATTAACATGCCATTCTTAAATCTGGTCATTACACCAATGTGAGAAACTTTTGTAAATGTTGGGGAAAACTTCCATCTATCCTGACATAATGCATTTTTTCCACTTCTGAAGTACTGAAACAGTTAAGGAAATGAAACTAATCTGTGACCATTCTGCCAACTGAAGTCATTAATACTGCAAATTTCTTGCCTAATTTTTACATTTAATAATGATACGGTTTTAAAATGTATGGTTTTAAAGCCATGTTAATATGCATTAAACTTTAGGCTTGTATAGGAACGAATGCTTTGCTCTGTGTGAAAATCACAGGTAAATCAGTTAAACATCACATAAAGTGACTTCACAAATATACGTATTATATATGATTTTGAACTAGCAGGAACACGAAAGTTTTGTGGTGTTTTTTTTTGTTTTTTTTTTTTTTCCCCCTCTATAAGCACTGTTAGATGTAAAGCATAAATAATTATGGAGACCAGAGAAAAGTTTCTTTGCTCTAGTCAGTTTTATAAGCTAATATAGATATTCTGGAAGTGGACATCTTGTCACGTTTTGGATGGGTGTCCATCAGTCACAGGTTTTCTTCTTGTCTGTTCTAACATAATTGTCAAACAGAAGAGAATTCAATGGCAAGTATTTTAGATGAATACTGTGACTTGCTCCCATTTTAAGATGGATGGCATGCAAATAGAAAGTTTGCTGTACTGGAAGCAGAGCTGTGCACAGAAGGTGACAAATGAGCCTGCCATCAGAGGGAAGATTGGCAGTCTGTGGCACATCCACCCAGCTGAGGCACCAGCCCGACCGCTCTGGGCTTGTCATTATTTTAAAGATCTGCATTATAGATTCATCTGCAGCAGCAGTTCAACAGAAGGGCATTTGTTCAAATGGTCTGTAACACTAGGAAATGTGTTATCCAAACAGCGCACACCACTCCCTTGCAAGTCTTGCTTTGGTGTCACCAGTTGTGCAGTGCACACCGTTATAGATGGCAGCGCCACAGCTTTATAAATTAAAAGTATTAACGTGGCCAATACTGTTACTTTATCCATGTGTTTTGGCCAAAGTGGTATTTTAGTAGCTTGAAGAACATATTTGGTGATTTTCTTTTATTCGATGGTTTTATTTAAAGTTCTCAAAGTTCTTGAGAAAATACTGATAGGGATAGGTGTGCCCAGACCATCCCATGTCTGCTTTATGCTGATAAATAGGAACTTGCTTGCATGAAATTAGGTCATATGGCCAGAGATTTAAATTGTTGGCAGTAAATTTGTCTGAATACTTAAGAAACAAGATTTATGTATTGTATGGGACGTTTAAATGTACTGTAGCATTTTGAGTGAATTATTGTTCTGGGTTTTTAGTGGTTTCAGTTGGTGTTTTTAAATCTGATGGGAGCAACAGATTGTTTTGTAGTAACCTCTCTGGTAAGGTTAGTGGGAGGCAGAAAACGCCAGCATTATAAAATTCAGAAGCATGCTTCTGAGAGCTTAACAGTGTTGTGTCCAATAGCCCTGAGCTTAAATTTAAGTTTTAAACTTCCACTTCTTTCCAAGTGAGGAGGGCGGGAGAAAGAGAAGATAGCTCTGCCTTATTTTCCTTAAAATTATGTACTCTATTCTTGCACTCTTCAATTTAGCTGTCTGTTACCACACCTACACAGCTGTGTAATATCTGTGTAATTGTCCCTTCACTGTGAATGTTTTTTCTAGCTACTGGAGTCATGCAGTGGCAGTAAATTCAGTGACCTTAGAGTGTTCTATTATTTTTTGCCTAGGTATTTGAACATGAAGGAAATGATATTTTACATTGTGTTTAAAGGGAGGGGGGAAATGTGCTGATGATTTCTGGTTTTGAGGTACTTTGGGAAAAGCGTGGTCTCTGTGTATGTAATGTCTGTAAAAATTTAAGTACTTCTGTAAATAGTTGTGAGTTAAGGTGACTGCATGAAACTGAGGAATTGAGGTAATCTGTTGTTACAGCATTTGTCATTAACCCAAAAAGGTTTAATACTCCAAGCATTGTTGGCACTGCTTAGGAGAACATCCATGTGAGATGATGTTCTAGAATGTAAAATAGTTGAGATGATGATACATGCTGCTGAGATCTCTACCAATTTCTACCTAGAATTCAGTGTTGTTTATGAATCCCTAATCCTATGGGGTAGTCCTAGGATGTTCATACATTTGTAGTTGCTTTTAAAATGGCTTTTTAATATTCTTTTCTGTGACTCATAAAAGGACACTCGATTTTTTTTTATAAATACAGTATTTTGAAAGCAGCCCGGGATAGCTCATCATGTGCAAATATTGCATGTCAGATATATTAACATCTCAGTTTAATAGCCTAAAAGTGTTTGCAAAAATGTCTTGCCTTTTTTTTCCCCCAAACTTTTAAGTCTAAGCAAGGGGTTCTTACGTGGGTTTTGAAAAATCTAAGAATGCAATGTTGTAAGTAGGTTTTCTATGATGAATTTATACATGTTTATGATAGAAACTTTCCACAATATATTGTTCTCGTGTTTTACACTGATTCAAATTCCAATAATTCCAATAATTCCAATAATTTTTCACTACTACATTGTTAGTAACTTCTAACAATTCACTGGACTTCTGCTTTAATTATTTTTTATCAAAATAAATTATATGTAAGTATTCATGAACTGAAATTGGACAGTACATGTGATCACACTGTACCTGGACATGGTGGCAGTTGAGGAGGAAGGAGTAGGAAAATGCAATCAACCATTTATCTCTTAAAACTATTATGACTTACAAATTGTCTGTGAGTGGTGTTTTCTTCACCTAATTACATAAATGTAAGTTTCACATTTTGAATATAAAGAAGTTTACTTTTCAATTTTGGAAACCACAAAGGTTTTGCCAGCCTGATGCATATGGACATAAATTAAACTTTGTTGGGTTGAAAAATATTTTTGCATTCATGTACAAAGTACTGGCTTAATTTACTAACAGGTGAGTAGAGGTGTAGTGACGAGCATAAGTAGTAAGGAAGTGTTTCATGGCATTGTTACATGAAAGTTTAGTGTTTCACTACTATTTTGATGGGTTTGTGTTTCCATGTTACTCGTGAAGGCTTATGGCACAGAAACCTGTGCTAGATTTTAGCTGGAAATGTCAACTGATGCGGAGAGGATGCATGTTAATAGTTGTGTGTGTGATGGAGTTCAGAAAGCGGTGTGCTGCCTTCCTGCCCTGGGGAAATGTTTCTGTTTGGGCAGAGCTTCATTTTTTTCCTGACATGAACATGAAATACTCAAATTCTGCTAATGGTGTTAACTGCAAGACCACCCAGTCAGACTGAAGAGGGTTTTAATTGCTTTGTCAACAAGTAGTATTTTTAAATTTTGTACTAGAGGGGGTTTGCCTAAGCTTCCTAGAATTCATAACTTCTGCTACTTCTGATCAGCACTTCCTCAGAAAATTGATTGTACTCAGCATTAGACTGTTTTACAAGGCTTAAGCATAAGTTAATATTTTAAAATCATCTGTTAGTTGCACTGGCACATGGCAAAGGCTTTCAAAATTCTAAACTAGTTGTCGTAATGGAATAACTTAAAGAATAACTTATCTTTTAGAATATACTAGAAGACCAAGGGTGTAAGTGTCATTAAACTCTCATAAATGCAAATACATTCAATTTAAAAGGTGTTGTGTATGATAATTTGTCCATAGAAAAAATTGGCAAAAAATAGACTGGATTATTTCAGGATCTTTTCTGGCTTTTCTAGAATTAATTTCTGCTAATTTTTATAGCCTCATTTGCTAGCAGTCATTGCCAAGAGTGAAGGGAATCAATACGTAACAAACTAAACTCATTATCAGTGTACATGTTAATTTGGGGGAAGGCAGCTGCAGATTGTATGACATAGTATTCTGTAGTATCCAATCTTTTTCCTGTGTAGTTTGCCACTGTTAAGTCTTTTATTCTATTGTCCTTGTTGGGAAAAAAAAGACTTTGAAGTTATTGTAAGGCCAGATGGTCTCTGATTTTAAAGAAAGTGTTGTAAAGATGTTACAGAGAACTGTACTGAAGTTGAAGCACATGAAGAGTGTCATGTGCCTGGCTTGGTCAATCCTGTGTCAAGTGGTACAAACCTGAGGCACTTAAGAGGTGCATTGTATGGGGCTGACAATTTATTGCTTGAGCACAGTCCCCGTTGCATTTCAGCTCCTCTGCTGCATGATTTCACTATTACAGTGTGAGAAGTGGTGTGGTGTAAGTGGGAGTGACTGGGGACATTTCTGAGTTTAAGATACAATTACATTCTGAGGGGAGAATTATAAATGCCATATCTGTGTCAGTCTCTTCACAACCTGTATCCCCATGTGTTTTTGGTAGAATTTGTGTATTTGGTGTGCAAGGAGAAGCAGGAGCTATATTCAGAAGGGCTTGCAATGGTATGCTCAAGGTGTCTGAACATGTACCTCCCACACCCCGTGGATGGATGTCTGTGGCCTGTGAAGGGGCGAACCTGCTGAAAATCTGAGAGAGCTCATCAAGTGCACTGTTTGCAAATACGTGATAAAAATATTTACAGCTCTGCAGCAGCTCTCTTTTGGGTGGGGGGAAAGGGAGGTGATGTCTCTGCTCTAGCATTAGCTTCTTGAAAAGTCGTGTTCAGTCCAGGATTTGGTGAGGTAAACGTGGGTCCTCATTCCCACCCTGACTTCAGCGATATTCTTAGGAGCCAGCAGCAAACGGATCCCTCCCCTCTGGGGATGCCTTGATCTTCCGAGGCTGATACCAGACACAGGCAGGAGCTTGCTGTTTTATCTGCATTGTCCATCTCTACCTTAATGAGTGAAACAGTTAAGTATCGGAGGGGGCGAGCCTCTAGGAATGTGTCTTCCATTTGACTCGAATATTTCGGTGGATAAAGGGAGAGGGAGGGAGAGGAGAGAGAGAGAGAGAAATCCACTTACATCACTCGAACTGCATTGAGTGTGTGCCTGTGTGCAGGTTAAGAGACAGACTTCAGTGTCTTTGCTTTCTGCAGGAAGCAGCAATGCCGTTTGTATCCTAAGAGGAATTTTTTATTTAGAAAAGGAAGCATTCTTTCTACCCAGGAAATGGCTTTCCTTGTGCGTTGCTATGCCAACTGCCTGCAGCCATGGTCTTCCAAAGTAAGCACAATAACGTAATTATATTGGCGTATTGCATTCAGACTCATGATTCTCTGGGTTTTTGTGTGTGTAACTGTGTTGTATTTTTGTTGCTGACTCTTTGGGCGGTAGAAGTGCTTGTCTTGATTGTGAGGAACAGGCATTATAAAATTAAATGTCCATCAATGTCATGCTGCTAAGATTAATTGGGCAAACTTGGTTAGCTGAGTGGAACAGAGATCACTGGTCACTACTCTGTCAGCATCATTAGCAGCCAGGGGAGGAGGTCCCTATTCGTGTGCGCTGCCCTGATTTTGGGGGAGTGGAGGGTAGTGGTGGCGGGAGGGGGGAGGCTGCGTTTGTGAGTGTGTGATTGCAAATGAAACAGGAGTATTAACAATGCTTGGCTGAGTGCTGGAGGCTGGTTCCTGCTCCCTGACTAATATAATACTGTATTAAGCCTTTTTGAGAGAGTCTCTGTGCAGTCAGCCATTTTAGCTCTTTTTTTCGTCCTTTTCCCCCCACCCCTTCCCCTTTCCTATTCCTCAGGCTCTGGGAATGGTTTTGTTCCCTTGAATGGATGCTGGATATGTGGGGTTTCATCAGGCTCTGTCCGTCCTGACACGCTTAGACTTTCAGTGTTACAAAAATGGAGACTAACGCTGTCATTCGGATTGCTGCTCTGCACTACAAGTGCGAGGGGGTTTTGAGCTTACCAGTAGTGACACTTTTAGCTCCAGCTTGGTCTCACCCCCTCCGCCTCTTTTTAATTTAATGCTGTAGAGGGTGACTTGCCATCCATAAGAAATTGGTACATGATGTGTAAATTCAGTTCAGCTTATGTTTCTTCATTATGAAACCACTTGCAATCCCAGCTAACCATGGAGTTATGGGCCAGCAGGAGAAACACTCAGTAAGTATTGCAAATTCTGTTTGTTCTATCAATAACCTGTCATGGGCAAACTGCATGGAGATTGAAACTGCTTGTCGTCCTGCTCACCGCCTTTCCTGCTTGTGGGTTTAATAGCGGGTTTGGAGGGAAAGCTGCACCTGAGGTGGCATTAATGTCGGTGGCTGTATTTGAAATTGTTTTTAGCTTGGAAAAGGCAACTCAGTAGGTTCTTTTTGAATGTTAAAAATGTACTGAAAAAATGCTGACATACTTTGGTTGGGCAGGAAGCTTTGAGCATTCAGTTAAAATCATTGTGCATTTGCTAAAACTTTAAAGCAATATGTAAGCTGTATAACAAGTGATATAATTGTAGGTGATGATAAGAATAGATTTATTCTGTCTAGTGTATGGTACTAGTGTACTGCTGCCTTGTAGCATGGCGTTTAACATCTGTGATACACTTATGCTGAAATGCAGAAACTGTTAGTGAAACATGGAATGAACAAAAGGCATAAGTACTGATGCTTTCTAATTGATCCCATGAGTCAGCTACACCTTTGTCATGCTTTAATCCCATAGGCTGCCTGTGTTTATTGTTTGGGAAAAATGCATTCATAAGCAGAAGAGCAAACATTATTTAACAAGGCCTCAGGTGTCTAGAATTAGAAATTTAGGTTTTGCATGACAAAAAGGTTCTGTAAGTTCTATAAGAATGTATAGAATCTTATTGCTCAGTTAAAATGTTTAAATCTTCATGCTAGATTTTATATGGTTCAATATAGTTTTCAATCTTAAAATTAGTTTCTTGAGAAGATATTTATGATTATATGTTCTGTGAATACTGTGTCTGTTAGAATGTGCATGGGAACATGTACAGTATGTTCAGCAGATACAGTCAGGAATCGTAAATAGCAGGAAGAGGTGCTAGCAGGAACTTCTTGACGGAAGAACACTTTTTTTTTTTTTTTGCAAGAATACAGTGTTGATTGTGTAGAAATACAGAAAGTAATCTAGAAATGTTTTAGAATGTGTCCAGTGAATTTTTCTTACACAGGTAGCAGACATATCACAGTTTCTTATTGTAGACTGTTTTGTTCCTTACCCTTCTTTAATTACATTCTAAGTGTAAGGGAGTTCATGTAACCAAACCATTTGGTGTTCATGAAATATTTAGAACTGAATCTAAAAAAACCCAAACAAAACCCACCTTCTTTCCTCCTGAAATTCAAGCACTGAAGAAGCTGAAATAGAGCAGGATACTTTGAATTTTTAAATAGGAATAAAATTAAAAGCTGCATATGTATTGGATTTTCCTGCTCTTTCTACCCTCCAAAGAATGTCAATGAAAAGTTCTAGATTTACTCTGGTAGCACAGCAAGTTTAACTGATATTACATAAGTGCTTCTAGATAAAGGAAAAAAGAAATCAGCTTTTTAGAAACTCTGCATTACAAACTCTGTCATGTTCTAGTTGTATACCTTTTAGTTATTTAAATCACAGAGATGAATTTCACTCTCCAGAATGGAGACTGGACCAAAATGTAGGAATAGTAGAAGGAAAAAGCTCAAGGTATTGCTTTACAAATGTCCCCATCTATGAAAGAGAAAGAAATCATACTGTCTGACATGCAATTGCAGATTTTGCATGAACAAAAGACATAGTTTAAAGACTATATAGGACTTTAAAATTAAACTGTTAGGACATAGAGTAGCTCTGCAAAAAACACCACTTTGGCAATGAAACTTTTTATGCCTATTAACCAGGCAGAGATTATTTTCCTTGGAAGGTGAGACTCAAAGATGTAAATTTTTCATAGAGAGGAAAGGGAAGTTTGGAGTTCCAAGGTGTAAGACTTTATCTTACTTTGCCTAAGAGGAAAACTTCTTGAATTAATCATTTCTGATAATGAGTTATTTTCATGTTAGTATGTTCCCAGAATTCTAAATATTTTATTGATATCTGGCTTGAACTTGTTTCACGGAGAGAAGCTTAATTACTTCTATGACATCCTCACCCAGAGTCTCACAGCTTGATTTTCTGGAGCTGAATTCAAAATTCAGTTTCAGTCTGGAACTGAATGCAAAACTCTCCTGTGCAAGGTTTCACAAATTTATGTGAACTAATTTTAGTTAATGCTGTTAAATCTTAATTTCACACTAGTTTAGTTAGGGAATGAGGGATATGGTTTAAATTTACTGTTCTGTGAAAATGGTGTGCAAACTGGCCATTGTGTTAATCATGGTGAAAATGGAGAGAGGAAGAGTAAAAAGTGCTCTTGTGTTTCCTAGATTTTTTAAATTTAAAAGATAAAATCAGAAGCATCAATCAAGTGTATTGGTCTTACGTGCCTCATATTTCATAAATTGGAAGAGTTTGAAGCAGTGCTACAGACACATATCTGAAGGTGATATTCCTTGATACACAGCTACTGTTTAACAGGGAGTAAAATTATGCTCTGGGTGAAAGATGGCAAGAGAAATGAAAGCTGGATTGTTGCAAAAATACTTCTCCTTAGCTCTTGTATTTAATGTACTTTACCAGCTTTTGTGTAATTAAAGGAATCTTAGAATGGTTTGGGTTGGAAGGGTCCTTAAAGATCATCTTCTTCCAACCCCTCTGGTATGGACAAGGACACCTTCTATAGACCAGGTTGCTCAGAGCCCCTTCCAGCCTGGCTGTGAACACCTCCAGGGATGGGACATCTTCAGTAGGTTCATTTCATTTGGCTGTGTCCTTGCTGGTTATAAGAGTCCTCTCAACTAGCTTTGTAGTGCTTTCATTATAATTTTCCTATCCTTACATTTTAGGAAAATGAATGATGTTTCAAAAAATGCTGCTTTGTGGATGCTGAAACAATCTCTTGAAAAGCTTCATACGTAGCATTTTATACGTGGTTTATTATGTGGAAAAATCACATCAAGGTCTAGTGCATGAAGGTTCCCATTGTAGGCTTGGGCCTTGTAAAGTGTTAGCTTCCTATCTCATTTATCTTTTTCCTTTGTGTCTTGTTTATAGGAACATTTCTCAAGGTCAACTAAAAAAAACAAAATGAAACAATTGACAGGTATAATGACTTGTAAAAATGAGACTTGAGATGCATAGTTCTTATGTGACTGTGTAATGATTAACAACTCATGAATTACACAGTACATTGGTGTGACTTATTGACAACTTGTAAGAAAGTATATTTTTACTTCAGGTGTAATTGTAATAAAGTCTGCTAATAAAGGATGTGTTTTGCTGCTGGCACAGTGACACTTCTTTAGTGATCATGATTACTGCAATCTTTGATGTGCTTGACCTCTCTTAAATTGCTAAAAACTATTGGAAGCAGCAAGTCAAATTCTTGGGTTGTTCTTATAATACTTTAGTTCTCAAAGATTTGTGGCTGCGTGCTAGGGGTCCCTTCCCTCCCAGGAAAGAGAAGGAAATGAGTGGTATTTTGAGGAAAAGTCTTGAATGGGAATTGTTCAAATATGGTTACTTTAGTTGGATGTGTAGTAAGGGTGCCAGTTGGCATGCTTTCCTAGGAAGTCTAGAACTATACTAGAAATAATTTTCTGTTACTGAAAGAGATCATCAGTATTTTTTCTTAACTCATATAGTAAATGTAACCTGGTATAGTTATTTGTCCTTTGAGCGAGCATAAGACAGCACTGATAAGTTGTGGGAAAGAGAAGTGTGGTGTTGTGGTTAGATGACCACAATGGCTGAGCTTTTGCACATTTGTATATACATATCTGGAAGAAAACCCAGATGTATGAAAACACTCTGTCTAGGTAGCAGTGACCTGTTATCTGCTGCAGCTGCTGATGGTTATGATTTTGTTCATCTTGATGAATTACATTGCACTGGGACTTGATGCAGATTATCTTCTTTTGTTGTTAGGCACCTTTGTTTTCAGCACTTACTGAAACCAGGCTTCTGGTTTGGCCTCTTCTAATTATTCC
Source organism: Vireo altiloquus (assembly GCA_013396875.1). NCBI lineage: Eukaryota > Metazoa > Chordata > Aves > Passeriformes > Vireonidae > Vireo > Vireo altiloquus. The sequence continues at coordinate 1,544,223 of VZRF01009875.1, forward strand.
TTTCCTTTTAATTTGCGTATTTTTAAAAAAAAAAATTTCCTCTCTGGAGACCAATAAAGGGGCTGTGGATTTTCCATGCGATTAGAAATAGTGTTTCACCTCTTTATAGGTGCATTATGATAGTTTTTAATTGCACAACCATGTATCTTCTGGAAGATTTATCTCAAGATGGATAGCTCTGATGTAATGAGCAGCTGTTTGATGTTTTGGGCTAGCTTCGTTGCTCTAAAGGGCAGGTTGTGTTTATGGTGTACAATTCAAGTCCTACTCAGAAGATAAGAGCATAAATATTATTCTCTTCTGTGGCATTCCAAGATGCTTGTAACAACAGTGTTCATGCAATTAATTAAGGTATTGCGGGGGCGGCATTATCTTAATTTTTCAGGTAGGTCTTCTGAAGCAAATCTTTGGCAAAACGTAAGGACAGAATTTTGAGAGCTTAAGATGCTCATTCCACAGCACAGGTGGGTGTAAATAAGCATTCAAAGGATGGATTTTGTGGCTTGAATTTTCTGTGTTGGCCCAATTGAGGCACTTACAGCCTAATGATCATATGAAGGGTTGATTTTAAGTGACTTGCCTGGCATCCTGCCAGAGATCTGTGGTAGACTGGCTAAATTCCTGTTCTGCAGGACAGCGTTTAACTGCAGATTTCCCCAAAAGCTTATAAATGGCAAAATTTGGGTCATTTCATAGGAATGACAGTGAATGCATTTAGTGACCTGTAGAGATGGCAATGAAAGCATCCTTGGCACATAGAAGATGTCCTGCTATCTTTCTGTTATGATTTCAATGCCTGGGGATTGCACAGGATATTTCAAAGTGAGAGGAGAAGAAAAAAAAAATAAAAAAGAACACCCACAAAATCATACCAGAAAGGCTGCCATCTATACGTAATGAAATAGCTAAAATTTTTTCAGGTCAGTGTGGATAGCTGATGTAGGAGATTGCACAGTAGGGCATTTTTTAGCAAGTTTATGCAGTCAGAGAATTTCAGGCCTCACAACATAATCAGTATTATGGCTATGGTTTATATTCCGAAGTGGCCAAATCTAGTGGTGCTGTTGGAGTATTTGCAGAGTGATATTTTTGATGGTGCATGCTGGAATGTGGCATTTATAGTCACAATGCAGATGTGAACCTGAAAAGGAAAGTCAGCTTCTTCCAAAATGCTATTTTGAGACCGAGAGACTAAAGCTATTTATTATTACTGAGTTGTTGGCACTCCTGCCTGATCATCAGACGTGCTGAAAATCTAGCTGAAATTGAGAGCTGCTGATACCCAACAATTAAGAAAAAACAAAAACTATCCAAGCAACCAAAAATCCCACATATCAAAAGAAGTAAAAAATCCTTAATCCCTTAAGATAGCATTGACTTGCTCCTGATTCTGTGGGTTAATAAAGGCATAAGAGGAAGAGAAACTCTAAAAAGCAGAAGATAAAGTGTTAAGTAGCCTCAGTTGAAAACACTGGGGAATTCACAATATGCTCAGCGAGTAGCATGAAGTTCATTGTAAGTAGAAGCAAGCACTACGGAAACTAAGGAAATCCTGTGCCTCAGTATCTCAAGTTCATTACTCCACCTGCAAAATAATTGCAGTCCCTTGCTGAATACTGGCTCAAGGGTTTTAATCAGTGATACTTACGCTGGTACTTAATTTCCAAGTGACGTAAACTCAACAGTTTAGTGAACAAAACCATAAAAATATTCCAGTGAGAGGAAGTAAATTAGATGTTTTTGGGAAATTTCATTTTTTAATTATCTAAGGTAGGGGAATCTCAGTGATATGTAAAAAACCACATAGCTTATAAGAGGATTAGAAAATGCTGTGAGTTGTTTTGCTTTTTTTTTGCAGTCATGATTGCTGCTGGTATTAGTCCTGTATGCAAAAGCAAGGGGAGGTGTCTCGTGTTCTGTATCCTGCTGCTAACATGACCTGGAGCTTACCTGCAAAATACTTCTGTACTTGATAACTTTACAGGTTGTCTGCAAAATCAATGAAATATCACAAGATAACTGGAATGTTTAAGAATACGAGGATTAGGAACTGATTTCTAAATTCTGAACTAAAATTGCACAGACATTTTAGGCTATGTTCTGACCACCAGCACTCTGGGATCATGATGTTGGTGCTGGAAACTCTTAAGTAGAATTTTTTTTAAAGCTTATTTAAAGTTTGGGTTTTTAAAATTATCTTGCTTATTTTTTATTCCTTGTTGTATTCTAGGCTTTAAATTTCTACAAATTAGCCCTTAACAGCATCCTTGATGTTTTAAAAACTGAACTAATTTTACTAACCTCTCAAAGAACACACAGGGGTGTGATTTTTGCTTGACTGAAATAGAGACAAGATTTTTAGGATCTTGGGGTTATTTTATAAAAGTCTGATCTTTATTTTTGATACCTTAATTGCAACAACAGATATATGACCAGACTACTAATTCTTTTCACTTACTATTACTGATGCATTCTTGGTAGTTTTTTCTAAAATTCAAAATAATAGAAGTAATAGTACGAAAAAGAAGAAAAAATGCTTGGTATGGTATTTCAGGAGTTGTGCAGGTGAGTGTAATACTGAAGCAGTGTTTGAGAAATATGGTTAATATTAAGGATTCAAGAAACATGGAATATTAATGTCTTGAGATTTAACCTTGACCAAAGAACCTTGTACCTGCCACACTTCATTCTCAGTATTGTATTTAAGAATGTGGAAGCTGTAGTGCAAGAGGAGTGTGGCATGACTCCAGCAGTTCTGCAGTGTTTTTAGGATTCTTACCTCTGTGTGCTTAACCCATCAATCTGTTACAGAAATGTCACTGGCACACGTATGGTATCCCAGAATTGGATGGTTGGTGGTTATTCCAATTTTGTCAGCTTGCCAGTAGTCTTTTTGCTGTTCATTTTGAGATGGTGATGATTCAGCTGAGAACTAGGGGAAGAATAAACTGCTGAAGGGGTCTCTGCTCAGTGGGTTACTTATGAAAGCTGATCCTGTGCCCAGAAGCTAAAATTTGTTGTAGTGTTTATCATTCCTTCCAAACCCCATGTTTGTATGGGGAGACTAGAAGGACAGATGAAGGACAACAGATTGCAATGCTGTTATGTGGGTGATGTTGAAGGTAAATAGCTTTACATTATCAAGCATCTGACACAAGCAGTGCTGCTGCTTGGTCCCTAATACATCTGAGGTGATTATTGCCTAAATTTATTTTATTTTATTTTTCACTTGTGAAAGATGAAGGTTCATAACATTTGGTGGAATAACTGGAAGACAGGAAATTTTCTGTGTATGTTGTTTGTAATTTACTCTAGTGGTGCTGGACTTGGTTACTAGACTGCAAGATTCTATTAATTCCATTAGGAAGAATGTTGGTCCTTTGGGCCAAAGGCGATATTTGTCTTTTTGGGTTGCTCTCACTGCAAATTTGAAGCTTGCTGTCATGAACCAACTTCATGGTATTCAGCTAACCTGGCATTCTATACTTGACCTAAACCTTCAAAATTTGACAAAATGTCAGAAAGATTTTACTTTGAACATGAAAACAGTTGTGACTCTGTACACTCAAATGTATGCATACCTCCATGGCATTTCCAGTTCTTAAATGGAGATGGAGATAGCAATTCTCCTTTGGCCTGGAAATATGCAAACTGGTTTAACACCATCCTTCTTTTTCAGTTCAACATGGATCAAGAGCCAGTTGCTTTTCAAAATAAAGGAAAAGCAGGCTTGTGAGTGAGAATGCAGAGAAGAGCAAAGTATTATATTATATCTGAATTTAGGGTCTGTTAATAAGCTAACAAATGCCATGGCAGGCATGAAATGTAGCTCCATGTAGCCCTTGAAGCTTTCTACCTGTAGATGACTTACTTCAACTGTCCCAGGCCTGGCTGGTGACCATATGCCAACACTTGGTGACACTAATGCATCTTCTTGGTCACGGGAATTGCCTGATCTTCAGTGGCACAGCGACAGCCAGGAACCATGATGCAAACCCAGACAATAACCTGATGGCCAAATACCTCAACCTAGGATTTCTTTCGCTCAGTCTACAAATATTGCCTCATTTTATCTGACTGCAGCCTGTCACTTGCTTGCAAGCATGGGTGCTGTGTGCTGGGTTGTTTGGACAAACAGACTTGGTTTATAACTTGACTCCAAACCATGACCTTGCAAGTAAGAAAAATAGGTTTAAAGCCTTTTTCTTTTATTCCTCCTCTGAAGAATGATTTCATAAAAATGACGTTGTTCTATTTTGTGGGTCCCCCTTTGTGTGTGTAGTCGTGTTGGCTTGTTTCATCGTTAAAAATAGGCTCGCACTGTTCCGTGCTGCTGTTCTTCCTGCAGAGCCAGAAGAATGGGAGCTGGGTTGTGCTCTTAGGCCTCCATCCATTGCATTGTTTCCTAAATACCTATCTGCTGCTGTGTGCCTGCCAGCCTGCCAAATGCTGTAGGAGTTGCGTGAATGTCAGGAGGGTCTAATGCAGGATGATTTGAAAGAGCATGGGAAGGCCTGAAAAAGAGAACATGGGTGCAGAACTGGGCCATACATTTACTACTGGTAGTGGGATTGATGGCTTGAAAAGAGGGTGATGAAGGACACTGTACCTGAATGTTTGGTCATGGTTGAAAAAGAATAATCAGTTTAGATTTTGGGAAATCTAAACTGAATTTTTGGAATTATTTCTCAGTTAGCTATATCCTAGGTTTGCTGAACCATCAGCCCTGTTCTCATTTTAGCCCAGCTGAGTTTTTTGTTCTCTTGATTTGTTGAGGTTTTTGTTTTGTTTGTTTGTTGGGTTGATTTTTTTTGTTGTTTGGTTTTTTGTTTGGTTGGTTTTGGTCTTTTGGGGGGAGGTTGTTGGGGTTTTTTTTCCTACGTATAAACACCTAAAGGTTCTTCAAAACACTTTTTGCCTGTGCTGTTTCACCAATCAAGGTACAGCTTGACCTCTAAATCTCAATGTATTTCTGATAACCAACTAGGAAAAAAAGGAACCTGTAATTTCCAAATTCTTGGCAGGCAGTAGCTCTTTTCTCTGCTAGATTGCTCAGGAGAGAGTCAGATGTTAGACTTGGATGTGTCTCACTGTTCTTTTCAGTCTTGACCTGCATCGCCAGTGGATTTTCAGCTAGGTTTTTTGACCTTTTTATAAGAAGATGACTATAGAGGGATTAAAAAAAAAAAAAAAGCAGAAAGAGCTTTTTTCTGTTGTCTTCCCTTATAAGGAGCCGGGAGGAAAATGGAAATGCATGAATTTATGGATTTTGGAGCCTTAGTAAAATGTCCTACTTAAATAATTAACTCTGTGTCTGGAAATGGTTCTTAACTGGATTTTTTTTTTTTTTGAAGCGGTAGAGAAGACTCATTTTATTTTAAAACTGAAGCTGTTCACAGCTGTAGGAGCAGACTAAAAACCAAACTAAAATGAGAGCAGTGTTATTTTCTTTTAATAACTGTGAAAGTCTGTATGCTAAGTGTACCTCCCCTTACCTGTTGGTATATGACTTCTGCAAATATTTTCTGTGGTCTGACTCTGGGAATTTCTGTCCTATTCAGTCTTGCTAATTTTCAAATCAGTAGGTTCTTAATAGTTGATAATATTGGTGTTTTGAAGGGGGTGTTTGTGTGTCTTGTGAGTAGATTAGAGGCTTCTTGCATTTCAGGGCAAAGGATTTTGGAAATTTCCATTTAGCAGATACTTTCCAAGGTCCCTGAATACAGCTGCTTTTCCTAAATAAATGGTTACTGAAGTGTAGTTTCCCAAACAGTGGTGTGCATGTCAGCAGTAGGATATAGAAAATCTAGTTATCTACTTGTTTCCTGTTGAAGGAAGAGGTTGTTTAGGCAGCTAAATGTCACTCCTACACCTGCAACTTCCATTAGTATTATACATTAGTATTCCTTCTGTGATGATGATACCCAGGGAAAAATAAACTTAGGCATTCCTGAGTTACAGTAGCATGATTATTTTTAGGGTTTTTTTCAAGTGGAGGTTCAGTGTTCCAGCTGGGGTTTTATTCAGTGAAGCATGCAGAGATAACACGCTTAATGTAGTAATGACTAAAATGTCTGCCAGTTTTATGAAAGCAACTTTCTAAATCTCTTGCACCATGTGTTAGAGCAAACAACCACTACCATTGTAGAGCTGCTGTAAATCAGCAGTTGGTTTGACACCCAAATTATCTGGTTGTTGCAAGGTGGCCTAATGCAGTAGCTGATGTAAAAGCACACACCCCGAGTCTTTAAAGCTTATCTTCTGGTGGATGGGAAAAAAAGAGATGAATGTCACTGATTGTGTTTGTAGAATGGGCTGCAGTTATTGGTCCTGGTATTTCAGCTTGATTTCTGTACTGCTTATTTTTCTGCAGCTTGGCAACCTGTGATGTAAAAATCTCTTCTTAAATGAACACCACTGAAATATTTCATGGTGTCAGTAGAATATGGAAGTTGTTACATGGGTTGTGTTTTTAGGATGCCGTAGATGCAAGGCAGGACCATTTGGGATGATTCCAGCTCTGTCTGCGCACCTGCACAGACACAAATAGTTACATTTCTGAAAGTCACGTATGGATGTCAGCATTTTAAGCAGAATAACGTGGTGCTTCAATTGTCAATGTCTACTTTCTCTAAAGCAGCCTTGATTATAACAAGCTCCATATGGGACCTTGTTGTTTTGCTTATCTTACAATGTAGTTGTGGACATTTGTAAAAATTAGGCGATTAGAAAAAAAAACCCCAAGGTGGGAGGCTAATGAAATTCAGTGTTAGATATTACAGTTTTGAGTAAATGTCACTTGGACTACAAAGAAGTGTTCTGCAAGTTGTTTCAAAATTTACTGGAGATACTGTTAATATAAAAGATGCATCTGTGTTCATGTGTGGTAATAATTTTAAATAGCTTTGCACAGTTGTTGCTGCACTCTGCTCCAGAATTGAGAGAGAATCTTGGAACTTCTTAAACTCCTCGATGAAAAGAAGAAAAATGATCCTTTACTTTTTCCCCTTCCTAGGGATCACAGTGAGCACACTGTGATCTTAAGTTTTCTGCCCAAAATAGCAGCTGTAGTAGTTTGTGGAAATTGGAATCTTGCTCTGTGTGACAGAATAGAAACTGTGGCAGTATTAGGAATGCATGATGGCACATGTAGTTTTAAAAGCTTGGGTCAGGGTAAAATATTTTCATTAATTTTCTTTAAAATTTCATTTTACCATATGAGGAAAAGTAATGTAGCAAGCAAAGCTTGGGATGTTGCAGCAACATTCACTGCTGTTGTATTGCCGTGGCATGAGTACATTTGCACTTGCAAAACTCATAAGTAATAAAACTTTAAGTAATAAAGTCACGTTGATGTAGCATTAAAAAATCATAGTTATGGTAAAACCATACAAACTTACTACTATGGTAAAACCATAGTTTATGGTAAAACCATACCATACTATACAATGTATAAAGGGAAATACTTGCCGTTAAATAATATTTTATCTTGTTATTGTACTATTTTTACGTTATCCAGAAAAATAGCAAGACTGCCTATGCTATCTGGAATGCAAATATGTAACCTTTTTACTCTGTGCATCCGTGTCAGAGGTATCATCTACAGACTTTCAAGATGTTTTTAAGCAGTCTTTCTTTTAAAATTCACCTTTGAAAATAACATCATCCCCATTTTCAATCAAAATTAATTGGCTTTTAGTTGCCCAGCTTCTTTAAAAAACTTGTAACATTGTTTTAAAATGCTCACTATTGTGCAATTAGCAAGCTAAAATTAGTGATTATGGCAATAAACATTTTTGCTGTATATTAAAAAATGCTACAATCAGAAAATTTGGAAAAACAAGCTTTAGCAAGGGCTTTGATGTCCACTTTTGTGTTATTTGTCTTGTAATATTGCAATTCTTTATATTCTTTTTTTTGTTAGAGGTGAAGCAGAAGTGTGCATTTTTCATTGTCAGACAAGAAAAATAGAGGAAACTTCCACCCACTTTTCTCCTGAACTATTCCTTGATACTCTGAAGCAAAGATAATCCTTTAGTTAAAACTCCAAGGGTGGCATTGACATGGCTGCAGCCTTCAGACTTCAAACAAAATTTCCATTTAATTGATTGTGAATAGTCATGTCTCTCTTTAAATTTTCATGAAATTTCTTTCAATTAATGTGATGTTTTATAGAGACAAGGCTCAGTTTTTGCATCTGTGCACAGGAGCTCCCTATATATTAATATCTTTAAAAATTTTTCCTTGGAAGTACACAGAATACTTAGAAGTTACCAATAAGAAAATCTAAAATGTTTTTATGTTAGTCATGCTGGGTTTTGTCTCTTTTCCTCTGTTGGCTAGTCTGTCTCTGAACAATAAGTGTATGAAACAACAGGCTCACTTCAGATTTTTCTGCTTGGATGAGTGACATGGATCTGGAAAGGATTTTCTGGGTCACTGCCATTACACACTTGTGCAGCACACTCATAACTTTGCCTTGCTTCAGTTTGAAAGCTTTCTCTACCACAGCTCCTGTGGAGTCTGGTTTGGAGAATGTCTGTGGTTCATTAGGTAGCAGCCTTCTTTCAGCTTCCTGCTCATCAGGCTTTATACCTGCATTGCTTTTTACTGGAAATGTTTCTTTTTCCTCCTTTCTATTTCTGGACAGCGATCATACCCTCTCTCAGTGTGGGCTGGAAAAGCTGTGCTTTTGCTGCGCTCTGTCAAGTATTAGTTTTTCTTCTTCTGATAATCCTGTCAGTTTTTCTCTGACTCTGTGGATGTGTACGGCTTTAAGCCATCTTTATTTAAAACACACAGCTGGGAATGTGTGCAACATTTCCAAATAAGGTCTGTGCTGGGGTCGTGGAGAAGAGCCCAGAACTGTATTTCTAGAAGATGCATGCTGTGATCATATTGGGTTCTCCTTCTGCTACATCACCTGAACAGTTCAGTTACCTTCTGATCAGCTGATACATGGAAACTTCTTTGTGGTCATTTCTGACAGGGACTTTCCCAGGTTGTTGGTTTTTGTTTTAAAGTGTGTGATTTCACATCTTTTCCTACTGCTCATCTCTTGTATCAACAATGTCTTTTTCCAGTGACACCAGCAGGTTTTTTCTTCCACTTGGAAAGAGGGGAGTTCTAAGATATTTTCTATATCCATCTTCCATATCTCATCTTTAAAAAAATAACAGTTACTTGAGTAGCCCTTAATTTATTTTTCTTTATTCTAGAATCATTTAACTTTGATTTCTTTTACTATTTTAAGTTAGCTCAGTGCAGTAAAATTCAGTGCTGTAGTTCTGTATTAAAGTGCAGTAGTTCAGATGGAATGGCTGTGGTTCAAAACTGAGCTATCACTTCATGAATGTTTGAAAAACTTCACTAAGCTTTGCTAGATTGGCTGGAATGCTGTAATCACGAAGTGTTCTGTGATCAGGTATGAAACACCCTACCACCAACACATGTGTGGTATAAGAAGAGCCCTCCTGATGGGGAGGCTTCAACACTTGAAACTGCAGGCATTTCTCAGGGTCTTTGCTTTAACATTTAAGGTGTTCCCAGGATACGTTTTCACCTGTGGGGTAAACTCCTTACTTTTCTGTTGTGATTCTCAGTTCTGAGTGGTGCTTTAAAGCTGAAAATAAAATCTGGGTGCAGGTGCCATCACTTTTACCCTTGCTGGTGTAATTGCTTTTCTGCATCCCCCATGTCCAGTTGTGAGACTGTTGTGTAAGTAATCCAGACTGAGTCTGTTTGTGAGATATACACAAGCATTCTATTATTTATTTAAAATTCTCTGCAGGAATTAAAACATCTTCCTTGAAAATGTTTGAATTAACATTTCCTGTAAACATATGTGCCCACATAAAGTGTTCTTGAACTTTTTTTTTTTGCCTTTATGTCCCTAGGCATAAATCTTTTGTCTGATTTCCTGTGGAAACAAAGTTTGTGACCAGGTTCTCTGTTCCTTCCTCTCCCACAGTTACTTGTAATAGGCCAAAGAGTTCAAAATTTAACCTTACAAGCCTCCAAAAGCCCTGAAAGTGGGCCATTTAGTTTCCAACCCAGCAGTAGTTCTCAGCGTATTAAGCACCCAAACAGCCACAAAAGGAAGTATTTAGAAATACTTACTGTGGGAAAAACATCAACTGGAACATGCATTTTCTTAGTATGAAAATCAGTTATTCCCAAGAGAGAGATCTCTGCAAAGCCAGGCTTTATTATTTTATTTCTCCTCCATGTATATTAAATAATAGGGAGCATTTACAGAAGTTCAGTGATTGAGCTCAGTTCTCTACTCTCTTTCCCTAGAGATATTTCAGAAGTCAATCGAAATGCCTCAGAGCAGTCCTTCCTTCAGCCTAAAAGGCAGTCATCAGTGAGTGCCTGTCCCTGCTTGTCGGTTTTCATTACGCAGATTTCCACAAGATGAATTCCCTTCCCAGTTTTATTCAGTGTTTTTGGGAAGCTGTTAGTTTGTGGGAGGGTGTGTGCAGGCTCTGTCAGGGCTCTTGAGTGTGAGTGCTTGGTGGGACAGCAGGGTGCTACCAGGAGTGATAGGCTGTATGATATAGGGACTTGTGCAGACATAATACACCAGAGCAGAGAATCTGCTGCTCACAGTAGTTCAGAGTGACTAAGAATAGGATTTGACCTAAAGCTGGTCACTTTATGAAATAAAGCAAACAAAATAATATAAAATACCTGATACTTAATGAAAAAAAAAAAAAAAAGAGGAGAAAAAAGGAGACAAATTTAAAAAATTCTACTTTAACTCCCTTTCACTTCCATTGCACTATTTGGAAAAAAAGTTATCAGACCATGTTTCTACATGTGGTTAAGGACATCAAAGAGTTGTCAGTACTTAAATGTATATCCACAGTCAAAACAGTTGTAGAACAGTCTTTTTAGCTTGATCCCTGCAGCAGAACTGCTGTAACTTTAAGAACATCAGAGTCCCTGTTTTAAAAGAACTGAATTATCCTTTGTTGCCCAATGAAGAAACTACACTTCTACCAGATATTTTCTGAGACAGCCTTCTGAGTAAATGCTAAATAAAAATATTTTGATCATGCATAATTGTTCAACACTGAAAATATGTTACAAATGTTTGAGTTCAGATTTTCAGAAATCTGATAAAAACTTCAGAAAATTGTTTGACATTATTTTGTTTAGTTTATTATGGTTCAGTTCAAATCCATCCTGCTCTTTTTTCTTTTGTATTTGGGTTTCACTAGCACTGTAAACACCTGTATAAAACAGTTTTCCTTTTTTTCCCCCCCCCACTTAATTTGAGCTGTTGCCAATAAATTGACATTTGCGTTTCCTGAAGGAATAGTGTTTACGCCAGATTTTCTGAAGAAGACACTTCTGAATACACGAAATGCTGCATTGAATCTCTGATTCAAATACTTCCAAAAGGAAGAACAAATGCTAACACATTCGGACATAAAACAGGGAAGGTAGTTAAATTAGATAAGAATGGGTGTGTTTCCGTGATGCATTTCTTACTTTTCCTTTAAAAAGAGTTGCTTCTGGGAGTTGTTCTTCATTCCCCAAACACCCATTTAAATGTTACCGCCCCTGTGCCTCTGCATAAGTCAATAGTCCTTCAAGCAAAGGATTGAATGCATGAAGTGCTCATAGGATTAGCTGCTGAGAGCTATGAGATGTGCAGTAAGTGGCAGTCAGTGTGTGTTTTGTAAGGGAAGCAAAATGAAGTTCCTGTGCATTCACTCTCTCTCGCTCTTTCCCTGAGACCAGCAGCTCACATTGCATTAACTTGAATCTCTGAATAGGTTTTTTTGGGAGGCTAGATATAGCAAAGTAGCAGTGGAGGAAAGTACTAAGAGCTTTCCATGAAAGATCCTTAAAATACTTTTCTTTCCTTCGTTTTGGTTTTGGTTTGGTTTTTTGTTAGAAGTGTTCTTCTCTGGGCTTTGTATATAAACAGCTGCTTAACAGCAAATACTATCCAAATGCAATATTTTTAGAACACAGGTTGTGTCTTGTGCTGGAATGAAGAACATTCTTAAGAGTAGTTCTCTGTGGAGTTTCACAGTTTCATAGAAAGATGTCTATTCAAGGAAACTTTAGAGATTCAAAATACATGAGGTATTATTGTAAAGTGAATGATTATAAAGAAGACATAATTCAAGTCAGAGGTTTTTATTTAAGTCTTGCAGAAGTTTTCATAGAAAATATGTAGAAGAGTCTCAATCTTTTCCACCCGTAGGTGCAAGAAAATCCTGCTTCCATGGGAATTGCATCCTATATTTAATTGTATATAGTTTACACTTTTAGTTTAAATTTAACTCTGCATGGACATGTCAGTCTGCATCAGGTCTGTAGACAGAATCGATAGAAATTACTTTATTATTCTGTAATTACTTACATTGACTGCTGTGTTTAAAGTCACTCAACCATAAAAATGTTTTCCTTGATGTCTTGGTTAGTGGAAGAATTATGTTGAAATAGCATGTTGATGAATGCCCAGCATTATTACAAATAGCTCTTCCTTATCTCATTAAATACCATAAATGTGTGCATAGCTTTAAGATACAAAATACAACAGATGTACAAATATTTAATATAAAAATAAATGTTTATGTAAAACCTTGAAATAAACGGTTAATAATTTTATAGGGTACTGAAGAATGCTGCCTTGGTGATCTACACTTTTGTAGTGCAATAAAAATTTTAGAATTTCTATCTTGGCGGGAAAAAAAATAATGAGAAAGACTTAAGGCACAGTATTGATTTTATTTTTCTGCTGGTTGTTCTCCCTTCACGAAAAAAGCAGAATCCCAAAATAAGTTTGTTTTAGTTTACTTATATAGATTTGTGGGACTAAGTGCTTAATCTATAATAGAAATAACCAACTTTTTTTTTTTTTAAATTTCTTTATTATGGGGGCTTTTATAATATGGTCGCTTTTAATTGTTTTATTAGTAGAGAGCTACTACAGAATAAGTGCTCAGATGCATGTGTTTAGAGGTTGAAGAATTGGTGTTTGCTTGTGTGTCTTTGAATTCAGAAAGTGAAATAGAGGCTATAAAGGTGATAGTTTGTGTTGTTTTATGTCCACTTGCTTAGCCTGTCTCAGTGGCACTTAATTAGATATAAAATCATTCATCGGGAATTGCATAACAGAATGTTACACCTTTGCTCTCTTTAATCCCATCTTTTTTGCAGATGTACTTCAGTCACTTTGCAGGCTTTATAAATCTTTCATAAAGTGCTGAGCAGCCTTCAGTAGAAGACCTTGTTTCTAAAAGGCTTGCTGATATGTTTGCCTTAAAATGAGTGCTATGTTAAAGCTTTCCAACCAGAATTCATCTTGTAATTTAAAATTACATTCTTGTGTCTTTCATGTTGTTGCCTTTATACTTGTCTTCACATATAACTGCATTTAAAAAATAAAACTCCAAATAAAAAAAACCCTCAAAATAAAAAAAAAAAAGGAATACTCTTTAAAGAAAAGTTTTTGGTGTAATTTCACTAATTTTTTGGCTGTTCTCATACCTTTTTATGCTATATCCTAGAATTTTCACTTCTGATCCAGTAAACATTCTGAAAATGTATTTAATATTTTTTAAAAATACTGTATTAGTAGATAAGTCCAGTGATTCCTTGAATAGAAGATGCCTTTTATTATAATGAAAGGCACGCTGCAGGGTAGGAGAAAATAATGATGTTCTTAAAATAGGAGGAACATATTCAGGGCAAAGTAATTGTTAGTTTTGCATGCATAACATGGTGACTCACTTTGAGGGTGGAAGTAATAAAATGGTGCTTTTAAGATAGGAAGATGTGATAGGGTTCACGGTATTGTACAGTTCTAAATGGATGTATGTCTTTGCCCTTAAGATAGTTTCACATAATTGTTTAAGTTTCCTTTGGTTTAGAGTTTTCAAGAAGTGAAAATTGGGAGTTCCCAGATGTACTGTTTTAGCTCTGGTTTCTCTCCTTGTGTGCAAATTGTATAAATGTGTGTTTGTATGTACATATACTTGCTGATTAAGAGCTACATTATAAATATAAAATACTGTTTTCACCTCTGTCAAATTAAGACTAGGACTTAGATTGTAATTATTGTATCGGGTCACGTTTTGTACTAGAAACTTTTGTTACCTGTGATTAAATCTATGCATATATCACCTTAATGTTTGTCACTTATGAAGGTTGTGCTGAGACTAGGTTATCCAGACAGCTTTCTGACCCTTTTAATGATCGTTAATTATTTAAGCTAGTGTACGTGTACTGTGTTTTGAAACGATATTTACTGAAGAACAAATACTGCATTAATTTTTCTAAATTACCCTGCTACTTTTCACTCTGTGTGCTAGTTCCTTCTGATGGTGACTCAAAGTGTTCAGTAATGAAGTTAAGAAATAATTGTAGGTGTTGGCTTCAGCAAAGCTGTAGGTTAGTGTGGTGCTTGTTATGTAAAATATACTAGTTGCTTTTGAACCTTATTACTTTGAATGAGTTCTTAAATCTAGCCATCATTTAATGAAAATGGAGAACAAGATAAAAGTGAGAATTTAGTTCTGATTTGTGGTGGTGTCATTCTGTGATAGGTAATGTTTCTGAGGCAAAAGTCTTTAGGCTTTCTCATACTGCTTATGGTCCACTGGATAAAGCATGTGCCAGATCTAGTCAGTATGTGCTTAAAAACATAACAAGAAAACCTTTATTTTTACTGTTATACTAAATACTAAAGTTGGTACTAAACTACAGAATAGAATGATAGCTCAATACAAGCATGGAATGCTTAATAATTTAATAATGAAGAGGTATTCAGTAGCATGGCAAACATATATATTGTTGTGAAGTTAAGTGCCCAGAGATGGTTCCTAGCAAATTTTTTCACTGAATTATAATAGCACGGTTTCATGGTGTTATTTTGTAATCATGTTCCACTGCAAGTAAGAAATTAGCTGTAAATATCCTGTTTTGGGGTAGACAGCTTTTTGCTGGTTGTTGAACGTTGCATTTTGTCCTTGTTCTGCATAACTGAAAAGCATTTACCAAATGTTGTGCCCCAGGCATGAAAGGTGTAGCTGGTATTGGGTTTGTGTGGCAGGATTTTGGTAGTGTGGGGCTGCAGGGCTGACTTCTGTGAGAAGCTGCCAGAAGCTTCCCCCTCGCCTGATGGAGCCAAGGCCAGCTGGTGCCAAGATGGACCTGCCACTGGCCGAGCTCATCAGTGGTGGTGGTAGCACCTCTGGGATAACAGAGTTAAGCAAAGGAGGGAGAAGCAAAACTGTGCAATTGCAGCCACAGAAGAGGGGAGTGAGAATGTGATAGAAACAGCCCTGCAGGCACCACGGTCAGTGCAGAAGGAGGGACAGGAGGTGCTCTGGGTGCTCCAGCACAGATTCACCCAGCCCGTGGTGAAGATCACAGTGAAGCAGCCCATGTTGATCACAGTGAAGTACCCCTGCAGCCCATGTTGATCNATGGTGAAGATGACAGTGAAGCAGCTGTACCCCTGCAGCCCATGTTGATCCACAGGGAAGCAGAGATCCATCTGCAGCCTGTGGAGGAGACCCACACCAGAGCAGGTGGATGCCTGTGGAAGGCACATGCTGGAGCAGGCTCCTGGTGGGATTTGTGACCCTGTGGAGAGAGGAGCCCACACTGGAATGGGTTTACTGGCAGGACTTGTGACCCCACAGGAGACTCACACCATAGCAATTTGTGAAGACCTACAGCTCGTGGGAAGGGCTCACTTTGGAGATGTTCATGGAGGACTGCCTTCTTTGGAAGCAGAAGGGTGTAAGGAGTCCTCCACCCAAGGAAGGAGGAGTGATAGAGACAATGTGTGATGAACTGACCACAGCCTCTATTCCCTGCCCCTCCACACCACTGCGAGAGAGGAGGTGGAGAATTTGTGAGTGAAGTTGAACCTAGGAAGAAGGGAAGGGGTGGGAAGAAGGCAGTAATATTTGGGTTTATTTCTCATTATCCTATTGATAATAAATTCAATTAATTTGTCCCCAAATTGAGTCTGTTTTGCCCATGGCAGTAACTGGTGAGTGATCGCTCCTTGTCCTTACCCATGAGCCTTTCAATGTATTTGGTCTCTCTTGTCCAGCTGAGGAAGGTGACAGAGTGACTTTGGTGGCCATCTGGTGTCAAGCCAGGGTCAACCCACCACACATTCATTTGAGACTTAAGCACATGTGGGTTTTCATTGTCATGAGTGCTTGACTTTTTCCCCATTGTCTACCACGCAAATATTAAATATTTTAAATAGCAGTGTGTGACTAAGATAGAAATGCATGTATTTCTCGCATGCATTTTTCATTGAGTTTACAGTTTAAATATTTCAGCTTATTTAATTTTTGTATTTTTTTTTTCTTCATGCAGTCTCTCACCTTAACTTTGGGGGGTAGGGCAATTGAAGTGGATGCTGCTTTCGGGCATGTAGCACAGAGATGTAGTGTTCTGCAAAGATGTGAGCATGTGCTTTCTGCTTGTAAATAGTCCTATTTGATTAGGATCAAAGTGACTAGTTAGGTTGCCTAAAGAAAAATGCCTGCTTCTGATCTTCTGTCACCACTTGGCAAGTCCAGCTCATGCAGCATGGCTTTGACTTGAGGAGTTACTCTGAAACCAGTAATCACCAAGCATTCAGCTGATTGTCTACAGCCAAAAAGATTCAGAAGGCTTACTTTTATTTGCAGTGTATTCCAGCACTTATTGTGGAATCCCCTGCCTCTTCCTTTTGCCTGTGCAGTGGTGAAACATAAATCCTTCATGTTCATTTAAAACACTGAGTGCAATCACTGTATTAAACATAGCTTGATTTCACTTTCTGACATACTAACTAGATTTGTTTTGATGTAAGGTTCTTTAAGATTTTTAATGCATCGATAAAAAATAAATGCTGTTGTTAATGACATGGAGATATTTGCAGGGCACTATAAAAAATTGAACGTATTTGGCTGGGTGCCACTCTGTGTTCATATGCAGCTCCCTGTGGAGTTAATATTTATTTGGGATTGCAATAGTTAGTGCTCGATAAAAGGTAAAACTCTCAAAATATATCTGTGTAAGTTATCGTTAAAAGTGTGAATTTAGATGATTTGTGCTTGTATCTTAAAATAATATGTAGGATTTCTACTTTGAAATGAATGTGGGCTTCTTCAATTATGAGAGGCTATGCTTTGAGAAATAGTCATCAGCACATTGCTAAAGCTGTGGCAGTTCATTTCCCTTGCACTCTACCTATGAAATATATACTTATTTGCAGAATGGCTCAAAAATGATTAAAAAAAAGTATAGTGGCCTAAATATTAGTATATATTGTTCCATTATATGATAATTCAAACTTACAGATTGAAAAGCAAAGTAGCAAAGAGAGCAGATACTATAATGCACTCCCCAATGCTGTATTTTCTCCTTCTGATGCTTCATTAACAGTGGTGAGCATAAGTAGATTTTTCTGGAGGCAGCATTCATGGCTGTGTGTCTTAGATTATTGCTTTTGTTAATTGCCTTCTCTTTGCTGATGAAGATCAAATCTAGCTCTGGGTTTACTGAAGCTTTTTAGGATTATTAGTATCTATCTGGTTGCTGGTTTTAGCCCCTCTTTCAGGTAAAATACTAGGAAAGAATTATTTAAAATGTAGCCATTTTTGCTATCACTGATGCAGTTGTTCTGTGATAATGAAGAAATCCTTTTCAGGTATATTAGAATAGGAAATGCCAGTCAGTCTAAATAAGACTAAGGTTTGTAGTTGTCTGTGATTTTCGCTGCAAATTCTAAAGCCAAGGTTCTTTAAGGGCATGTTCCATAAACAGACCTAAACGAGGCAAACAGCAGTAAAATCATTCAGTATTTTTAGCTATATGGCACTAATAATTTTTTGAAGCACACTCTCTTGTGACTTGGAGATGTCTTTTTTCCTAACCTTTTATACTGATCAGCTTATTCTATCTTAATGCTGAGTGAGGTCTTATTTCCATTTCCATCCAGGGAGAACAGTAATAATGCCAATGTAGCATTCATAATTGACATGTATGGACACACTGCATGTGGCATTTTTCATGCAAACACAGCTCCTTAGAGATGAGAGTATCTGCCTTGTCTGAGTTGAAGCAAATTAATGAACAAAGATCCTTTTTTTTAAATTATTGACGAATTCTTTGCACACCAAGATTGATACATTAACATTTATTAACTAGCTGTGGGATGCAGGCTTCTTGGGGAGAGGAGCAATTTGCCCCTGAAACAGCATTTAAATATTTCTTCAGACAGCGAATATTTTACTTTGTTGAAGTTCACTTTCTGCAGTCTGGAAATATTTAGAGTTCTTTAAGATTTTCATGGGAGCTGTGGGCATAAAGCAATAGTGAAAATATACATTACAAATCTTGGTGAATGATTGTTAAATGATCAAATATACTGTCTTAATTCATTCTTCAGCACTGCATGTGAGCAAAGTATTTTCAGGATTATAGCTTTTTGTAATTGTATCAGTCTTCCCACATTTCCTATTTACTGTCATATTACTTGGCTCAAAGTATAATGGATAGCTCAGCAACTTGGATTTTCCTTGTCTCTAATGTACTTTGTCAACTTGAGAATCAAAAGAATTTACCAAATCCAGAGCAGTGCTTGTTGGTTTTTAAAAATATGTGACTTTACTTCCTTATTAATTCCCATTCTGCAGGAAACCATTGGTTCTGGAAGTAGCACAATATTCATATGCATTTTAATTCTGTCCAAACCCCATAGCAAGCTACTGAAGAGTTTTGGCATATTACATCACTAGTGTTTGTCCTGAGATGCATGTTTGTCTTAAATCTCTTATATTTGGAACAATTTAGTGGTTTTTTGCTGACGTCTACATGAGTTAAAAAAGCTGCAAAACTCATAATTTTTATACTGCATTCTCAAGCCCCAGTGATTTTCTCAGTCTAGTTGATATTGGCTGAGAGTAAAGTGTGACATATATGATTTGAATTAATTTTGCTGTTTATCGCCCTCAAATTGTAATGATGCTTTTTCTGCTCCACCTATAGCTTCCTGCAGATTTCACAAAGCTGCACCTTACTGACAGTCTCCACCCACAGGTGACCCACGTTTCATCTAGTCACTCAGGATGTAGCATCACTAGTGATTCAGGAAGCAGCAGCCTTTCTGATATCTACCAGGTAAGACTGGAAGGGATGCTGATGGGAGGTGCAGTTGCCAGCAGTCTTGCATTTAGTAGCTGAATGCCCTTGCTATTGCCTGTTGTCAGGTTTTGTCTGAAGAAGTACTCAATAGACTTCAAAAAACTACTTTTTGTTTGAATTGTAATAATTTCAGGCTTATGTTGGCTTCGTAATGTAGAACCCCTTCAGTGGTGGGAAGAAGCAAATACGCAGTGAGCAGCCTGTGCTGGCCTGGCTTGAGGGACATATTTCCATTTCCCCACCCTGTAGAGAGCTCATGCCAACCTCAGCAGTGCTTTCTCTCCTGGCCATCCTCAGAAAGGTGGGGAGGTTGAAATGGTGTCACTTTTTAAAGTTACACGTCTGAGGTGGCTTCTTCTTGTAAAGCTCTGTGCTATTCATTTGGAGCAGCTTGAGTTTAGACAGACTCTGAAACTGATCCAGAGTTTAAATTGGAAAAAAGCTTAAGTGAAATAAAATAAGGAATTATACATTTTTCACTTGGTGTTTACTTGCAGTTCTTGCAATGTTGGAGGAAGATCTGTCCTGATAGGAAAGTGTACCAATTTGTTACTCTGAGAAGAAGGAATCAGATCCAATGGAAACATATTTCTATCAAAATAATGATAAAGTAGTGAGACCACTTCAACATGAAGTACTGTTAACTAGAAGAGGAATGATGTTTTTTTGAGATGCTTCTGAAATTGCAAATGTAGTCATTTAAACAGCAGGAAAAGCATATCTACAAATACATACAAGTTTGGTTGTTCAGTCACAGTTGTAGAATGTAGTCTCCTTCAGGTAAATAAGCTTATAGGCTTTTTTTTTTGTGAAGGAAGATAGGCTATAAAAAGGTCCCAGTTCAATATAGACAGTAATTACAGTAATGCAAAGGTTTGTTTTTGCAAAATGATCAAATTAGCTGAACACTTCAGGCATAGCCTATGTCAATCAAGTATGTTTGCCAGAATTTCTTCTGAAGACTGTATTACTTTTGAGACAGGATTTAGATTTATAGCAGGAGAGTGAAGAAGATATAAAATCAGTTTTGTTCTTCTAGTCTCATATAGACTTTCATTCCTTTCATTGCAAAGATTTCCTGTTTAACAGAAAAATAACAAGTACCCCTAGAGTAGGTGGCATGTAGTTACAGTCATACAGTTACTCTTCCATTTTTGCAAAGACTTTCAGCAAAATGTTCATAACTGTGAACAATATCATTGAATTTCTGTGCAATTAAAAAACCCCTAACCAAAAAATGTAAAAAATAAAGAAACCTCAGAAAAATACTTTTCCATGTAGTTGCCAACCTGGTCTATGACTCCTACTAGTTTCATTTGCAGTGTTGGAATCAATATAATGGTTGGTA
The DNA here is from genome assembly GCA_013396875.1 of Vireo altiloquus. Classification (NCBI taxonomy): domain Eukaryota; kingdom Metazoa; phylum Chordata; class Aves; order Passeriformes; family Vireonidae; genus Vireo; species Vireo altiloquus. The sequence goes on from VZRF01009875.1 coordinate 1,564,753, forward strand.
TTTGGAGAGAGTTAATGGTTTACTGAAGTATTTACACAGAGAAAATTTACTTCTTAAATATTCTCTTAAACTTAATTTACAAATGTAGTGCATAATCCATTCTTAAAAGTATTATCAAATTTCTTCAATTAATTTGCAATTAATACCACAGATGGATCAAGAACTGTGCAATTGTACAGTGTCAAAGTATGAATAATAACTTATGTCCATATCAACATCCAGAAATATGAACATGTATTGTAGCATGTAACCGCATGGTTTTGTGTTAATGCATATACTTGAAGGAATGTTTATTAAGGAAATGGTAAATTCAAGTGTGGAATCTGATAAGGTTCTTAAATTATTGAATTTAACTTAATGGTACCAAGTATTGTTTGACTGATTTCTCAAATTGTGGTAAATCATGAATTTCTGGCCTCAGTTTCAGTCATAATGTAATGTAGCAGTGTTAAGCTAGGTTAAAGTACTGCCAGAAAAAAACCCAAATCAAAACAAAATAAAATGGCTGTAAATTGAATTCTCTAGGGCCAAGTTAAGGATTAAATAAACAGAAATATTTTTTTAAACCAAGAGAGTGGATCAGTCATTCTCTCTCATTTGTTTGCCTTTTAATTCTCTCCCAAGTGTTTATTCAAAAACAGTAAACCATAACCAAGTCATCAACATATTATTTTTTTTACTTCAAATTTAGTAAGTCTTAGGCAAATCTCATGATCATTGTCCCTTTGATTCTTATTTTTTGTATATAATGTCATTTTCCTGTTCAGTGGGGTAGACTTCTCTTCATTATGGCTAAATAGAAAGCAATGATTTAGAAAGATCATCATCTTGTCTTGCAGTTGTTAATTTTTTTTTAGTTATACTGTTATTTAGATATTTATTGTTGAAATCTGAGGTAATGATATGTCATGTTTTGCATTGCATAAGTTTTAGTTCTGTAGCCTTAAGAGCAGCTGCTTCCAGTGAAAATATGTTCATGGCCTCTTAAGATTTTTTTAATAAATGATGAAGCTGAATCTTCAGATGCTTTCAGCATTGAACTGAGAATACTTCCTTTTAAATATTAATGCGATATCTAAATTTGTTTGTCAAATGTTGCACATGAAAGAACTTTTAGGATAAGAAGTACTTACCAAAATAAAATCAGCCTCTGTGTTTACCCCACCCAAGTTTCAAAAACATTTCAGGTGCCAATTAGTAATGTCCTTAAATACTGTTATTTTTATTTTAGGAAGTAAGTTCAAGTGACAAACTCTGTAGGGTGACTTGGGAGGAAGGGGATGCTGAATATCAGTAGATTGTGTGTTGGCTTGTGTTTGTCAAGAGCAAGTCCTTACTTCTGTCTTTTTTTGACTTGGCAAAGCAAATCATTCGCTGCTGCTTCTCATGTATGGATGCTTGCTCTTGATTCCCAGGCTTAGTTAATGATTCTTACATGAATGCATATACCTGTTCCTATATGCTCCTAAATGCTTCCTATGCCTGTCATATATATTACCAGATGATGATCCTGGTTGGAGAGTGAGGAGAGTTAAGCTCATGAACATGTGTTATTCCCCCTCCCTGTTTCGGGAAGCAGTGTTGTGTTGGCTCAGCTCTTTGCCAGCCTTTCTTTGCCTTATCCTGTCCTCAGACTGGTGGCTTCCTGCCACCCTTACATGCCCTGTGGTGCCTGCCCAGATACCCCTGTCGGTACAGGAAACCAGGAACATCCTTTCTGAGACCCTCCCAGGATGTGTGTATGGCTTGGAAATTTTCAAGATGTCAGCTTTGTTTTCTCATGGTTCTGATATGGTAGCTCCTAGAAGAAAGGTCCACCCTTCAGCAGCTCTTCCTGAGGGAGACCAGTCTTTTGTCCCTCAAACCAGAGAGTCCATGCAGCCTCCCCTTTAGTCACTATGTGCAAAATAAAGAGATTTTACCTTAAGACAAAGCCTTTCTGACTCTATCCTCTGCTGAAGTGCAGGGCTCTGGCTGATGCCAGAATGGCTGGAACAGCTCAGGTAAATTGTCATGTGAACTGCCCCCTGCCACCCCTGCAGTTCCAACGAAGTCCTGTGCAGTTCCTGATCACTCCTGGTAAATTCAGGTCCTCTTAATCTGCTCTGTAACTTCCAGAGTCCATGATCTGTATGCCTGTGGTCCTGGCAAATGCTGCTCCGTTCTGAGAAAGAGGCAATTACTTGGCAGTAGGGGAGCACGCTGTTCTGGTGTGTTTTGTCTGGATTGCTACACTTTTCCTTCTTAAGTGAGGAAAACTTTCAGATTGACTTCTGCGACAGATGTGGGCTGCTGTGTTGTAAATTATGAGGTAGATAATAAAAGAAAAAGTATGGAAAGCATTATGAAAATCTTGGACTGAAGGAGTTTTAAGGTATTTCATGGGCATTTGCACTCGTGTCAATGTAGTGTGAAAAAAATAAAGTTAGTACCTTAGATTTATGTATGATTTCTGTACATGTAATAATTATAGTTGACTGTAGTACATATGATAACTATTTAATAAACAAATACATATTACAATTATATGGATTGAATTTCATCTTAATTTATTGATATGGTAAACTTTTATTCAGTCATCTGAAAGCTAATTGAAAACAAAACCCCAGACCTGATTTCTCTGTGGAGAAGCTGAATCCAATGTGTCTACATGACATGAGGGAATATTTCAAGCTAATGTGACTTCAGTGTTCTTGATGTTTTGTATTAGTATTGGCTTAAAAATTAGCAAGTAAAAAGTGAGTGGTTTTGGTAATAGACATTCTTAATTTCATTTTTAGTTTAGTTTTAGCCTTTAAATGATAATGATTGAAAAGTAACGTGGAGATTTTGAGCTTTTGAGCTGAGCATGGCTTCTTTCTTTGTTAGCTTCACAGAATTGAAGGACTGCATCAGGCAAGGAACATATTTCTGGTTTGTGCAAGAAGTTTCTTCTATTCTTTCTTTTCTTTTTCCCCTTTTGTCCCTGGTATTTTTCTCTTGCATGTTTGGAGATTTTGCATTGTTGGTTTAAGGGGTAACAATAGTTATAAGGGGAATTTAGACTTCAAAATGATACAATGTTTCCCAAAGAAAGTAATTAAAATAATTTTTTAAAAGTAAAGGTTAAAATAGTCTATTTAAAATTCTAAGAAATCTGTAGTTAGTGTGGTTACTTTTGTAGGATTTCTAGTTTTTTTTGTCTTTATATTATTGAAGTTTTTCCCAAACCAGTATAGAAACAAAACCATGAAGGCCACTTAAAACAGAGCCAGTCATCTTGTAAGCTGTTCTCCAAGTCTTCCCACTTTCTTTGCCTTAGTAAGGGTGGGGTGTGTGTGATGAAGCAGCAGGAGTGAGAGTTTCTTGATTGTGTAAAGGTAGAGATTGCCCTTGACCTCTTCTAATCTGTTTTTTCAAGAAACTCAAAAATTCATTGGAGGAGGAGGAAGTCAGGCAGTAAATGAAATCATCTTCTTCAGCTGCTCGTGTAGTCCATCACCTCTCTCATTATGTTCATCTTTGTGATACCTCTGAAAAGTGAAAGACCAGTAGAGTTGGGATTAAACAGTTTCCTCTCCTGCCAATCTAAAGTGGCCAGACAGGTCCACCATTTCCCTAGTCTGCCCAGTTTGACCTAGGGGGAATGAGTGATATTCTTTTTCTTAATCCTCCCCTTCTTCCCCTAGTCAGTCAAGGAATCAAAGGCTTACCAAGAACTTAGACAAGGCTTCTTTAACTTTGCATCTTTTCCTAGTTATTTCACAGTATTTGTTTAATTAGCTGTTATGACTCAAATCTGTGTTTGGACTTCAAGATCCTCAGCAGCTGAAGCAACGAGTTTTTTATTGGTGCAATATTAGCCTTTATAGCCACTGCTTAAAATTGGTCAGATTCTCCTTAGGTGTCAAATATGAAATACTCCGTCACCTCAGGCTTGAAAATATCTGTCTTAGTCTCTTAACTCTCATGTTGGTGATGTGACAAATAAAATATTAACCTGTCACTATTATCAGATTCCTTTGAAGCTTCAAAAATTTTCTCCACAGTTGGAGAGATGACATAAGAAATTTGCTATCGCAGTTGGTGTTCAGGCTTTGGAGAGACATTGTTTCGTACTTCAGGCTGCAACCCGCATTTTTCTTGCATGCAATCTTTTTAGATTTATTTAAGTGAAACTAATTTCTCTTATTGCCCAAGAAGCAAAGTACAACATGCACCCAGGAACGGAAATTCCGAGGTGTATTTCATCCTTGATTGCATGCCCTGAGAAGATCTAAGCCTCATGATTGACTGTGGTACAAATCCTGTTGGATATTCATCTTGTGTTTGGGTTTTCGGTGGCTGAGGTTTCATAAGGAAGCCCCTATGCCCAAAGGAGCTCATGGAGGTTTCCCCTTCGGCCTCAGAGAGATGCAAGGCTGTTGCTTAATAGCTAAGGGTTCCTGTGCAGACATGTTTGGTTTTTCTCACACAAAAGGGGGTACAAAAGCACTCAGAGTAGGTGGGTCATGAAGTTTAATGTTGCACCAAGAGGACCTTAAATACTTAATATCATATGTGATGCTACTAAGCCTAAAAAAGCTATTTACGATGGATAAACACAAGGAGGCCCTGTGGGAGGCGGTGTTCTTGGTTTTCTGGTTTGGTTTTTTGGTGGGTTTCTTTTTGTTTGGGGTTCTGTTTGTGTTTTTTGACTGTTTTGTTTGGGTTTTGTTTTGTTATGCAGAAAGGCTACATTCGTCTTTCTTTGCTATCTTTTGCATGATCATAGCAATTTCAGAAAGTTGTTCGAAAATTTGTATTTTTTTTCCTCAAAAGGTATTTTAAAAGTGTCTTAAATTAAAAAATCCTTGTTATTACTTTGTGGATTGTTGCATTCAGTGCTGAGCCTCTTTGTTGCAATGGTTTGGATTCTTTGAAAGGAAGTTAGAAATAGTTACTTTTCATCCACCAGTAACTTCAGTTGTAAAAAAAAACTTCCAACAAGTGTAAAAATGATCATCTTTTGGAAATCCTGTAGCCTTTAGTAGTATTTGTGAAGTGTTTTCTGAGTACAAAGTTACATTTAATTCAGTGTGAGAATTTGTTTTAAATAGCATCAACTCTTCTTGATAATAGAACTTCAACAGTTTTCCAGTTTTGTTTTATTGCCTTGAGACAGTAAAATAACTTGTCTTTTAATAATCAGATTTTGTACAATAGGTGGAAGTTTCTCGAGTGTGTTAGCATTGTGTGACTAAATGGAGTCCTGCATCCATTTTGCTAGCATGCTTTTGAAAGGTCTTAATCTGAGCAGGTAGGAGGGGCACCTGTTAGTAACAGGAATGTTTGCAAAATCGACTGTGAATCAGTCCCACTGTCACTGGAATTGACACTGTTGGAGACTTCAGATTCTGACAGATTGGTGTCATAAGCTGTGTGTCTACTGACTCATCGCCACTAATTTTTCCACCAGTCACTTTTGATGAAGGCTGTTTTGAAAGAGTAGTTACAGCAGCTGTTTCAAATGTATCACAGGGAGCATGCATGTTAAACACAGTAAGACTGCTAATAAAAATACTGCTCTCCGTGCTATCGTTTTTGGGATTTGTTTCTGTGCCAGTAACATCTTTCCTTATCCTGGTTAAAAAATGAGCAACATTTTTTCTTGACAAAAGTAAAACCAAAAAAGCCACAAAACCCCCAAAACGAGCAGCAACAACAACAAAAACCCCAACCCAAAACCACAAAGTGAGAATGATTTGAATATTACGAAAAGCATGATAACAGCATCTGTGCATTAACAAGGCTGTTACAAAGCTTGTGTTGTGCTGTAGGACAGAAGCATTTAAGACTCACTAGCTGCCCTGATCCATCTCCAGCCATATGCTGCTGTTCATGAGGTGCCTGTGTGTAGTGGCATTAAAGTAACAGATGTCAGCCGCAGATAGGGAGGCAGGAACAGGGGAGATGATACTACAAAATTACCAATGCAATTTCTCTTACCTTCTCTGTGTGTGGAGAGTGACCTAGTTTTGTGGGTAGTCTTTTTTTACCAGCCTGAGATAGATTGATGAAACAAGCTTTAGTAGGTGTGTTTGTCCTATGTATGTAAAGTAGACGTGAATGCATTGTGTGATTCCAAATTCTCAGAAACAAACCATCCCTTTAAGGCCTGTGAAACTGGATTTCTCAAGCCATGGCTTAAAACTTGCTCATTAGAAGCCTGCAGTTCCTTAAAAATTGTCATAGCCGAGCTTTGGCAGCTGCTGTGGTATTGAATCAGGTTCTGAGAAAAAGCAGCAGTATCAGCTGTGACAGATAAATGTTTGTGGGATTTAGTAAGTGTTTGGTCTTCAAACTGAATCATTAAAATATATTTACCTTTAGGTGCTATACTAATGACCTCAAGCTATATTTGGACTCTGTTTTCATTCATTTGAATACAATTTAAAGGAGGTTAAGTTTGACAGATATTCCGGGTAGTCCATCTGTTGTATTTAAGCAATGACTTTGCGTTTTTTCTGCATCTGTATATTCTTAGGCAGTTTATCAGCAAATGAAAGCCATATTTAACTATGTTCAACTGCAACTGTAAAAGAAAAAATGCAATCCTAGGTGACTGAGAGATAGCAAAATTCCTGTAGCATTTTGATGCTGTCCTTATTTCCCCAAACTGTCTATTTAAAATTACATTGCTTTCCTAAGTGTCTGAAAATGTAAAGTTGGGGTGAGCACAGAAATTGTCAAATGAACTGTTTATTGAAAAAATTATATTCAGCTAACAGTCCAAGACGTTGTTTGGACTGTAACAGCCTTCAATCTCCCCAAGACCCATATATTAAATAATGTCTGTTGAATCCTTTGTATGTATGACTGTTTGAAACAAATGTTAAAAGTCCTGTTTAAATACAGTGGGTTTGGATTGATCAATTGTTAGTTGTTTTAGAAAGATATATATAAAGAAAAAAGCAATATAAAAATACTGAATAAATGTGAGTGATCTGCTAGATGACAGAATTCATCTCTGTACATTTAACCAGAAAACTGCAGCAGTAAAGAACATGTTTGAATGTTTTTCAATTGTTTATACATTAATTAGGCTACAGAAAGTGAGGCTGGTGATATGGATCTCAGTGGATTGCCAGAGACAGCAGTGGATTCTGAGGATGATGATGATGAAGAAGACATTGAAAGGGCATCGGATCCTTTGATGAGTAGGGATATTGTTAGAGACTGCTTGGAGAAAGACCCAATAGACAGGACAGATGATGACATTGGTAAGTATTGTGATGTAAAATGCTGTCAATATGTTCTTTACCTCCAAAAATTTACTTTTTGAGCTCGCAGTTTTGTTTTAATCTTTGTTGTTGGCAAGTTTAATGTTTATTATTGTTATATATATATAACAATATATGTGTGTGTGTGTGTGTAAAGTGAACAAGTATGGCCGAAGAAGAAGAAAATGCACATAATATGGGTGAAACCTATTACTGGGCCTGTTGATCTCAAGCTTCAGCTTCTAATTGATATCAGAACAGGTTTATGAAGGAAACGTCATTGAAAACTGGAAAACAGAACCTTGGTGAAGTCGACATTAATGTCAACTCTGCTTCTCACGGAATATTTTTAATTGTCAGTTGTGACATTGTGACTTGATGTTTATGGTAAATGTGGCTCCAGTGAGCCTTAAAAACCTTAACGTAAATGTGCATTTAATCAAACTAATTCGCTATGTTAACATACAAGTAAATACATTGAAAGCAAAGCAGAACTAGAATCCAAATTTTAATCTAATCTGTTTCAGTGAGCGAGATATTTTTCTTTTATTGAAGTATGACTAAATGATGATTAAGGTTGATTATCAGATGATTAAGGGACTAGAGCATCTCTTAGGTGAGGAAGGTGTAAGAGAGCTTGGGACTATTCAGCCTGGAGAAGACTCAGGGGATCTCATTAATGCATATACATACCCTGGGGTGGGGTTATAAAGATGATGGAGCCAGAGTCTTCTCAGTGCTGCCCAGTGAGAGGACAAAGGGTGCAAAGTGAAACATGGGAGGCTCCATCAGAGCTCAAGTAAGTGCCTTTTTTTTTTACTGTGACTGAACACTGGGAAAGGTTGCCTGGCAAGGTGTTAGCATTCCTCCTCAAAGATATTCAGAAGATGTTTGGATGTGTTCCTGGGCAACCAGCTGTAGGTGGCTCTGCTACTTCCAGATGACTTCTGAAAGTCCCTTTTAACCACAGCCTGTCTGTGATTCAGAGTAAATAAAAAGTTTGGGAAAAGCTGAGGTCCTATTGAACTCTTTCAGTAGACATTTTAGATCAAACTGGATGCAAAAATGTTTTTAGGACATATAATCACTTAGGAGGACTGCAAAAATTGAGTTCTGTAGTTATGAACAGTATAAAAACTGAAAATACAGGAAGCTCACTGTTGTGTACAAGTGCAGCTCACATACATGTGGGAGACAGAGCAGCAGTAGTAACCTTTAGGACAGTAATCCTGTCTGGTCCATCTGAGAGGAACTTTGTGAAACCACCAGACAGTGATCAAGTACAATTTGCTGTTAAGCCTAGCCTAAGAGGGGATGGCTTTGCCAAACAACTTGCTCAGTTTTGAGAAATTTGTCTCGCTGTGTTTTATATAGTCCTGTTCTAGTCATCATGAAATTATTGCTCTGACTGGAGTATTACCAATCATTGCATTCAGCTCTTGGTTACATTACAATTCTTCCATTATGCTGACTTTTACTTTGCAGGGTTTCTATTGATGATATGACCAGCCAGTCTGTGTCTACAAAATACCCAGTAATTAAAACAGGCCACTGTACATGATTTATTAGTATACAGAAACGATTGTGCAGCATTTTAGCTTAAGCAGCCTCAGGCATCTGGCTGAAGAACTGTCTTTACTGTGCTTTGTTGTTTTGACATGCACGACTCAGTGGGCTTTTTCTCCTTCAGAACAACTACTGGAATTCATGCATCAATTGCCTGCTTTTGCCAACATGACAATGTCAGTGAGGAGAGAGCTCTGTGCTGTAATGGTGTTTGCAGTTGTGGAGAGAGCAGGAACTATTGTACTAAACGATGGGGAAGAGGTCAGTAGAAGTTGCTTTTGACTCTCCTATTATACCAAACATCCCAGATTCCACATGGTTAAGGTCCTCTTTTGTTACTTAAAAAAAAAAAAAAAAAAAAAAAAAAAAAAAGGCAACATTCAGGTAAATCAAGCCTCTTTTTGTTCTGGATTTTCTGAAAGCTTTTGTTTAAGCACACACGTTTCTTAAGCAGCAAAAATAAAAGAAAACATTCTCTGTACTGTACAATATGCTTTCTGCCTATTTGAGGTCAGGTGGGGAGTTCATTTCAGTGTTGAAGTGCTGTTTTAAAACTTTAAAACAGTGATGCCTTAAATGGCTACTTAGAAACAGAGACTAGACAGGAATAAAGGAATAAAGGAGGTATTTTTCTGAAAGGCCTTCAGATGTACACTTTTGGGCTCCAGAGGTTCCTGCCTCAGTGGATCCCAAAATGGACAACAGGTCATGAGTTCTTCACACTTTTATATCAGCATAAATTCACCAACCAGAACCTAGCCAATGATGGAATTTCCCCAATCTTGCTCCCCCCTCCCCAAGATGATGGTTTACAGTTCTTGGGCCTAGGAGGGTCTGGGTGTCCTTGGAGAGCAAGCTGGAGAGGCTTTGTTATGTCTATCTTAGCATGAGAGAACAGCACTTAACAAGCTACAGGAAACTTCAGAGTTACACTAGCAGTACAGGATTTGAAAAATATAAAAGTTAAAACCTTAGGCATCAACAGTCTTACATTACCTCTTAATATTAAAGATAAACTTAAGATCCCAGTTTTCTTAGGCTGGAAATAGCTGTACATTTAAGGAAAACTAGCTTGTAAATTTTTTAGTAGGTGCTGAAAAATAACTTTTGCTTTAGAACAATTGTGAGAGTTATATTTATATAGTATGATGTTACAAAGTTAAGTGATTACGAAGTCTTTATGTGTCCTGCAATGTTTGATTTGTAGCTGGATTCCTGGTCAGTCATTTTGAATGGCTCCGTGGAGGTGACATATCCTGATGGAAGAACAGAGATACTGTGCATGGGGAACAGTTTTGGTGTTTCCCCCACCATGGAAAAGGAATATATGAAAGGAGTGATGAGAACCAAAGTGGATGACTGCCAGGTAGAATGTCTGTAATATGTGCAAATTCACACCCACGTGGGTATAGTGCAACTCAATAATGAGACCCAGTTTTATTTTAAACTGAAGATATGTTAAATCTCCAGTGGGTAACACTGGGCAGTAGTTGGACAATATGGCTCTTGCATACCCACAATCTGGGAAATGGAGTTAACCTTTATCTGGATAAAGGATCTTTTTGGATTAAGATGTTTGTCTACATGCTTTTTCCAGAACGTGAGGGCCATCAGCCTCTTCCATGCATCCATTGCTTCCAATGTTCCTTAGCAGGATCCAATGTCCATTAGGCATTTCGGGCTCTTTTACTTCTGCAGCAAATAGCCATTCTTCCTTATTCAACTCAGCTACTGGATATCAGAGTAATACAAACTTTATCTCCTCTGGTTTGAGTGAAAAATCTAATTTTGGCTAATGTGACCTTTCAAGGAAAAAGGCTTGATGTTTGCTGTAATACAAGCAGTCAGATGTTAAGAATGCTTTTCATAGAATAAAACTACTGGCTGAATGTGGATATTCAATTGCTATTTGCTTATTCCCATCCAGAAAAGAATAGCAGAGCCTTGGGTGAATTAAGCATTTTACTTGATCCTGATGGCTAATTACCTTCAAAATGACCTTTGAAAGGGGTGTAAATGTGTGTTTAATAGAGTCACCTGGTTTAGCTTGCCCATCAAACTTCCAAAATGCCTGTAAATGGTTTCTTGTTAGGATAATGTTTTAAAAATCCAAACTCTGGGACTTCTGTTTCAGCTACTACTAGCTGCTAGAAAAAAGAAATGGTGTGTAAATTAATTTAAAGAGAAAATACTTCTCTGATTCTTGTGCCTTTCTCCTAAGTATGTACATGAGGATTTAACAACTTTTCAATCAGAAGAAACATCTCAGTTAAATACCCAAATTCATATAATAAGACAGTTTAATCTTGCCCCCCAAAAGAGACAAAGGTATAACAATTTGTGTACAATGTTGTCTTTTTCTAATTTGTCATGTTTGGTCTTAATTATATTTGCATATTGTAGGTATCAGGAATATTTCTAAGATATTTATTCTTGCACTTATCCTTGGCTGACTGATGATTGCCGAAAATAATTTTCCTGCTGAATGATTTAATCCAGAAGTAATTTGTTTCTTTGTGCCTGCACACATTAATTGAATAAATGTTAGTTTTCCTAATAATTGACTTCAATAATAATGGCTATAAAAAAAGAAAATTATTTACCAAAACAATAGGCACAAAAAATAAAAGCTAGGTTTTCACTTCAATCTTCTAACCCTTCTTAAAACCTCAGAAAAGCTTGCATGAAAGAAAAAAGGACTGGCTTGGACACTGAGCTTCATCTCCAGCAGTGGGGAGGTCAAAGCAGCTGCACGAAAATGGCTGAGAATACTAAATCTTACTGCTGTGATGGATCTTGGTCTCCTCTAACTGCAGGATTGTAGTGCCAGTAGTGTTCCTGTCTGTTCATCCGCTTGCTGCAGCTGAGCTGTGGCAAAGACAAATTTGACTCACTGCAGGTCGAGGGGCTGCTTTACCTTGTCTGTTAGTAGAGTTACTTGCACCTTAAGTCTAAATGCTTTTCTGCAGATTTTACCTTTTAATACTGGTGCGCGGTGATTCTTTCCAGTTTGTTTGTATAGCCCAGCAAGATTATTGCCGCATCCTCAATCAAGTGGAAAAGAACATGCAGAAAGTGGAAGAGGAAGGGGAGATTGTGATGGTGAAGGAGCACAGGGAGCTTGACCGCACAGGAACAAGGAAAGGTCACATTGTCATCAAGGTAAAAGGAAAACAGAGCGTCTCTTGCAGAAGTCTGTGTTCTGTAAACCTCTTAACTTGGCAAGTTAGGTCCAGGATTAGCTGAGATATGTATTGTAGAAATTAATATTTGAAAATGGACCGTTAATATTTCTAGATTTTCTTTGTAATTATTCACATTGACAACTAGGTGAATTCATCTCTAGGTAGAGATGAATTACATAATTTTTTTACATTTCTTATCACAGTGGTCAAGCTGTTATGTGTGCTTAGCTCATCAGTTAATGAATGGCAGTATTCTTTGTAGTGCTATGAGTCTTCAGTATGTTACAAGAAAACAAATTTGCATGTGTTGAAAATCTGTGTTAATAACTACGATTTTGTTCAATTTTTTCTTTTCATTAGGGAACAGCTGAAAGGTTAACAATGCATTTGGTGGAAGAGCACTCTGTGGTAGACCCAACATTTATAGAAGACTTCCTGTTGACATATAGGACCTTTCTTTCCAGCCCAATGGAAGTGGGCAAGAAGTTGTTGGAGTGGTTCAATGACCCCAGCCTCAGGGATAAGGTGAAAATCTGAATTATGTACTGTCACCATTTGCATTGAAATATAAGCTAATAAGAGTAAAATATGCTTTAGAAAGTATGACTAAATTGAATAAGACACAAATAGCTGCTGACATATTTTAATGGCAGTATATATGGATGGAACTAAGAACATATTTTATTCAAATATTACTGTGTTCAGGCAAGGTAAATTGCCCATGTTTTCCCTTGCTTTGTTTTTACAACTTTGTTGCTTGCAGGTATATGGAAAGCTTTTATTTCTAGTAGTGAGTATTTTTATTTAATGTAATTCAGTAGAATTTTATTGTGTCTCCAAGTCAGAGCATATAGCTAAGTTCTGCGTTTTCTGTACCTAATACTAGTTAATTCAACTTGGCAAACATGTTGTGATTTTTTTTAAAAGGGACTAGAAAATTCATGCGTTGTTAAGAATCTGTTGTGCTTTATGTAGCATTTAAAAAATAGCCACCAAGCCCAACCCAAACAGAAGAAAGCAATCAAATATTCTCTTCCCTAAACAGAATGTCCATGATGGAAGAATGAGGCATATCCAGTTTTGGCACACTGTCTATTGAGGCTTTATCATGCTTTAGACTGTATTGCTTTATTTTCTCTTGCATGCAACTTCTTAATCTGTAAAAAAATTACTAAAAATTTCCAGATGCCCTTTTCTTTTTGTAAATTCGAAACCAAGTGAATTATATTAGTACAGTGAAAGAGAAATTTGGGTTTCAGCTTTTATTAAATCTGAGTATTTCTTCCAGAAATGTTAGTATAGCCGTGCCTTGAAGGAAGGATCTTATATTTGACAGAGGATTGGTTTTGCAGCTAATACTGTTCGGAGCTCTAATATTGAAGTTAATCTTTAAATTTATGTTGCTTGTCCTCCAGTGGACAATCCCCTCAGCCTCTAAAAGTATGAGCCGGCACAGCTGCTTGTATCAGGTCTGAACACAGAGCAGCTCTTTGTTCTACTGCCTCAAGAACCAACCTTTTCTGACCTCCAGTAGCACTGGCAGAAAGACAAGAGGCAGAGAACAGCCTGGGCCAAGTGGAGATAAGCAAGTAGGGAAAAAGGAATCTGGCAGATTTTGGCTGTTTTGTATTGGGGGCTGATAGGCAGAGAGGAGAGCAAAAGGGGTGAGTAAAACTTCCTGGGGATGCTCAGTACTCCAGATTATTTAGAGTGGGACATTGGACATCCAGCCTTAGCAATGATTTTGCCCTGCAACAGGGTACTTGATTTTACAGCTTTAATCCTCTTTTAATGCTGTTCCTGATTTGTGACACAAGTAATGGCATTCCTCTGGAAGTCAGCATTCAGCTCCTCCCATCTCAGTGTCCTCTGGGTGTAGATGAGTAAGTCCCAGCTTTAAAAGCAGCATTGACAGTGAAGCTGTTCCTGCAGAGGTTTAAAATACATTGCGTGGTATGGCTTGCAACTTCCCAGACAATTTTAATAGTCTGCAATTACCCTAAATTTAACCAGAGATTGTCTGGATCTTCCAATGTCATCCACAGTAATGAAAAATATCAGAGCTGTTTAACAGGAATGAAGTTCATCTTCAATTTCAAAGGTATAAAAATCTCAAGTATGTTCCTGTGGGTGGGAGCTGCAGCACACAGAGCTGGATAGTTGCCTTCAGTTAGAATCTGAACTTGAGGAGTTCTGACGTGCTTGATTAGCTTGATCATTAATTTCAGCAATTCTTCTGAATTCATTTGCTTTTCTGTAAGAGGAAAAGTACTTAAAAAACTGTGAGGGTGGCAGGGGTTGGTTTTGCAAGCCTGATGTCAGACCTTTAGCACGTGAGGCTGTAGAGGTTTAGATTTTGTGCAGACACAAAGAATGACCAGATTAAAATTTATGTGAGACTTTGTTCTTAAGCTCTAGGTTTTGATGTGTTTAGAGATTTACCCCTACTGATTTACTTTCCCAGCATAAAAGAAGAAATGTTACTGTATTTTTAGAGGTGGAATTGAGTGGCACAACCGTTTTGGATTCAGCAACTTCTAAAAATAGCAGGAATCAATATTAATTCAAGACACCAAAACTCTTTTGTTTTGTCAGTACAAGTGGTGCTGATGTTCCAGGTCAAATCACATACTAAAAGAGAGAATATTATAGTAAAAACATATAATTTTAAAAAACGCAGCTGCTACTTCATGGCTTTATCTTCATTAGTATTAATTAATAGTATTCCTTTAGAGTTTTTTCCCAACAAACTGTAAAATACCAGCTAAGATTCTTCTCACCTTGATCGTCATAAATACCCGGGGGGAGTAGCCGGTGGAGAGAAAGGAGGAGGAGTAGATGGAAAGATTGACTCTAAGGGAAGGAACTGCATGTTTTTGCTGTAAAAACCTCTTTCCTGCTTCTTGCAATGCCTTGTTTTTTCCTGCCTCTCTAAACATACAGTAGCTCTTCTATGGAGGTGAATGCCAAACAAAGTTAATGGTGTCACATCTAAGATTCAGGAGCCAATATTAAACCCTATCGTAAGCTTTGTGATCTTGTGCTTGAAGAACTAAGCAGATTTGGAAATGTACATGAACATGAAATTGTAACAAGTCAGAAATGGATCTACCTTTGTTGGCCTCTACCTGTGTGCACTATTTCCTACTTAATCAAATTTGATACAGCCAGTGTTTTCTGACTTGCAGTGTTCATTATGAAATACAACATACAATTGTTTATACAAGTGAAAACAGTTTTAATACTTCATTTTTTTCTATACTCCTAATAACTAATTGCATATTAATGAAGTTTGATTTGGATATATGTATCTATATATAGATATATTATTTAAGATTCCAATGGAAATTTACAGGGCCTTTAAAGAACAGTATTTTTAAAGGACTTGGCAATAGTTTTGTTCTGAGTATTCCAGCAAAATATTTATAATGTTGATGAATTTTCAGGTTACACGGGTAGTATTGTTGTGGGTGAACAATCACTTCAATGATTTTGAAGGAGATCCTGCTATGACTCGATTTCTGGAAGAATTTGAGAACAATTTGGAGAGGGAGGTAAGAATGAGGGTCTTTTTCTGACAATTTGGGACGGCAGGGAATAGCCAGGCTGTTGTTGTACATAACTTACTGTGCTTTTCTCTTGTAGAAAATGGGTGGACATTTGAGGCTGTTAAATATTGCTTGTGCTGCTAAAGCTAAACGAAGATTGATAACCTTAACAAAGCCATCTCGAGAAGCCCCTTTGCCTTTTATCTTGCTGGGAGGGTCGGAAAAGGGATTTGGAATCTTTGTTGACAGTGTAGATTTTGGTAGCAAAGCTACGGAAGCAGGCTTGAAACGTGGTGACCAGGTATGTAATTTTAAAATGTGTCCCTCCACTCACCCTCCCCCCCTTATTTTTGTTTCCTTTCTTTCACTCCCTGAAAATAACATTACTTGTTCGAATTTTTAGATATTGGAAGTGAATGGTCAAAACTTTGAAAACATTCAGCTGACGAAAGCCATGGAAATCCTTAGAAATAACACTCATCTGTCTATCACTGTGAAAACCAATTTATTTGGTAAGTTTGCCTGCACTGTTTGTTCTAGTTTTAATGGAGACCTAAATTAGTTTTCTAAAGTTTAAAATAGTTTTGTTTGAAACTGTTTTGTATTGGAGAGAATAGAAAAAGGAAATTTGAAGGTCCTAAAATACCTTGGTTAGTAATTGCAAAGAAAAGTTTATGAGCAGGGACTTATATGAAGTGACTTCACTCTCACAAGTGTATGTTTATGGATTAAGGGGAACTATTGTGGCCATGTAGCTCAAACTTGAAAAACGTACTCGAATATGGTGTTTAGTTGTCTCTCAAGAAAGAAGCCTCTTCAGGCATTTCAGCTGATCAGTGGTCTTATTCTGTCTGCCGAATTTACTTGTAGTTTTTCAGCCAGCTCTGAGTGTAACAAGCTCAAGGCTATCACAACCTTTCCTGCCAGCAAGCTGAAAAGATTCTTGCTGCCCTCTGTTATCTGTTCTCTACATTTTTCCCTCTAAAAAGTACTAAAGTAGACAGGGAAGAGTCTTCAAGCAGCTCAGGACTTCAGCTAGCATCATAAGTAATTAATAGATTGCAGTTTGGTTTGATTTTTTACCCCTGGATATGTGGATTACTTATACAATTTAGTGATGTGTTCCCTGAGTATCTCTTTCCAGGATCAGCTTCTTCATCACAGGTAAGTAGGGCAGAATATTACCACAGCATGTCACTGTACTAACTGAAGATTTAATTTGCCTAGATTATCTGCAAAAGTCATTGGTCAAATCTGTTTCCTGGAGATTTTTTCTTTCTTTTCGGTAAAAATTCTAATATTTCAATTGTTTCTAATAATTAAGACATTTCGTAATATATCTGAATATGCTTCTTTAGCAGGACGTTCTTGTTTTTCTATGTGAAAGTTCTGTAACCATCCTTCTCACACTGGGTGTTTGAATCTCAGTTTTGCTTTATTGTGTTAAAGATTAAACCTGATTTCTTCCTTTCTTCTGAAGCTGTGTTTTTCTAATTTTTTTTCCTGTCTTGTGGCTCCAGTGCAAATACTAAAATCAGATTACAGTACCATCTCAAAGCAGTTATTTTCTGTGTATTGCATGCAGAATTCCTTCTCCACAAATACCAAAAGGAGAGTTTCCTTTATTCAACAACGTCTTCTTATCTGTATCTCATTTTTCTCTCCAGCCTTCAAGTCCTATTCAAGAGTACAGTTATTGGCTGGAATTACTCTCCTCCACTTTTCTGTGTCTTATTTTAAGCTTTTGAAGTTTCTTGGTAATTTGTTGTACCTCTGGATATTAGAGAACATTAAGGACAAAATAAATAACAGTAAAACATAGTCCCTAATACTCATCCTTAGGTGCCCTTGGTCCTATGTTTTTCTACAATTCCTTAGTTTTAATTATCAGTTTTCATTTATTATAAATCAACTCATCAGAGAATTTTTCCCTTTTTGTATGGAGAGTTCCTCTAACAGTCAGAATACATGACTTGCTCTCCAGTCAATTTTGATTTATTTAAATATATTGGCTTTTCTTTGAGGCTCAGATTTGCAGTAGAACAAATTTACAGATTTATCAGATATTTCTGCCTCAGAGATTACTCTTTGCTAGGGAGCTGAGGGAGAATGAGTGGCTTTTTGGTATTTCTGACAGATGGGTACAACAGCCCTGTCAAACATCCAAGGTGTCTCAGCAGTCTCCTGCTTTGTTTTATTTTCCTTATGACTTTGTTGCTGTTTACCCTCTGATTTTTTTGATCCTGTTGCTAATAATTTCTTGTCCATCTGAGAGCTTTTCCTGCTGCCAATCTGTTTAAAACTTCTTTCTCATTTGTGTTTTTCTATCTCACTTTTGTCTAACATGCTCTTTTTATACATGCTGCTATTCTGCAGAAGCTTTTGTCCCTAGGCTGAAAAGTCAAATTCCTTCTGTTGATACCATCCGTGTAACCATGTGGGCACTTGTCTAGTTCTGTTCTAGGCTGGGCTAATTAACTGTTTTTGTGATTCATACTACAGAAAATGAATGTCATTTTTAAAAGCAAAAATGTTTTTAAAGTCTTATACATAAATTAATTTAATACCGGAATTGGCAGAGTATCCTAATATTTTTTTTTAATGATTAATATTAAACTGATCTGGTGCACAGAGCTTTCTTTTACATTTTTGTCCTTTTTCTTCCCTCCCTTTTCCTGTCTTGTGCAGTTTTTAAAGAACTCTTAACACGGTTGTCAGAGGAAAAAAGAAATGGTGCTCCTCACCTACCTAAAATAGGTGATATTAAAAAGGCAAGTCGTTATTCCATCCCTGACCTTGCTGTTGATGTGGAGCAGGTAATAGGATTAGAAAAAGTGAATAAGAAGAGTAAAGCCAACACAGTTGGAGGAAGAAATAAGTTAAAGAAGATACTTGACAAGACTCGAATCAGTATTCTGCCTCAGAAACCATACAAGTGAGTTTATTTCCTCCTAAATATTTCCTCTGCATTGAATTATAAGAATTCCTAGTGAACTTAGAGTTTGTGATTATACTTTTTTATTTATTAATACAAAATATACTTATATCTGAAAAAAAAAATACTAGGAAAAAAGTTCTGAATATTTGAACAAGCATAGAATGCTAACAGTACAGCTCCTGACATCAATTTGGATGTATTTTGTTTCTTATAGATGAAGTAATATCACAAATATTTTGTCATTTCCTGTTTTCTTTTAAGAGGACTGTTAACTGAAATTATTTCAGAATAATTCTGCAAGCAGGTTTGCTTGCAAAGGCTTGATATGAGCAATGGTTCCAATGTATCCACATTCCAGTGGTCTATAAGAATTTCTGTGGACTTCTGTAAGAGAGACTGAGGTTAAAATTTTAACTTGGGTTCTTTGTTAGAATTGTGTTGTTTTTTTTAAATGAAAGCTAAATATGCTGTCTTACAGCTTTTATTGTATGAACACATTTTAGAAATAGAGTTCTGAGAATTGCTGGCAACAATAGAAGAGTGAATTTTATATGATACTATGGGAACCTGGTTCTTGGCCAAGGCAGATGGTATCGATGGAGGGAAAATGAATTGCAGAGGGTAGTTGTGTGATCCATGTTTCTCTTGCATTTTTCTTTCCTATGTCCCACTAAAGAAGAAACTATTCCATGTAAATTGATAAAAAAGACACTTGTGCTGAAAATGCAGGATTTTTTTTCCTGCTATTGCTTAAAAAAAGTTTGCTTAACTAATGTTAGATATTGCCTACTAAATGAAAATTGCTCTGAAACATTATATATAGAATGTTAGTAATAGGAAGATTAAATTAATATGAATTATTTTATCCAAATAATTGATGTTTTTTAAATTGATGGCAATACCTTTCAATAGAGGAGAATCTCTAAATCCTCTTTTTATGTTGTTTGTCTTTAGCATGTTTTCCTTTATTTCACTGGTCTTGCATGTTTGCTCGTCTGATGAGCTGTGCATAGTTAGGTCTGATATTCTGCATTGGTCACTATGATTCATAGCATTTGCATAGAATTTTCATGTTGGTTTTTCTCTTTTTTCTTTATTTTCTTTCATTTTTACACATTTTCTGTGCAGGGACCTCTTTGGGTAAGATTCAGAAAAACTTGACCTATTTTATTACCTTTTTGCTAGCTCTACTTCATGTGTTATATATAGCAATTTGTCTGCAAAGCCTGTTGACATTCAGTTGTTTTTGTCTGCACAGTTTCCCCATAGAGACCTGTAGCTATAGACTTTGGTGCTTGTGCTTTTTCTTTCCCCCATGGTGTAGAAGCATCAATCTCGTTCTTCCTCGTAATTACTAGTGTTGCATATGTTAAGGGGCTTTACCTAGTCTCACATTTTTGCATATAAAAAAATAAACAGGGATGAAAAAGCTGATTTACTCATTAAAGTAGGCCCTTAAAGACTCCATGACTCAGCTGGCTTGAGAGGTGAAACTGCCCACTGTTTTTTGAGCGTGAAGACTGCAGAAGTCTCCAATGCCTCGAGGATGTACCCAGACAAGACCAATCCTTAAACCAGAATGAGGTCGGTCTTAGAGGGAGCTTGTCTGCTTCATGAGACATTAAAGCAGTATCAAAGATGAATCAGTTTGAGCAGGAGATAATGCCTTCCTTCAGTCTTGCTGTTTAGTCCAATAAGTAATTTCCCAAACTGAGCAAACAGCCCCATTTCCTCTGCACCGACAGGGAAATCTCCTTCTCTTTGCTGTCTGTAAGATGTCTCTCGAAGGGTTCTTCTGGATACAGCCTCTGCTGGAGCTCTTTCTTTACTTTTCTGATGCAGAGTGGTTTTGTGGTCTGTAGGCTCAATTGCTCCAAAAAAGATTAAACTCAATCCCCACCTCCCTCTCTCGTAAAGTTCTGCCTGGTCCATGGTGCAGCATCCCAGACAATGCAGCAGTGCCTGTCTCTCCTCTCTGCAGCCCTGCAGTGGGATGCACAGGATTTTGTGTCCTCAGGGAAGATGCATTCAGATATTTGTCATTTCATTATCCCTTCTACCCTGTTTGTCTTTCAGCGGGAAAGGTATTTCTTAGTTAATATTCTATCTCCCTGCATGGCAGGTGCATACAGAAAGCAATAGAAATGCTGTTTCCTTAAAACCACAATCTCCTTTCATTGGCATAATAAAATATTTTGCCTAACAGTAGATCTTCCTGGGACCTGGATTTCTTTTTTTTAGTGTTGCTCTTTGTATCTGATATTTTTAGGGTTCATGACTTGTTTGCATAAGTTAGAACTCACTCAGATTCTAATTTAAATTTTAAAAATAGAATAAACGGAGTTTAAAGTAAATACTTTCCAATTTCTTATATGAATACTTAAAATTGAGCAAAATTTAGACACTTTTTTTTTAAACCTAACATTTCCAGAATTGATCCACTTTACTGAAACTGCCTCAGTCATGACGCACAGGATAGGTAAAAGATTATATAAAACTGGCAAACTGCAAAAGGAATGCATAATGCAAGTGAAACTATTAATACAAGAGTCACATTGTCTTCATTTGATTGAATTTAGAGAAAATACTGTTGTTGACACACTTATGAAATCTGGTATATGGTAGTTTAGAACCACCCAAAAAGCATTTTGAGGTACAAGGGCTGCTGGATTTTTTGTTTACTTTTTTTTTTTTTTTTTTAATGTGTGGTGGTTCCTGCTTGAAAGACATGCTATGGATTTCTGGGAATTCTTTTGGTTGTAGTGAAAGACTTATTTGCTTGTGGCTTAGCACGAAAGTGCTGTGTTTTGAGTAGGTCATCACTGATTGTCACAGTATTTTGTGCTTTATGTGGAAGTACAAAAATACAAATGTTCAGATTCACCTTAACTTCTGATTAAGTGAGAATCCTATAACTTTTTCCAGTGTACTTGAGAGTTTCTATCACTCTCATGGCTTGAGGTTTACACTTCATAAAACTATTTTGGCAATACAGAGTTAACTTGCTTTTCCAAAGCAAAACAATGAGAAAACCCAAACACAACACAGAGAGATACCATACATTGCCTTCTCAAAAGCACTTGTGTCCGTATAATCAAAAATGCGTCTTAAGTGCTCAGATACCGTTCTAGCTTTCCAGACTACTGTTCAATTAATAGGACTTAAAGAAGTGGTACAAGAGTGTACTGTGTAAAGTTATTCATCGGTAAGCACAAAAGGATGCTGGTGCTATAACAGCTATCAGGGTAATTATCTAGCCTTTTATTACTTCTGTTTAGGTTTTCTGAGGATGGATAGAGCACTAGACAAAGGCTTAAGTGCCCAGCATTAGGGTATAAGTGGTCATTTGTGTTGCATCATTTAATTTACTAGAGTGACTTAGTTGTAACATTTGCAGTGAAGTCTGAAATCTGGTTTTACTTAAATGTGTAGATACAGATTTAGATGTGCTTGGCTTTTAGAAAGGCCTTGCTTAGACTTGCTGCATTTTTCATGCTTTCACTTTCTGTAATGACTGCTATTCAACATTTTTTGCCCTCTGAGTATTTTATTAAGGATTTTGATCTGTATATTTAGAGAACCATTCAATGGCCGTCTCCAGCTCTGTGTTCTGTAGCAATTGTACTGCTTCACTTTATTATGAACTCAAAAGCAATAAGCAAGTCAGTGCCTACTATAATATGATGATAGCTCTGTCTCCAATCCATCTAGCACTACTGACCTACTTTGGGCCTTATACAGTTTAATGGACAAAACCCTTCACTTTTACCACAGAACACTTTATTTACAGCTGTCAGGTACTTTGGAGAGGATACTGATAATACCCAAGTGTTTAGCTTAGCCTTACCTGGCATCACTTCAGTCTCACTGAGTGAAGAGAAACTCAGAGAAGTGTTGCAGGGTGGGAAAACCAAATGATCTCAAATGATCCTTACTTGTCTTGATCTTGAAAGATCGTATATAGTATAGCTACAGTATATCACAGCAAATGCTGTCTGTGATGGGGTAAAATATCTATGAAATTCAGGCCTGAAAACAGGACTGAGGGGACAGCAGTATCACTCAAAGTTTGGGTGATGAGGTGGTGCAAGAATGATGAGGTGTGTACCACGTTTTGAACAAACATCTTGGCCAAAATCATTAAAAGGTAAGGAGCTGAGCAACTCCTCAGAGCTTAGTGATGAGGATCTTCTGGCACTGTGAGCAGGCAAATTGAGTCACTCTTTAGTGGACTGTTGACAAAGCAAGTCCTGTTGTCTGGAGAGCTTTGACTTCTAAATAGCAATTGCTGTATTAAACAATTGAAATTACAAAAATGTAGCAATAGAGACACCTCTGAATCCCTCAAGTATAGCCAAGCTCTGAATGTCTGTAAGTCCTGATTTTATTTCTTCCTGGATGCAGTGACATTGGAATTGGCCAGTCTCAGGATGACAGCATTGTGGGGCTGAGGCAAACAAAGCACATTCCTCCTGCTTTACCTGTCAGTGGAACCCTGTCATCCAGTAATCCCGACCTACTGCAGTCTCATCACCGCATCCTAGACTTTACTACTACTCCAGGTAAGGATCCTTTTTTTGTTGTGGTTCTTGACCTTTTTGTTTCCTTTCATAGTTCAGGTTTTTTGTGTGGATTTTTAGATTCTGAAGAGGCATGTGAGTTTTTATTAACTGTTTGCTGTCATGCACAAATTAACCACATATTAATGCATTAGGGTTTATTATTTTTGCTACAATATACTTTACCCACATATAATAGATGTCTGATTTTCAAGTATGCTGTGTACAGAGTGCTTCTTACTGAGTGGATATTCTTGGTCAGTAAAAACCTGTTTTGCATGTTATAAGTTGCCTCGATTGATCATTGTTTACAGCATTGCAATATTTTCAAATAGCGTAGCAGATCATTAGCTTATAGTAGAGGGAAAGGACATTTGACTGGGACACAAGGCAAGGATTTCCATCTTTTTCTGAACAGACTTACATGTTTTGTACTACATTTGTAAGGGACAGAGTTTCAAAGTTTCTGGTTAGTCACCCTGCCCTACAGCTGTATGCTGAATTCTTTGAATATAAAACCCCTTTCTGAAATAGATTAAAAATGAACACATTTAGAGAGGATCAAAGCACAGGGTTGAGTGAGGGAGAAATAGGGGGAGAGTATGAGAAACTTGAGAGCCTTATCTTATAAGAAGGGTTTAGCTGGAGCTCCTGGTAGGGTTGGGATTTGGGCTCTTATCTGGATGCAGGAAGGTTCTTAGTGGGAAACCTTTCCTGAGTTAAGTATCCCAATCTTTGCTATTAAAATATAGCTGCTGGAGGAGGATATGGTGATGGCAGTTCTGCAGACACTTGGTTATTTTAGCCTAATCTTTAGAGAATTTCTCAAAAGTATAACTGGAAATTCAGTGCCCTCCTAAGACTGAGGGATTTCAAACATTACCTGAATGGACGGAGCTTAAGTGTCAACCTACACACTGGCCGAGTTGGTGCAATAATTGTGCTTGAAACTGTGATAATGAACATTACTTACTTCATCTTAGGTTTTTTAGAGCTAGAGAAGACTGCAAGGAGGTGGTTTGTGATTTTTGCCCCGGTGTCTAAGCTTGATCTGAGAGACTTGGAAGATTGATATTTTTTTGTATTTTATCTGATGACTAGTGTCCAACACCTTGAAGATACTCTTTATCAGTAAGAGCCTAGCTTTTCATCAGGACTTTTTCTATAAACAGGTGAAGATTCTATTCCCTAGCTTGCCACTTACCCTGACCAGACGGTGCTAGGTAATTAGCGTGCCCCTAATGCCAAGGGCAGCAACTGGCCAACTTCTGAGCTGTGGGCATTGCTGCCTCACGCAGCTTGAGCAAACTTCTGTGAGAAGCAAAGCCACTGCAGGCCTAAAGACCTTTCTATCGCAGGTGGAGTTCAGAGAAGCTTAGTAAATGAATAAGGTTCAACTGTTGACATTTTGCATTGAGGAAAGGAAATCTATATGAGGTAATACCATTGCTCCAATGTTTTAACAGTTTTTCTATATCTTTGTAGAAAATGCATTTCTTCCTCATTTAAAAAGAAATTTTTTTTTTTCTTTGCTTAAAATTTGCCTGAATGTCCACACACTGAATATTTTTTAAGTAATTCTCAAGTAAGAATTTTTTTCCTGTGTGGAATGGAAGGAAAAGGGGCCTTGAAATGAAAAACATATACCTTAAGCTTTAGAGATGGCTGCGTTGTACGTAGAAGAGTTTTAATTATATCTCTATATATTTAAAGACTTGGAAAAACTTAAAGCCTGCAATTTTCATTCCTTTTACCATCTTGGTCTAAATTAGAGATGGAAGTGGAGGCAGATTGCAAGAAATTGAATGCACTGGAGTAGAAAGAGAAAGTGGTAGAGCAGCTGTCCTTTGAGGCTTGGAGAAATATCCCTCAGGATAGAAAATAAAACAACTTGCTCCTTTTAGGAGAGGAGTCTTTGAGGAGAAAGTGTGAACAGCTTGAAATCTGCAAGGAGTCGTTTTAGTTTCTCTTCTGATTGGCTCAGGCTGTCTCAAATATACTTTTAAAGGTTTATTTTTAAATGTTCAATAGCACTTTGATTTCTCTTTTCTTGTGCTGCCTTTGCTATTTGATTTGAAGTCAAAATAATAGAGTAATGATGAACTGCCAGTCACTGGTATTTTTTCTTTCCCCTCACAATCTTTCTAAGGGAATAGATTCCTATCATACAGCATTGCATTCTTCAGCCTGCCACTCCAGTTTCCTTTTTTGAAAAGCAGTGAAGGGGGGGTGATTACAATTCTCTTCAAGTGTTTTATTTAAAAATTATTGGGCTGAATTACTTGCTACCATTGCTATAGCTGTAATCATTTCACTTGCTGGCAGATGTCTCTGTATTCTATGTTGAGCTTTTGCTCCCAGCTCTGATAGGTAAGCAGCCTGAGATACTGGGTGGTAAAATGCACTGCAAAGATGGGACTTCTCTGTTTGCTGCCCTCTGCATTTCTTCATATTGACTTCATTGATCCAGCAGAGCAGGTTATTTTCTTGTTGCACAAAATGCTGTATTTCTAGGGACAATTAAAGAATTTCTCACCTTGGTGGTGTTTAGAGTAGCTTCTCAACTTCATAGCATTTCTTTGGGTGGCAAGTATTTCTGTAACAGCAAGATCTAGAGGAGGGTCTGCTTTCTAATAATGTGAGGCTGTGTCTGGTATCTACCTTCCTCCAGATGTCAAAAAACGTAGGAAATATTTCAGATAATATTCTGCTCTGTATCCCTCTTCAACTAATTACTGAAGGAAGATGGGTCAGTGTAGAGTTGGTGATAAAAGGCAAAATTGGCTTGCTTGTTATAAAGTATTTGTACATCTGACTTAAATGCTTAGGAAGGGCTAAAAACTGGCCTGTAATGATATCCTTTATGTGTAACTGATGATGTTATCACACAGTTCTAGTGTGTTTTGGTATTAGTGCTCCTCAAGCTGCAAAAAACTACTGTGAGCTTAAAAGTTACAGGCTTAGTTGCATGAAATTTGTAAAATAATACATTTAAGCATTAGAAGCCTTTGTGACATGTAAATGAACTCATATCAGAGAGATTTATCTTAATGCTTTTCAAATTATTGTTTTGGAAACATGCAAGAGCAGTGGGGAGGTGTTAAGTTTTGTTCTTTTGTGACAAGATTTCTGCTGCTGAATAGATCTTTCTGTAGTAAATTGGATATGTTATGCACATTCAGGTCTTGTCAAAAAAACCTGTAGTTGTATCAAAGTGAATGTTTTCATTTGGCAGCTGTTTTTTCAGTATTTTTTTGGATAGTAATTTCAGAAGCCTTCATTTAGACAGCTTTCTAATATTATATATTTTATTGCTTGTATGACCTCTTTGATTTAAAAAATTAATTATTTTTAAGAAAAAACATATTAAAGAAAGAAAAATTACTAGATGTCATGCCTCACAAAACTAGAAACACTTATTTGTAACAGAGGGAAGAAATTAAATTAATCTAAATACTTGTCAATTAAAAATACCCGATGCTAAAAATCTCAGTGGTGAATAGCTGTATAATTTAATTTATCTTTTTTCCCCCTAATAATACAGTGATAACAACCAAAATTCATTTGATCTATGGGTCTGGATTTCAATACATTCAGGGAAATACGAAAATATATATGGATTTGATATCTCCATATAGTTTATGGAAATATTGAATCCAGTGTTTGTCTGGTAGTTTTCCAGATAGCTGAAAAAACAGTTCACTGTAAGTTTCGTGTCATCAGTCACTTGAAAAGGGAATATATATAGAACTTGAATATTTGTGAAGCCTTTTTTTACCCCTGGCTGCTTTAGTTCTTAATTACTAAAATACTTGTACAGAGAAATAAAGAGCAAAGTTTTCAGCCTGTTACTGACTCATTTATTACTGTGATCTAAATGTGTCAATGACAGAATATTTCTGATAATTCAGTACTTGGATGCTTTAATACTATTGCACTTTAATTGTGTACACATGCATGCTGACTATTAGGCAGGCATCTTCCTAGCCATTTACATTATGTGCCTTCCCCTCGTGTCCGGCCCTAAGGTTGGATGGCAGAGTTGGGTAAATAATCTCTTCTCTTAAAACATCATTAGGAAGATTGACACTCCTATAACCTGTTTCCTTAAACTTCTTACATGTCACTGTATAGGACAGTGTTGTTTAATGTCCTGGATTTTTCTCGGACTTAAACAGAATTTTTCAGGACTCAACACATGTGAAAATCAGGTTGCTCATTAGTTAGTCTGTCCAAACTTTGAAAATGTTAACATATTTTTGTGGCTTGCTCCATCTACAGCCTAACTTCTTTACTTGGATGTTAGTAGAACTAGCTTTTACTGAAGTAAAAACTGGTAATAGACACTGATAATTAAACTCAATGTGACTTGCTTGTTCTTATACCGTTAAATTTTTATTTTTCTTCGCTTACTAAATTGCCTAACTTGCATGTAATATTTTTCCAGACTTACCAGACCAAGTCCTGCGGGTTTTCAAGGCAGACCAGCAAAGTCGCTACATAATGATCAGTAAGGACACAACAGCAAAGGAAGTGGTCATCCAGGCCATCAGGGAATTTGCTCTCACTGCAACCCCTGATGCATATTCGCTCTGCGAAGTCTCTGTCACACCCGAGGGTGTCATCAAGCAAAGGAGGCTTCCTGACCAGCTGTCCAAGCTCGCTGACAGGATCCAGCTGAGTGGCAGGTAAGGTGGAGACCGAGCTAAAGCTGCTGACGCCAGTTTATCAAGTCAAAGTCTTGTTGAAGGAGTGTTACTTAATTATTCATGTTCTGTTTCTTTGCAACACATTACTGCTTATGCAACTTCTCATTAATACCTAGGCCTGGTGAAGTTCATTTTATTCTCAGATTCCAACTGGATCATAGCTGTAACTTTCAGCACTAATCAGGTTTATTTTATCTAGTGTCTTTTTTTGAATTTTGTTTTTACAGGTATTACCTGAAGAACAACATGGAAACAGAAACTCTTTGTTCAGATGAAGATGCTCAAGAATTACTAAGGGAAAGCCAAATTTCCCTACTACAGCTCAGTACCGTTGAGGTGGCTACCCAACTCTCCATGAGAAACTTCGAGCTGTTCCGTAATATTGAACCCACGGAATACATAGATGACTTGTTTAAACTCAAATCAAAAACAGGTTGCACTAATCTAAAAAGGTTTGAAGAGGTGATAAATCAAGAAACATTCTGGGTGGCTTCTGAGATTCTAAGAGAAACCAACCAGCTGAAAAGGATGAAGATCATTAAGCATTTCATTAAGATAGCCCTACACTGCAGAGAATGCAAGAACTTCAACTCGATGTTTGCCATCATTAGGTATTGCCCACTAATAATTTTATTTCTAAGTGAAAAAGCAAGGTCTTACTTACGTTAGTCTAAAAAAATGTAATTGATACAGCAAACCAGTTAAAACTGCTAACAGCAACACTTGCCAATCTGCTAAAGAGGGCATTTTCTGAACTTTTCTATAATCTGAAATTGGTGAAAATTATTTGGAATGCTGCTGTTACGTCGTTACTGTTCAAGATAGTGTGGCAAGGTGAACGTGGAACTAGAGAAACTTATGCACTTATTTAAAGGCAAAGACCAAAAAAACCAGCAGGTATATACAGGAAAACCACACAATTGTTGCAAATGAATGGGTTAATTTCCCCAGAACAGCTCATTTTTATACATACTGCTCAATCTCTTAAATTCATTCAGCCATGATATGTTGCCTTTGGTTTTCTTTGTATCAGTGATTTCTTGCATGGAACTCTGATAATAATCAATAACAGACTGTGATGCCATAATAGTCTGTAAATAAAGATCTTTTAATGAGAATTTTAAAATGTACTGAAAATTTCAGAAAACTATTCTAAATTTTGGAATGAGAAGGAAGAGAGAAAACTCTATGTTTATACACATTTTTTAAAACCCAGACAAAAACTAACAATCCCCCTATTCTGTCTGTTATGAAAAAGCTTGAGTAAGTTGGATTAAACTGACAATGTCACCACTGTCTTTGACACAAGCTCTTGTCATCATTGTCTTGACATTCAGTCAACAGATTGAATGTGACACTTTTCCTGCAGACGAGTAGGTTTGAATACTCTTCAGCAAATGGGGCAAGTTCCAAAGTCAAGGATCCATGCTGATGATCAGTCAGCATCTCTGAGACATCAAAATATTGAGATTTTGTTCAACTATTTCAACTGATCACAATGAGAACTAAAAGCAGCCTGTCTGCTAGGAAAAACTTAAATGAAGGAAAGATTCTAGGTAGGAGACTTTCCCACAGGTAGAAATCAACAAGATAGGCAATGCCCATTACAGGGGATAAAGGAGCTTGAGAATAACCTTGGGTATGGAGAGTGTTAGAGAATTTCATCTAGAAAGAACAAAGTCTGACGGATTATGGCAGAAAGAAGGTGGGTCAATGTGCTGTCACCCCCTGAACACCCTCATGTAGGTGGAAGATGGTTTTTCCACCAGTTTGTTATTCTGGAAGTAAGTGGTGATCCTGAGGGACTTAGATTATGATATTCTTATCATGAAACTCAGACATAGTTCTAGAGGAACAAATACATACACTGTAAGGTTTAGTTACTCATCCAAGTATAACTTTTACCTGTTTATGGTTACATCATGTAGATATCTCCAGTTTTTATAGCTTTTATAAAAATTATCTTAACTATTCTGTAATACATACTGGCAAAAAGAAGTTTCTAAATTTCTGTTAATTTATTGGCACTGTTGTGCTAAGATATTCTGACTATATGGTATTTCTATCATATGCAATTTAATGTGGTCTTTTCTAGGATTTTTTTTGTTTCTTTCTCTTGTTCTTCAACTTTTTTTGCACTTCTTTTGTTTCAAGTGGCCTGAATTTGGCACCAGTTGCAAGGCTCCGAACTACTTGGGAAAAGCTTCCAAGCAAGTATGAAAAACTGTTTCAAGATCTGCAGGACTTGTTTGATCCATCTAGGAATATGGCGAAATATCGTAACGTCCTTAACAGCCAAAACCTGCAGCCCCCCATTATCCCCCTGTTCCCTGTCATCAAAAAAGACCTTACATTCCTTCATGAAGGTAAAAACAGAAGTACATCATCTTTTACTAGCTGAGGAGAAGTAACTTTCCTGCCTAATCACCGGTGTTGTTGGTTGTAGGAAATGACTCTAAGGTGGAGGGCCTGGTGAACTTTGAGAAGCTGCGGATGATTGCGAAGGAGATTCGCCACGTGGGTCGCATGGCGTCCGTGAACATGGATCCTGCCCTGATGTTTAGAACAAGGTAAGTGTGTCGTACCAGGCACAGCTCTCCCCAGCTAGGAGAAGGCTAGGTGTCAGCAAGGCGGGCTTTTATGTGCCCCTTCTGTTGGAGCAGTATGAATTTTTTGTGTTAGCAGTTTACCAGCATGATGTGGTGGTCTAAAACTGGAGAAACTATTACATTTTGTGGTTACTGATACATTCTAAAATGTTTCTTACTATTCCGTCGTTGACGGTCACTTCATAAAAATGAGATTCTATCAGTGGGAGGGAGGGAGAGAAACTGTCTTGAAAACATATCTGTTAATCTATTTGAAACATTGATGGGGGCCAGCCTTATAATTTTGATTTAGTAGAAGTGGTAATGTATCTGAAGCAGTGTCAGCTACTTGTGTTAGTAAACATGGAATGAATGCTCTTCAGCTTCATATTTGACAAGCTTATTGCATACTCTTTTTTCTTAATTTGAGCTAGAAGAGTTTGTAATATCTGATTGTATGCCCGAGTCAAGGCTCTTTTTAGTGTCTGTGGGCTTCCAGAACTGCTTGTCCTGAGGTCTGGTCTTTTTCTTTCTGAGCTTGTGATCTTTCTCTGTCTCTTCTTAAACCCATGCTTTATTCTTCCTGGCTCTTACTTGCAGGAAGAAGAAATGGAGGAGTTTGGGGTAAGTGGTTGGAGACAACACACACAGACATTCATTCTTCCTTTACCATTTGCATTGTTTCCTACTTGCTACCTTTAATTTTCTCGTGCTTTGACATTTTTTTTTTAACCCTTTTTTACTGACAATACATTTTAATCTGGGAATGCTTTTGATTTGAGATTTAAACATGTGAGCTGTAAATTATTTTTAAGTTGTCATAGGTAGAAGTGGGATGTTCTCCCCCACCTCCAATTTAAATTACTGAAGGAAGTGACTTTCAGTCAAAGACAAATTACAAAATGACAAGGTTGCAACAGCTGAAAATAGCTGTTGATTTCCTTATACCTATTAAGCAATTACCACAGTCAGATACAAAAGTTAAAACTTAGAGTATCTGCTCGACTAACTTACTTTCATATTACAATTAGCCATCATTTTTACCTTAACAATTCAGGACCAATGCATAGCTTTCATATAGATACACATGCATTGAAATATGCATGACATTTATTTCATCATGAACTAGCTGATCATTTCATTTAACAAAAGTGTCTTCAGTCTTACAAGTTACAAAGAAGTTCTATTCTGTAAAACTGAGCCGTACATTTTGTATACAGTCTGATTTAAAACATAGAGGTCTTTCAAAATGCCTTCTTTATATGTATTGAAATTTGAACCTCAGCTGTAGTCTTCTGTCAGCACTGCCTTACTGCATGAGCTTTTCCTAATGCTCCAGCCCTCTCAGTAGATGGCTTATGTGAGAGAGCTACCTTGAATGCTTTTCTAGATGTGTGAAGTGTTATTGCTGTGTTGGAGCAGAATAGGTTAAAATATCTGTGCCATTAAAATAGTGCCTGTAACCAAGTTAAAAGATTTCCTGGCCCTCATCTTTCTGTCTGTTATAGCTGTTTGACTTACTGGAATGAGGCATGAAAGCTTTGACCATAGACTGACATTCATGCAATCTTTTGCACGTTTTATGTTTATCAGCTGATATCATGTTGGACTAAGTCATACCCTTGCTCTCTTTCACCCCCCTCCTGCTCCCCTTCACTCCAGGTCTCTCAGCCAGGGCAGTACCAATGCAGCTGTGCTGGATGTTGCACAAACAGGGGGGCATAAAAAGCGGGTCCGTCGCAGCTCCTTTCTTAACGCTAAAAAGCTCTATGAAGATGCTCAGATGGCACGGAAAGTAAAGCAGTATCTCTCGAACTTGGATCTGGAAATGGATGAAGAGAGCCTCCAGACACTCTCTCTGCAGTGTGAGCCAGCCACCAATACATGTGAGCATTGTTGTTTGTTGTGGATTTTAAGAAAACTGTTCAGTATAACTGTTTCTAGTTCAGTGAAGCAATTGGGAACAGTAACTAGACAATGAAGTACAAAATTATTTGTCTAGTAATTTTCAAGTCTATGACTCTTCAGGAAATAATCTTTTGGATAAACAGGATAGAGATATAGTATTTATACAGGTGATAAGGCTTTAACATGATGTCTCATGTGCATATGTACATATGAAATGTATGATGGCTTTTTAGATTTGTCTGTACAAAGGGTATGGAGGAGTCAAAAGTTTTTCTATATATCTGATGTACTGAGGTTATTAGTGTGAATAGCGATACAGTTATTCTGAGGGATTACGGGATTTTCTTATGTCCAGATGTTTCAGAGATACCTGGAGGGCTCTGTGTGGGGCAGCAGAGGGGGACCTTATCCTGGATATCCATTTCATTTTGATTTTAGGAAATGCTGTATCTTGTGCCCTTCCCTTCTTGCAGGGTAGCAAAAACTAGTAATTATATGTTTGTTCTGAATCACATGTAGTCCTTATGAAAGCCTGGTATAACTTCTGGTCATGCTTTTGGTAACAGTGGTCATTTATCAGAGCTTTATTTTGAGAAAGAAAACACTCATTGATAATGTATATCTTTTAAATGGAGTTAAATCTTCCCCTCTTTTTCTCTTCATCTTTTCAAAAATATCATGCTGCATTAATTGTACAAGTATTTGAGCACCTTTTAATTGTTAATCAGAGGGCTTTGCACTGCTCAGACTAATACATCCTCTGTGTTTTTAGCTAGTAGTCATTCATTGTTTTCCCCTCTTTTCTTGCGAAGTGCCGAAGAACACGGGAGACAAGCGGTCTGGGAAATCTGAGACGTCACCAGTGGCTCCTCGGGCAGGCATCCAGCAGAAGGTGCAGCAGCAGCAGCCGCAGCACAAAGTGAACCAAGCCTTGCAGGTCCCAGCCGTGTCTCTTTATCCCTCTCGCAAGAAAGTGCCAGTCAAAGACCTCCCACCATTCGGTAGGTGGAACAGGGAAGAATCTGGTTTAATATTCTGAAGTTTGTTTGCCTATGTCAGGAAGACATTTTTAATCAAACAAAGTTCAGACTTTTGCGTCTGTTAGTATGATATGCAGGTTGTGCCTGTTCATGTAGTGTCTAGGCATAGTTCTCTTCTCTAGAAATGGAAAGGAAGAAATCTAGGGGAAGCATCTTGTCAATTTAATCAGCATAATATTTATCTGTTGCTAGCAGCTGGAAAGAAGAAATGTTTCTCACTGTTTGCCCTGGGATCTTGCCTTAACTTTTCTAGAGGAATTAGGGACATGGAGTTCTTGAGATGCCTCAAAAGTTTTGGTGTCTCTTTACAAGTTGAATTTTTAAGGTGAGATTCAGGCCTGCTCAAGCTGGCAGTCCTGTTAGAAATGTGGGTCTGAACTTTCGTGTTGACAGTTGTCCATTTGGCTTCCACTCCCTTCTGCTTTTTTATTGTTGTTACTCAGTTGTTTCCGCCTCCATATTCCACAGAAAGGTAACAGGCTATAGGAATTTTTTCTACCCTGCTTTCCAAATCTGTGTCCCACCATGTACAAAACGTGTATGCATTACTAACAAACCCCTTAAGTCACAAGTGTGGTGATACCCCTAGTAAGTATATGTAGCATAACTGGCCCTTCCTTTTTCAGGATGGTTATTGCACGAGAACTTAATTCTGATTTCACTCTTTATTGGTTTTCCTCATGCACTGCTTAGGCTGCAACGAAGCATTAAAAGCAGCAAAATGAGCAAGAAACAATTCAATATTCATGTAGATCTTGTTGATTTTACCATTAAATTTTAATCTTAAAAGGACTTTGAAGCTCTATAGACTGCATTTTTTGCTCTTAGTGGCAAAGTTTCTGAAAACCGACTAGGTTATGCTGATCAGGCAACTGTAAATTATTGAAGCAGGATTGTGATCCAACAGATCAAAGATGAAGTCCACAAATACTTGGAAATAACCTCTACCACAAACATTGGCAAAACTCTCAGTGAAACTGTGTTTTCACTTATAGGGCTGCCCCAGGGTGGATTTTTGAAGGGAGGGGAAGAGAAAAATGGATAAATGTGGCCTGGGAAAAGCAATTCTTGATGCCCTAGATCTTTACATCATACATCATCTTCAGGATGTTTTTACTCTTTAGTTTCCCAAAATAAGCTGGTGCAGAGATAGTTCTCAAAAATGAAAAAGAGAAAGGCAGCTGCAGGATGGCCTTGTTTCATAAGCCTAATCCTTATTAGTTTTCTTTCTAGCTTTCTTTGACCTTCTAGACTACTCTGAATAGAAACAGGAGAGCAATTTGAATTCTTAAAATACAAATCTTCACTAACCAGTGAGATGGGTGTGTGTCTGTATTTAAGCTAATTTTAGTTCAAGTTTCTCAGTAACCATTCCTATGCATGTCCTCAAGTATTTATTGTATAGGCAGTATTCTGCAACATTAAGTCTTCATTGTGTTTTCTGTGGCAAAGTATTTACCTTAAGTAGCCAGAATGAAAGACCATCTGCACTAATATGGAGAAATAAAGCTATTATTTATTTAATTACTATATTTTAAACAGGATTTTAAATAAAATAAATAAATTTTACCTCATTTAAGCTGGTGTCAGGAACTCAGAAATATACAGGAAAAAAATGTAGCTTTTTCTTCCTGTGTGTTTGTCCGCTCTATAAATGCATTGTGAACCATAAGGATGTATTTATACTGGACTTTACATCTGCCTACTTTAATTCTTAACCTAAAGGCATCAACTCCCCTCAAGCTTTAAAGAAAATCCTTTCATTATCAGAAGAAGGAAGTTTGGATCGTCACAAGAAGCAATCTGAAGACACTGTCTCGAGCGCATCTTCGCAGCTGTCTTCTCCTCCAACCTCACCACAGAGCTCTCCAAGGAAAGGTAGTAGATCTTCAATATTTCTCATCCTGTTTCTTGAAGCTCATGGACTTTGGAAGCTTCTGAGAGAGAATTTGGACACTCGATACTCCTGCTCCTATTTCTGTCACGTGCGGTCAGCGAGAAGGCAGGAAATGTAGTGCAGAGTGGGATACGTGAAAAGTAGCTGTGAACCTGATTTCAAGGGTACTTGAAAGCCCTCTGGTTATCAAAAGCCAGAAAAGATAGCCTGGTGTGATACGGATTTGATGCAGTAGGTCACTCTTGCTGCAGCTGCTTCTGACAAACAATATTCCTATGATCAGTGTTTCCTGCCTTCAGTGAAAGGATGTGCAGGCTGAAACTTAAAATCTTTGTGGGGCACTGACCACATTGGTCTATTTGAGGAATTATTTGCTGTGTCATGCGTCTGGATGGGATGTGACCTATGTATGACAGAAAGGCTTAA
Source organism: Vireo altiloquus (assembly GCA_013396875.1). NCBI lineage: Eukaryota > Metazoa > Chordata > Aves > Passeriformes > Vireonidae > Vireo > Vireo altiloquus. The sequence continues at coordinate 1,600,358 of VZRF01009875.1, forward strand.
GATATTTGGAATTCAAATCAGAATATTTAGTTTAGTGATTTATGTTTTATACTACAGAATATTTTAATGGGAGCCTGCTTATTTAAGCCATGTGTATGAATTTTTGAGGAATGGTATTATACATTAGAGCTTTCTTGACCAAGACCTTTTCAAGTGATTTCATAGAGTTATTCTTTTAAATGAATTTAGGACTTTAAAGGAATTATTATTAAACTTGTTTGTTTGCTTTCATGGTAGTTCTGGCTATGAATTGACAAAACAGAGTATGGAGGCATTGTCCTGCAGTTTAAGCAAAAACAAAAAGACACTTTGGAAGTATGATAGCCTAGATGTATTGCATGGGACTTCGAAGTTATTCTCTTTTCAGAATAGCATAAAAGTTTAGTTTAACAGTTTAACATTAGTTACGTAATATAACATTATGGTAAAATATACATTGGGGTTGAAGTGACTTTTATTGAAGTGTTACTTACTCAGGTCAGATGGAGGAGGATAAAATGTAGAGGATATGTCATCTTGAGTCCTTGTAAGCTGTCATCCTTATTTCTCCCAAATACTACATTAGCAAAGAGTGAGCTTACATAAATATGGTCAGGCCTATACGTTTTTTTGAAAAAGGAATTGGAATTCTGTACTTGACTCGTAGTGTGAAAAGCACTTTATTTTTGCAAAAAGCAAATCATAAACATGATTAAAAAAAAATCCTTGGTTTGATGGTTACAGGAAGTTAATGATAGGTTCTTTCAGATAAAAATGACAACATTAATTCCATGTTCTCAGCAAGTGAATTGAGGTAGATCAGTTGAAGTAATTTTGACTCTTATGAGTAGAGTGAAAGCAAAAAATGAAAACTGTGGTGACTTGTGGATGTGTTGTTCTTTTATGATCTTTGACTTAGCTGGCAAGAACATTCAGCACAATTTGTTTAAGACTGAAACAAAAGCTGAATTTGCAGAATTTGCTTTTGTGACACAGTTTGCAGATTTTATCTGAGTCTGGCTGATTTTATCTGTGTCAGTGCAACCTACCTCTAAATTCCACCGTAATTCTGGTAATATGGAATTTGGAATTAATTAGTTAGCCAAGTATCACAAAGAAAGCTTGAAAACCTGCCCCTCTCTTAGCCACAGTATGTAATAAGCAGTCAGCCCAGATATCTGGGCTTCATGTATCTGTTCATCTATGAAGTGCAGCTTTGCAGAACAGAAACACTGTATGAATAACATAACATGAATAATCTCAACCAGAGCATCTCTTTCCTTCCAGTCGTGGAGACAGTGTATATGCACTGGATGGATAACTTTTGAGAAATAGCATTTCATAATAATGTGAGGACACAAGTGTGATGATGAATTTGAAAAGAGTTTAGGGGAGGAGGGCATAGAAGAGGAACGGAGAGCAGTTGGTTTGTAAATGAGTAGGACATGTTCCCACACTCCTAAACCTCTGATTACTGTTCCAAAGACACAGTGTCACACAGTTGTGCTGTCTATCTTTATCTTTCATAGTGCTGTGTAAATGTAATTGTAGCTTTGTTTTATTGCCTGTTTTATTGCAGTACTTGGAGCTGCCCGATGAGAACTGAGCAGGCATCTTGAGAGTCTGATTAATGTGATGTTCTCTTTGCAGGCTACACTTTGGCTCCAAGCAGCACTGTGGATAACTTTTCCGATTCTGGTCACAGTGAAATTTCTTCTAGATCTAGTATTGTCAGCAACTCCTCTTTTGACTCTATGCCAGTCTCCCTGCATGATGAGAGGAGACAGAGGCATTCTGTCAGCATCGTGGAGACAAATCTTGGTGTGGGAAGGATTGATAGAAGAATCATGATTGAACCAGATCAATACAGCTTAGGGTAAGAATTTTATTTGTGCTTATTTATATTAGACTTTCATGTAGTGTGTATGTGGCATGTATATTTGTCCATGTAACTTACCCTGTGTCTCTCAATTTTTTTTTCTCCTCTGCTCTTCTAAAATACTATATCAGTTATGCATTTTGTGATACTGCTCCATTCCTGCGAAGATAAGGTTTTGCACTCCTGAGTGCATGATAAAGTCTACAGCAGTAAGACTTTACCTCAAACATTACCATCTGAGCATTTCAGTGGTGCTGTCGATTATCCACTTTGTGGCAGACTAGTACCCTAGCCTGCTTTCTGCATGGGAAGTTAACTGAATTAGATGAGATATTAATACAATCATTCAGTGATCAAACTGAGAACAGAAATAGCTAGCAATTTTCCAGTCTGCTTCATGGAAAAGTGCATATTTGTCTAACTCCGAAATATTTTACTCCAAATATCTCTTCTAGTCAACAATAATTGGAAGCTAAAATTCACATTACGCTGCTGGTTTTTTAGTAATTTTCTAGGTAATTAACTTCTGTAATGGTAGGGAAGCTAGTGCTATGAGGAGTTCTCTAAATCTCTAGCAGTGAGCCTTGGTGTGAAAATAATTGGAGCTCTGGCTCGTGTTTAGTCCCCACTTACTTTTTTTTTTCTTGGAGCTGTTATTTTGATGCTTCAGTCCTCTGAATGGTTTCTGGGGTTTTAATCCTGCAGGGTCTGTGAATGGCAGACCTGTTCCAAAACTGCTGTACTTCAGCTTTGGGAATCTCAGGCTATGCAAACTCTTTAATAAGATGTCTTAAATATTTGGAAGAAGAGGGTTCCAGTCTGCATGGGAAGGTGCCCTGGAAGAACAAGTCCCAGGAGCCTGGATGTCTGCTAAGCAAAAGTGACACTTTGTCGGTTTTCTCTGCTGCTGTGTAAGGATCGTGTCAGGCTCACTTAATTGTTGAAAGGCTACAGAAAACATACTTGCTGTACGAAGTAGCATGTGTTTCCAAAAGTAAAGTTAAAATACATTTCCATTTGCAGGAAATGTTGAAAAGTTAGCTTTCACGGTTTCCTAAGCAGAAAAAAAATTCTGAAAACCTGAAATCTATGCCTGAATATCAGCCAGCTCCTGCTAAATTCTATTTCTAGCTTTTGAACCATTTGCTTAGCATGGCTGGAAAAGCAGTAGGATAACCCTGTCTGTTTCCCTGTATGTGTGTCATTGTGGTTTCCCTGTCTTAAAGAGCTTTTGCAAAGTTAAGATTATACCATTTGAATTTACTCCACTGAAGTATAAGGCTTCAGCGAGTTATCAATCCAGTTTTGTTTGTTTGCATTTGTTTTTGTTTTATGTAGGATGTACTTGAAAGAAAAGTGTTCTATTCTCAAAATTGAATTAGCCATTAATGCAATATAAAGTGCATCAAAACCTTCAATCATATAATCAAAGAATGGTTTGGGTGGAAAGGGACCTTTAAAATGTCATAAAAGTTACCTAATCCAACCCACCAGTATGTTGTGTTTTTCTTTGATTGTTGAACTCTTTGTGTGTCTTGTTCATGATCTCCAATTCCAACACTGGATTTTTTGTCCCCCTCATCAATGTGTATCCAGCTCATATGCACCGCTGTCAGAGACCAGAGGCCTGTATGCTGGAGCAACTGTACTTTCTTCTCCTAGTACAGAAGAGCTGTCACAGGACCAGGGGGACAGAGCTTCGCTCGACGCAGCTGACAGCGGCCGTGGTAGCTGGACTTCTTGTTCGAGTGGTTCTCACGATAACATCCAGACAATCCAGCACCAGAGAAGCTGGGAGACTCTGCCTTTTGGACATGCTCATTTTGATAGTTCAGGTGATGGGGCAGGACTGTGGGCCTCGGGCGGCCACATGGACCAGCTGATGTTCCCTGACCACGGCACAAAGTATGGCAGGCAAAGTCAAGGTAGGGAGGGCCTCGATCAAGCACAGTCTAGAGCAAGCTGGGCATCTTCCACAGGATACTGGGGAGAGGACTCCGAGGGTGATACAGGTACCATAAAGCGGAGGGGTGGGAAGGATGTTTCGATTGAAGCTGAAACCAGTAGCATAACATCTGTACCAGCAGAGGAGACAAAGCCAGCTCCTGTGCCCGCTCACACAGCAGCAGCGTCAAGTAGCACAAAGGGGCTTGTTGGTAAGTCAAGTTTCATTTACCATGAAGTATTTTAATCCATTTGCTTAAGTTTTTTCATATTGTTCTGCATTTCTTTTGCCTGGTTTGATTTTTTTTTTTTTTTAAGTTTTTAAAGCAAAACTGAACATTATGTAGTCTCTCTTAAATTTTTCCCTTTAACTATGCCTTTATTGCTCGGGAAAATATCATTTATTTTTGATTCTCAGTTCTGGCAGTGCCTTTGTGTTTCAAGAGAGCCTGCCATACATCAAAAAACTAGCTCAACTGCTGGACAGTATTTTGAGAGGCTGATGTATTTAGATGTCTGTTCTGAAATGTGAATTTCTCATCACAGTAAGGCTCCATAGGCTATATATAGAAATCTTAATAAATGTGGCCTGATTTTTTTAGAAGTGTTTTACTTTATACCTTTATATGACTTGTCTGATAATTGTGAATATTCCTTACTTCTGAAAATGGGATCCCTTTGTGCTTAAATACCACCTGAAATGTTTCTTTGCACTTCTGAAACTGAAGAGGTTTCAAAGAAGTTCGAGCTGCAATACATTTCTATGCATTCAATAATGGAAAGATCAGATAGTATATAAATTTGTATGAAGGTGTCTTTGGCAGAGCTTAACATTTTTATTGTATTATTCCTTCTATGCATCCCAATCCGTGGGCCATCCAAAACCTTTTCTTCCTTTCATTCCCCCTCACTTTGACTTTTGTCAGGTAAACATGAAGAACTATCTAAAAGCCATTTTTTGCTGACACGGCTGAATGTCTGCCAGATTGAAGTCATGCTGAGACCACTGTGATAAACTGCTTTTCCATTTTCTGCCCAAGTATATTGCTTAGCAGTGGCCTTTTGCCTCAAAGCTTGGGTGCAGATCTAAATCCCTGGACTGTGAAGAAGAAGAAGCTATACAGATTCATGCCGATCTCTAATTTTACTCTTTGATGCCCTTGGTGTCCTCCAGAATGTGTAACAGGTGTGCTTCCAAACTTGCCTCCCAAGGCAGTGCTTGCCGCTACATTTTTAGAGACTTGAAAGAACATGAAAGAGACCTGAAAATTCAAACCAACACAATTCCATGCCCCTCACTACTATTAACTAACTGTCCTGCAAATGTAACTCTGTGCGTCACTGTCTCAACAGAACCCGCTGGTTTACATCGTTTTTTGGCACTGAACAGACAATGATTTCTTGCAGTTTTTTAAGAGAATTTTTCTACAATAGAGTTTTTCTATAGAAATTCTTCCCATTTTCAGAAATCTTTGAATAAAGTTTCTCAGAAAATTCTTCGTGCTGCTTTGCTCAGTTAAAACAGTTTGTCCAAGCAAAATACTTAGACTCTATTGGAAACTGTTTGGTTTTGTTGTAATACCAAGGGTTTATTTTTAGTCTACAAAAACTTGCATCCAAGTAGCACCAGTCCATTTTAAGCTTGTACTACCCTTTCAGTCAAATCATGCTCCCTAATGCAGGGTGGTGTTGTCATCACCATTTATGCAAGAAGATACAGTGTATGACAAGCTATGAAAAGTAAATTATCTGTGTCAGTGGTTTTTCCTGCTGTATTTGTAAGGCTTGTCATTAAAGTGGTCGTGTGTTAAAGGGCTGGGCCCACAAGAAGTGTTCAGTATCAAGGCCCCAGCTGATAAGTACTCTTAAGTACTTTGAAACAGAGACTCTTGCTTATCTGTTATGTGTCCCTGCAGATGCTTAGGATTCTTAACTGTTGTTTTTTCCCCTCAAAGTTCTCTCCAAGAGGGAGCTTCTAAGTGTGCCCAGAGCTAAGCCTTGTTCAGGTAAACAGTAACATCTCAGTGAGATCCACAAGCTAGGTGGTGGTCTTTCTATCTCCTAGATAAAGTCATATTCGATTACTGTTCTTACAGGAATACTTTCAATTTTAATTTTGCAGAGAATACAACTGTAGAGGCTGCAGGCAGTAGCGCATACAAATAGGATGATGATGAAGTCCGCTTCTCTTCCTTACCTCTTGAAATTGTAGCTTATGTCTCATTAAGTAGTAAAATTTAAGTAAATGTATCAGATGCATTTCTTCAACCTGCTAAAAAAAAAAGAGATAAGCTCTTGGATGCAAAGCCCATCTTCAGAATTAAGATAATCATGCATTTGGGGAGATGCCAAAATTCCTGATGTTTCCTACTTCAGTGGACTCTAGAGTCTTCCATGTTACTTTGATCACTCTACTTTTTTTTCTATAAAATGGATGGAACAGCTTCAGTTGCAAAGTTTGAAGAAGTTCCTCATGTAATTTGGTGAATTTTGTTAGAGTAATGCTTCACTACTGGAAGAATAGCTACATCCTCTGTGTATGTTGTATGTTCTGTACTTTCCTGATTGATTTATTTTTCACAAGCTCTTTGTCTAGCATATGATAGTTAACCTTTGTCATTCAGATTTTCTCTTCCTGGGCTGTTGAGTTGGTTGACATTATGACATTGACAGCTTTTAGCTGTCTATTTTCCTTTGAGCAGTGTTTCTTGTCCTATCTGTTACAATCATCTGTTGTTTTTCCTGCAGCACGAAAAGAGGGTCGATATCGGGAACCACCTCCGACTCCTCCCGGCTATGTAGGAATACCTATTGCTGAGTTTGCAGAAGGCGGCTCCCATCCCACCAGGAAGCCTCCAGACTACAACGTAGCACTTCAGAGGTCTAGAATGGTGGCACGGACATGTGAGACTCATGGGACAGCAACTCCACAGCAGCAGTCGCACGGCCACTCAACTGGCAGGCCCGTGAACAAACCTCAGTGGCATAAACCAAATGAGTCAGATCCACGTCTTGCTCACTATCCATCTCAAGGGTTTTCCACAGAGGAAGATGGTAAATTTCTAGTTGTTAGATTTTGACTGTGCTGCATGCAAAACGGGTCAGTGCTTTCACAGACACAAACCAAATTGCGCAAATCTTGCCATCATTTGAACTCTCTTACATTTCAAAACTCGCAATTTGTTAATTTTTTGGAAGGGAAGGAATTCAGTTCATCCTAAATATAATTTAAAATTTGGAACCACACTGTTATCTTAGGCAGCCTCTCTGAAGGTGCCTATATTCACCTTGTATGTAAGCCCTGTGTGCCATGATTTTCCACGTTAACCATGTGTTTAATTATCAAAAAAGTATCCTGGTCTACAGAATGCTTGCCCATCCACCCAGCAGAGCATCATTGCTCAGGTTTATTTGGATAGTTGCTCACATTCTACCTGAAACTCTTTACACTGTGGACACTGAGTCTTCCACTCCAACTGTTTCACATGACAAGTCCATTGCTGTCTTGCTGGTCCAAGTACACATTTATACTTTAGCTCAACTGTGATGTTTTTCCATGGAGAGCGAGTGTAGCTGCATTGCAGCTTTAGGTCCTCAAAATTTAGGCAGGGTGGTGCCAAAATCACACATTTGGGTGCTTTGTTTTGCTTAATGATAGACTAATCTTCCCCTTCTCCCTCTGACTGCTTAGTTACTAAGGTTTTAGGTGCAGGATGAACTTTGCAGTTGAACATGATCGAAAAAAAATGAAGTCTACCTTAAGTGAATTGCCTCAAACTTTGAGAGTTACCATGACAGAGAATTTTAATTCTTTCTGCTAATGATGACTAAATTGAAAATATATTTAGGGAAAAATATCAAATGCCTTTCTGAAGCTATTAGATGTCTAGAAGTATCTGTTGTGCTCCTTGGGGTGAAGAACTGCATCCAGCTCAGTTAAAGCAATTGTCTTATTTTCTTCAAGATCAAAATTCCGAAGGAATACGTCTCATGAGACCTAAGATGTACTGAAATTTAGGTTGTTTTAAAGTATAAATACTTATACAATGAAATGGAAATCACATGAGCACAATACACACAATTGTTGTTGTATGCACAGCTTGTTTCATTCAGTAGCAGTCTTGTTCTTTATGAACTAAATTCTATTTTCCCTTATCCTATTATGTTTGCAGAAGATGAACAAGTCTCTGCTGTCTAAGACTTGGGCTTTTCTGGATCCAGAGTGAGCCACCTTAAAGGAGAGCACAAGAAGACGTCCCTAGAATAGGAGCCTTGGAACTATGATTAAAGGATGGTGGACCTTTTTGCCTCCTTCCCTGCCTTAAAGCAGCATGGGGCTTCTTCCTCTGCCCCTCCCCCTTCTGTCCCCTCTCCCCTTGCATGTGAAATACTGTGAAGAAATCGCCCTGGCACTTTTCAAACTGTGTTGCTTGAAATGCACAGTGCAGCAATCTCCAAGCTACCACTGTCGCTGTCTGCCACATCACACAGTATCATTCCAAATTCCAAGATCATCACTTCAGGATGATTAACTCTGGCTGCACTTCCCAATGCCTGGAAGGGTTTTTTTAAATCTTCCTTTTAGATTTTAATCACAATCCTAGCACTTAGTCTCATTGGGATAATGAGATAAGTTAGTTGTCAAATTACATTTGGCCTTTAACCTACAATGAGATAATTGCTTTGAGATCCTTCAAGGAGGCAGTGCTTATTTGCTTGTTTACAATGCCTTTGTTACAAGTTTGTATGTTTGCGTTTGGGAGATCAAATAGTGCATCTGAATAGTAATTACAGTATTATTTCACACCTGTAAGTAGGGTTGCCAGCCTGAGCTCCTGGAAGAATATTGCTATCACATGGCTGAGCAGGGCAGAAGGGAAGGCAGAGGTTACAGGATGCAGCCTTTCCTTGACCACCTGGCTTTGCTCTTAATGTGCCCCACCCTGGAATCTTCACGAGTTTGTAAATGTTAGTGTTAATGGCATCCTCATCCGGGTCTGGTGTAAATGCAGAAACACAGTGCTTGCAACTGGTCAGTGATGGAAGTGGACACAGTATGTCTCATTCCTGTGCCTTGTGGAATACAGGATGGCATGCTGAAAACAAGTGTCCCCTTGTAATAAGACAGATGGCAACCCCACCTTTAAGTTATATACTTTTTTTAAAAAAAACCTATATAGTAGTTATATTAAAATAAAAATTAACTGGATAACACTGCAGTGAAGGCAAGTTGGGATGTCACAGCTCGTGTCAGCTGTTAACACTGATCTAATAACATCCATCTGTTGACTTTGACATTAGGGGATAATCGAGCCTTTAAGTAAAAAAATAAAATAAAATAACAGTTAGATTTGCCAGCCTTTGCAATGCAGAAGTAGTCACAACTGTTAATGGCTTCATGGAACACTGCATGTGTAGAGAAGGCCAATGTGTAGCAACCACCTGCTCACAGCTGCTATTAACCCTATAATGACTGAAATGACCCTCCCCTCTATTTTTGTGTTGTTTTTGCACAGACTCTGGAGAAGTGAAGGCTGCCAATCCGAGTAGTACTCAAATGTGAGGAACTGCTGGTCTTGGATTTTTTTTTTTTCCATTGAACTCAGCTGATCATATTGATCAGTAGATAAACGTAAATAGCTTCAACTTTTAAAGATCAAATTGCAGTGTTTTTTCACTGTATCAAACAAATGTCAGTGCTTTATTTAATTCTCTCCTGTAATCATAGCTTTTGTCTATTTGCTTATATATCACGTTGTCAATTATGCATTTGTAATTTTACATGTAATATGCATTATTTGCCAGTTTTATTCTCAAGGCTATGGACCTCATGTGCATATAGAAATACAAAATCCTAGCTCTATCACAAGTTGCACAAATGTTATATAAGCATTAAGTAATTGTAGACCATAGGACTGCTAATCTCAGTTCGCTCTGTGATGTCAAGTGCAGAATGTACAATTAACTGGTGATTTCCTCATACTTTTGATACTACTTGTACCTGTATGTCTTTTAGAAAGACATTGGTGGAGTCTGTATCCTTTTGTATTTTTAATACAATAATTGTACATATTGGTTATATTTTTGTTGAAAATGGTAGAAATGTACTATGTTTATGCTTCTACATCCAGTTTGTATGAAGCTGGAAAATAAATAAATATAACATTAATGAAGTCCATATTGATTCTTATGCATTTTACATGTTCCACATACTTGAACAAATTTATGAAAAAATTTTACTTCTCTGTGTATTAATATTAAAGGGACATTGCCAAGTGATGTGGGCAAACCACTGGTGTGGAGTTTTTCTTAATATACAGTTGTGGTGCTGATAATTTTTGAAAACTTTGGTGTGTGTACTGCTGAATGAGAATGATTGATACTGTGAGCATGCCCAGCAGAAACAGTTGTGATGCCAAAGAAGGTATGGCCTTAGGTGTATGTAGAATGTAAACAGCTTCAAAGGTAAGATTGTATTGATTTTATATTCTGAATGGTGTAAAAGTAAGGAATACGTGTTTTAATATTTGGGGAGGGAGAAGTATGGAAAGTGATCTACTTGAGTTTCTGCCAAACAAGGTATTTCAGATTATAAAAATCACCCAATAGCACCCCCAGTAATAAAAGCAGATGTTAATTCAATGTTAAATCTGTAGATTTTCTTTTTTCCCCAGAGGTTAGATTCTTTATTTCCAGTGGTATGCAGAAGCCTGGGTTAAAATGGTACTGCTAAAGCCATTACAGCCATATCCTATTTAGCTTTGAAATGCCTGGCAGGTGGCGTTTCCAAGTCTAAAATTAGTTCAATGCAAAGAGAAGCAACAAAATGCTGTCTAGATTTAATTCTTCCCAACGTAGCTCTAGAAATGATCCACACTTAAAATCGTAAGAAAGCTACAAATCACTGAAAATATAGGACTTGTAAACATTGTGTTTTTATTGCTGTAATCTCTAGCACTGTAAGGAAAGAAATTATGAAGATTTAGATTTGTGTGGTGTGAATGGAACTGTTGTATGTGAATCTGTGGCTAATACTTGTTGGGTACATTTTGACAAGCTGAAGTTTACCATTGTTTTTGACATTAGTAGAATTTTTTACATATTTTTACATTTTTACATATTTTACCTGTGAGATTGTCATCAAGTAGCACTAAAGGCAGAATGATAGGTAAATAATTGCTCTTAACAATTATTATTATTGTGAGGTGTTTGCACACTTGTCAGTTTTTTTCTATATGCTTGATATATCATTGAATTAGGCAGCACTCCCTATCCTCCTGTTTATGCCTCCTTACTGTAATTAGTATTTTTAGAACCCATTATGTAGAGACATCCTCAACACAGCATCCAATACAGATAGCTTAATTCATTATGGACTGGGTGATAAATAACACTTCACACGGCAGCTGATTCAACAGAAGTAAAGACCTTGGTGTGACTTCTTCTGAAACAGGTTTGATAGTTGTTGTATGTGTAATATGAATTTTGTACTTACTGAGCAGATGCAGCAAGATGCAGACAAGTAAATACCAGTTGCTGGGATTTAGTGTTGCATTCAGCAAAATGGAACAGAACACTGGAATCTAAGGATTATTTTTTTGTTTGTTTGAAGAAATGTCATTCAATTATCTGTATTCTTTTACAGCTATTTTTTTACTGAAATTTACTGAGGCAGAGGCTACTCCTTTTTGCAATCTGTTGCATGTTGGAGTCAGCATGAATCCGTAAAAGCTGAAGTATTGAGGGTACTGCTTTAATGGATGCATCTTGGTCCTTTGGAGAAGCATGCATGTTTTACATCTGTAAATCTGAGACTCAAATATTTGGTCAACCGAAGGCGGGGAACAGGTTTTGTTTTAAAATAGAAACAAAACCAAAAGCCCTCTACTTTCTTTAAGACTAGTAGGAAATGCAATAAATTTCCAGGGTGTCTCATACTGATTGTTGTGAAGTTGAAACAAAATCAACTCTGGAGAATTTAAGTAATGATTTAATTGCAAGTATTAATATTTATATGTGTTCCTTGACATGGGATGGTTAAAAATATTACTGTGAATAAAGCCTCTGTAGCAGTAGCAGCCTCTCTAACATAAATAACACAGATTTATTGAACAAAATATGAACATTGTTAGTCTGAAAATTGATCCACTCAGGAGACAGCAGCTATCTGAGATGATTAATATAATTTTGGTCTCCCCTATCTCTAGATTGTTCTTTAAGTAAGCTTTACAGTCTTGTGTCTAAAAATGTCATGCTTTGAGAGAAAGCTGGGAGTGAAAGTAGGTTTATTGCTGATCTAAGGTGGAATCTGTTACTTTGTTTTCCATCAAAAATGTGAAAAATTAAAATTTAGAATTTTGACTGGAATATGAAAGCTCTTTAAAGCTCTCTCTTGCTTATATGTGGTGAGTGTGTAGGAATGAGTTGAAAGTATTCAACTACTAGCAACCATCAACAGCATAATCTTCAACTATTCTCATTTTATTTTCCTGGGATTAAATTTATACAGTGGCACTCCACACACAGACTGCATTCTCTGTAGAGAAATGAGTCCTGGCTCTCTGTGTCAAAACTCAAGTTTGTGTTAAGCAGAAGTGCTGGCTTCTGCTTAAGACAAGACTTGTAGCTCCCTCAGCTTTTTACTTGGTGGCTCAACATGCTCAGTCTTCTGTTTCAGTTTGGAGAATTAATTTGGACTTTATTTCTTTATTCGGTGGATCCTTAAGGGCATAGTTTTGGCCTAGATAATCTAGCGTCTGAAAGGAGGATTATTTTCTTTGCAGCACTTGCTGGCAATGAGATCCTTTATGTGTGAATATAAAACCATTATATCTTTATCTGTCTATATATATATATAACCCCATTTTGTATGTGTGTGTATGTATAGAAAAACCCCACTGTATACCACTGCATCATCCACTTTTTAGCTGTGATGTCTCCACTGGAAAAGAAGCCAGTGCAGTGTTACTTAAAGGCATTTGAGAGGTAAAGTTTGACAATCTTTTTGCAGTGAAATTTACACTGGAGTAGTGATGTTCAAAATGCTTTCTCAGTCACTACCAAACTGTTTTGACATGCAGTTGTTATCTTCTGATACAGTTCCAGGAAAAATTTGCCACTTGTGCCAGGGTCTCAGTAGCTGTGGCAGAGATAAATTGCCTAGGTGCTGTGTTCAATACATTTTAGGGCTTTTCTCATAGCTAGAGAAATATGAGTGGTTTTTAACTAGTTTTATTGAGTTTTGTGTAACAAGTAAGGTGATCTGAACTGTGGCTTTCTGACAGAAGGTAGGCTATGAGGCCCAGGATGGCTTTATTTTGCCTTTGGTCAGAATCCAAATAAAACACAGGAAACTGCACTGATAAAAAGCAGCCTTCCACACTGAGGCCCTGCTTCCAACATCAGCATAGAACTGGATTTGTTCTGGTTTGACAGTCCCAGGAACCCTCATATGGCCTTGATACACGTTTTGCTCTTAAGAAGAGATAATGCTGTTGCTGCATTTCTTATTTGGGAGACTGATCCATTGCTGTGGTTGTCAAAAGATAACAAGCCTCCATATGCTGGTTTATATGTGTATGTGATTTTTGCATTAAACATTCTTTAGGCTGAGCAGCTCTCTTCCCTTCTCCTTTCTTGCACACCTCACAGTGGCCATATTGTCTTCCTGTCTGTCCTGTCAGGGTAAGTCAAACTTAAGTGAGACAGATAGAATGGAAACTTCTGTATATACTCTGCAACTTGTGCAGTTTGGGGTTTTTTGTTGTGTTTATTTGGTTGTTTCTGGTTTTTTATCTTTTAATGTAGATGTTTAAAACTACTGCTTAAAATGAAGCATGATCTGCATCTTAATCTGAATTTTATTCTACTTTTGTTGCTGTGATTATCACGTCACATTCTCCTCTTGCAACGTTCTGATCTGTCTCATCAGATCCTTCCAACACTTTATTCTCAACCATTTGTGCTATGATGATTGTTGTTAGTTATAAAGTTAATAATCTGATTATCAAGGACTCCAGCAGTAGTCCCTCTCCAAAATGATACTTCCATGTCTTACAGCACATAGTTTATTCCCTCCTGCGCAGGTAGTGGTTTATTTTACTCAATTTCACCTCTACCTTGCACTTTATTCCTTTCTGTCTTTTATCCAGGATCTATAAACAGTGTTTTATTTTGAGATGTGTTCTCAAGGTTTTATTAGGTCAGACTGATGACTTACTTGTTTCTCGCACATTTCTTGTATGTTTGTAATGCTTCAGTCGTCATGTGACAGCTTCATCAGGTCTTGTTATTCAGTCTGTGGTATCAAATAATAGCTCTTTCAAAGCTAGCAGCTATAGTAGGTAGCTATAGATGATATTCCTGAGCTTTGTTCTTTCTTGGCCCTATAGTGGCACTGCAGACTTGTTTTTGAGGTATTTATTCATATGAAGAATCTTTGGCTTTTTTGTGTTAATGAAAAATCTAATTTCAGATTGACTTCTGTCCATTTTGCTTTTCTTCGCCATCCTCCATTATACTAATTTTTCAATGTTAGTTCCTTTGCTTATTTTAGTTTGAGTTAGAGGATAGAGTAGGTTTTCCTGGTTACTCAAAAGATTTGGTTTTATTTCTGCCCCTTGCTGATGACACACTCTCTGGACAGCATTTGTGTCTTAGGTAACCTTTGAAATAAGTGAATATTTCACTCTAAGTGATGTTAGCTGAGAACTTGGCTGAAGAATTTTATTCAGGTTCTGGTACTATACTTTGAGAAAGTCTGTGCCTTCTTGGTAGAGAAGAAAAAGAAAACCTGTGAAATGCACCTTCCAAGGAAACCTGGGGTCCTGTTTCCTGTAGCTCCCTGAGAGGAGATAGTAGCACAGTGCAATGTTTAGGCTGAACAGCCCTGAAACTGATAGGAGGCTTTCTGTCATTAAGGCTGAACATGAAAGTTTCTAAAGAATATTGAGTTTTGTTTTATGTTCAAATAATGTTGGCAAGATGGCTGAGCTTCCTGAAATTTTGCATGCTATGCCTTGGTCCATGTGAAGTTCATTTGGCAAGTCAGTCATTGTATTTATGAAAAGCTCGTAACAAAGACTTTACTGAAATTCATGTTCATATGGCTTATGTATTTTCAGTCATGTTTTAAGTGCTCTCTTGACTAAGAAAGGGTGCACTTTGCTGTTTGTCCTCTTCCCAGCACATATGTGCTTTTCCTCTTTCTCATGCCTCCCTTGTTGTTCTTTAGATGCATAATTCTCCCTCCCTGTTAACCTCTTCCTGTTGCTTATATTAGCAGCTTTCTCATACAGCTTCTCTTTGCTCCTTTGTAGAACACAACACCACCCATTTCCTTCCTCCCAAAGTGTGTTTTGTGTGCAAAACTCAGAAACAATGGAAGGAGGCAGTACTTTAGTGCTCAGAAAGCTTGAAAGGAGTGTACCCAGACGGGACAAATTCAGACTCCAGTTCTTTGTCTGCATGTAGATAGCCCTTTTCTCAATTGCTGCTTGAAAGCTGGATTGTTCATGTTTCTGTGTAGTGCCCATATATATTCATAGCATAACTCTCACATTGTTATGATCTGATGAATACAAAGCTTTTGGTGTTTTATGTGCTGAAGTCTTTGTCAGATAGAAAAGAAGTGTGGCTCATGACCAATGAAGGGAGTTGGGGAGGTGGGGGAACTGAGGGAGCAGCCGTGGCTCTGGCCAGATTTCTCAAATGCAAACAGTAATCTTACAAGCAGAGGGGTTTCTTGTGTAATTGAAAGGGTCTATTTAGTCTTACTATTATTTTTTTTTTAAATCACTTTTTTACTGCTTTTCATGTTTAATCAGTATGCATTTTCTATAAACATGCTTCTTTACAAAATACTGTTGAAGACCTGTACAGGACTGAACTGCCTGCATGTTGTGTATTACAGGCTCCTCAAAGAAGTGGGAACAGCACCAAGCCTGCCAGAGTTCAAGACGTATTTGGGCTACTCTGTCAGGCACATGGTGTGACTCTTAGGGCTGTCCTGTGCAGGGTCAGGAGCTGGACTTTGATCACAGTGGTTCCATTCCAGCTCAGAATATTCCATGATTACAACATGTGGTTGGTTGGGATGTCTCCATTCTGGCACTTGCTCTTCAAGCAGCCAGCTTTCCAGAGTGGTGTGCATAGGCATTCTTTTTTGGTGTAGCTTTGTGTTTTTCTCTTTTGATACTTTTTATGGAAACTGGCATGTCACACATTTAATGTCTTTGAAGTCTCCTTGGATCTTCTGTAATTCGCTGAAGATTGTGTTCAGTTCTTGGTTGCTCATACTGCAGAGCTACCTGGGTTAAGGAGTCAATTGGATTCATCCTACTTCTTTACATGTGGCATGTAAGTGGGATGTAACATTGCCATTTCAGTTAGAATGCAGCAGTTTGCAAATTCTGATAGTTTCTGAGTAGCTGGAGTAATGTCTTTAGGCAGTTAGTATCACTCTTTTCCAGTAAGGGATTGGGCTAAGGCTTGCAGAGGTCAGCAGGTGTCCTGTAGGTACTATTGTCAATTTTAATTATGCTTTTCCAGGTATTTCTGGTGGGTATTTGAAGGTTATGGTTATATCTTCCTTCATGTTTGCACTAGGGATATAAAAATGTTATCACTTGTGGACAAAACTCCTTTAAGGGCCCATTTGAATATCTGGCGGAGTCACTGTGTACAAATGTAATTTTCAAAATGTCAGTCCTCTTGCAGAGTGCAAGTTACTCTATTCAGTCAAGTGACACTCTCTGTAACTATCACTAAGAGTATGAGGTGATTGTTTGTTTAAATCACCTGGAAATGATGCAGATATTATTTTGGTGTCTTTTCTAGAACTAGTCTTGGATTTAAGTTTCTAATTTCAGACTTTGTTTTGCAGGATTTGTTTTTAATTTGAGTGCAGTGAATTCTTCCTGAAGTAGGTGTGGCACACTCTGCATTTTTTTAAATCTTTACTGACCTTTAAGCTGCTGGGATGTCACACTGCATCGTTTGTTCTTAGTACTCTTTTGGGTTTGTTTTTTATTCACTTAAGTATTGTTTGAATTTTTCATTTCAGCTTTAGGGTCATTGAGGTTTCTGAATTTGCGTTTTAACTGAAATCAGGAATTCAGTCATGTGTATGTAGCATCTGCAGTGTCAGCCTTTATTCCTTTCATACTTGTAAGCTTGGCCTTGGTTCCAGTGTTGTTCCATGATTGTGTCCTCATAATTTTAATAGCTTTGGCTGAAATTCCATGTTCAACTTCTGTATACTGCTAAAGAAATCTTTGCAGCTGAATGTATTTGCTGCCTCCTGAAGTGCTGATGCTGTTCCTCTTTGCATCTGCTGCTAGTCTGAGTGTCACGAACAATTTCTTTTGCTCCTGTTGAAGTGCACTAATGGTGTATGCACAAGCTACACTTGACACTCGAAATGAACTTTTCTTGGGCATAGTTTCATTTGCAGCAGTCGGTGTCTTTGGACAACAAGCAGACATTTTCTCTTGAGGGTGCATCTCAGTATCAGACAGATGGCTATGAAAGAAAATGTTGATCCTGTCCTAGCTTGTACTGTTAGTGTTTCTTATTCTTCATGCAATTCACAGGTGCCTGAGGAGCTTTCTCATGGCAGCCTGTACTGCAATATTAACTTGCTGATTATTTTCTTGAAACAATCTTCCATATTGTGTACTGGTTGTCCTGATAAGATGTTCCTAAAGGAATAATTTTTGTGGTTAGGAAATGGAGTGTCCAGATTTGCAACTGTTTCTGCTGCAGATACGTGATAGGCCTTCCTTAGTCCATTTGGCAGACTGGAAGTAAGAAGTGCATAATTATCTAGGTATGTAGTTGGCATTCTCAACACTTTATACTGTGGAGTGAATAAACTTGCTTATTTCTAAACAGTGGAAAACCAATAATGCTGTGGGTTTTTAAAATAGATTTCTAAAAGCAAAAGTTTTACTCCTTTGTATTATGATAATTTACCTTTAATTTCTCGCTCCTGCTCCCTGATATTGCAACTATATTATCCAGTGTTTTAGTTCTAACACTGATTATGACATAGACCTGTATCATATTTTCCTCTAGTGAACCATCCCAATGGCTTCATGATTTGCTACATAATTTCATTGCAGCAGAAGTCCCAGTTCAGTTTATTCTGGTGTGACTGAAGCACTGAGCTGAGAGGGTTCTGCCCTCAGACCAGATGGGCATTTATGAAAGTCACCATTTGGGGTGGGTCACGCCAAAGAGGCGCTGTGCTTGAACCAGGAGCTTCTGCATATTTCTGATGCTCTGAAAGTGTGCATAAATAAAGGGCACACATAAATAAATGGGAAGCATGCAAATTGCTGACCTGCTGAAAGCGGTCATGTCCCCCCTTCATCCAAGTGAGCTGCTTGACAGTAGTTCAAGCTCCTGTGGCATGATGGGCTGAAGGCTCTCTTGTGGGCTGTGCCACTTCCAGTGCCTTGTTGGATCCCTGCCTGCCTTGTGTCCTTGTGGAGACAAGGGCATAGAGCTGACTTAGCTAGGGATCAGTGGTGTTCTTTTGATTATTCACCTAGGATAGTCAAGTAAATTGCTGTTGCTGCTGTTTGGAGTTTCGGGGTTGCAGGTTAATGTTTTATACATTATTTTACTGCTTTTCTCTTCAACTATATATCTTGCAGTCTTTGTCAATTTAGCCTATACCAATATTTGTTTCACATATAAGCTTTCACTGCACTGTACCAGCACAATCTGTCCTTCATTCCAGTCCCTCCTCACTGTTTACCTTCATTTACTACATCCAATTTGTGTGCTTAATTTAGACTGGAGACTCTGTGAGAAAGGCAGTATGCATTTATAAAATAATATCAGTGGATAACTCTTGGCTTTTTTCTTTCTCAAAGCATGCTCTGCATTTCCAATGTCACAAAAAAAAAAAAAAAAAGAACCCAGTTCTTGGCAGATTTCTTAAATTATAGATGCACACTTAAATAGTTTAAAAAAACACTGCTTGCTCTGTGAAAGTCACCTTCTTTCTGAAATATTATTTTATAAATGAAATGTGCTGGGATTTTAGAAACATGGAATTGGCCAGATGTACCCAATCAATACCTTTCACAAAACTGCTAAAAATATGTACTTATAGAATACTGCATGTTGATGACATTGCATTTATTCTTATTAGAATAAATTGGATTTTTCAAAGATGAGAGTTCAGTTAAAGTTATTGACCTCTTCATAGATACTTAAGAAAGAAAAATAGTGATAAAATGACTAAAACTGATATTGATATAATGATCTGGAGAATTTGAACAAATTGAGTGCTTTCTTCAAGCCTCAACTTTTGTCCATCACAAAAAAATGAACTTAGCACTTCCAGCTTTTTGTTAAAAAATGGCATATTTCATTCCAAAAATAAAAATGTACTAGGAAGAGAATTAGTCCAAACCATGCAACAGACATCATGCTAATCTGACCTTCACTCACTAATCTTTAGGTATACTCACATTCTGGCCAAACTACAAGCATGCAGAACATATGTAATACACACAAAATCTTCAATGCAGTTGTTTTTGCAAGACAGAGTGACAGCAATTCTTTCACTGGCCATTAGTGCTAGAAATATCAGTCAGGTGACATTAGATTTTTTTAGTTTACATGTCTCATTTATTGTCATAAATGAGTGATAAAATTAAACTAATATTAAAAAAATACAATTCAGAAAATAAGGTATAAAAATAATATGAGAAAATTACTACTTAAAATTATGTAATGAGAATTAATACCTGAAATCAAATGACCTGTATTCATAATGGTAACTTATATTTTTAAGTTGACAGGCTGATTCTGGCTGCTGGTCATTACTTTGAGCTGATTTTGGGTCTCCCTGTCATCTAAGATGTGGTAAGTAACAAGCCATCTACACATATTTACAGATGAGTAGGGTGCTGGGGCAAACAAGGCTTGAGGCAAGCACAGTATGTTTGGCAGGTTTGTGGTCTCCTTTGACTGTAACCTACAGTGCAGGTGTTTCCAAGGCCTATTCCCTCGGGATCCAGATGAAGGACATCACCAGGAACCTTCCCGACCTTGGACTGCTGTTACTGCTGTTCCGTGTGGGTGGTGATGGAGCTGCAGTGTGTAGTCCAAGGGCAATCAGAAGAGACTTCAGGGCCTTGGGATGGTTGGTAATGGAATCTGGAGCACAGGTGGTTCTTTCCTCTATCTTTCCAGTTTCAGGCAGCTACATGGGATGAAACGGATGAGACCTACCATTAAAACATGGCTCCACAGCTGGTGCTACTGACAGTTTTGGATTTTTCGATAATGGGATGGCCTACACAGTACCAGACATCCTGGTGTCAGATGGGATTCACATATCTTTCCTTACAAGCTAGAGGGGCTCAGTGAGCAAGCTTTAAGCTAGACTTGAAGGGGGAGGGGGATAATTCCAGGACTGTGTGTGACAAGCTGCAGGATGACAACGCCAAGGTTAGAGGGACAGGGTGCTGGTGAAAGCCCCCAGCCTGCTGCTCTGACATCTGCTGGCTACACTGAAGCACTTGGAGCTTTACAGGGATGAGCCATGTATAGGTAGTCAGCCAGAAAAGGAAGGTCAAAGAAAGCATCCTCCCCATGCTGAGCAAAGCTGGCAAATTGGTAACAGAGGACAAGGAGAAGGCTTACATACTCAACAAGATCATGGAACAGATGCTCCTACAAGCTGTGTTAAGGCACATAGAGAGGTGATTTGGGACAGCCAGCGTAGCTTCACCAAGAGCAAGTCCTGCCTGACCCTCATAGTGGCTGGATCAAGTGATTCTGTTCCTCTACTCTGGTAGAGTGAGACCCCAGCAATACAGCCCTGGCTTCAGTTCTGGAGCCCTCAGCGCAGGAAAGACATGTACATATTGGAGCAGGTCCAGAGGAGGGCCACAAAAATAAGAAGAATCACAGAACATCTCTGCTATGATGGAAGACTGAGGAAGTTGGAGTTGTTCAGCCTGGAGAAAAGGCTCCAGGGAAACCTTTCTGTGGCCTTTCAGTGCTGAAATTTTTTAACAGGGCTTGTAGTGATAGGAATGAAGGAGTAACGATTTTAAAGGATAGATTCAGACTAGATGTAAGGAAGAAATTTCTTAAAATGAGGGTGATGGAACACTGGAACACCTAATACCTGCACAGAGAGGTGGTAGATGCCCCATCCGTGGGACATTCAAGGTCAGGTTGGACAGATCTCTTCTCTGAGTGACCTGATCTAGTTGAAGATGTCCCTGCTTATTGCAGGGGTGTTGGACTAGAAACACCTTTAAAGGTCCCTTTGAACTATGATAATCTATATCAGGTTCATATATATATATATGTGACAAAATATCAGGTTCTTACCTGTACCCAAAATATCTGCTGTCTTTTTAAGACACCTAGAAAACATGTGGAGAATAATATGGATGAGATAACAAGGCATTGGGATATTATATTTAAAAAAGTAACAGAGAGAAATGGAGAAATCAAGGCTGTAGTCTGTCGCTAGAGAGCACAAAAAGAGCACACACACACACATAGTGAGGTGAAAGGAAAAAGAGAAGGAAGTCTTTAATTTTCTGTCTTACATACAATTTTGTGGAACTCCGTGGATTGGACAGTGAGATCCTCTCCTCTCCAACTCCACTGGTTCAGTGGAGTTAGAAGTCCATCAAAACCTCTTCTATCAGGAATGGAATGAAAAACAAGAAAGACAGTTACAAAAACACTACTTTGTTTATATGAAATGCATGAGAAACTCCATAGCAAAAATGCAAACAGAATCAGAAGGCTGAAAAACAGGGCGACAGTAGTCCTAATAGTCCTGACACAAGTTTGTGCCTGAGAATTGCAATGTGCTCCAACAGGAGCATGTGAATATTACAAATAGATGGTATAATTGCATATAGTCAGAGGAAAAATTAAGGAAGGGAAGGATGAAGAGGAAGGCAGCTGAAGGACTGTAAGCAATGAGAGCTGGACTGCTCTGGGGATGTGCCTGCAGCTGATGGGCAGCAATGCTTCCCATGTCTGTTTTGTCTTTTTTGCAAGATTGCAACTTAAGAGCTTGGCACCTTGCATATGTGGGCCAAGCTGTTTCAGGGAGAGGTAAGCTAACCTGGAAATGCTTCATGAATATTATGAGCATTCTGTTATGTATTTATTATGTATTATTCCTTTTCATGTATGAGGAAAGGCTGAGGGATGACTGTCGGCGTGTGCTGGAGACCTCCTGTGGTGGCGCTGCTGAACTGCACTGCTTCTGGGAAGGCCTGAAAAGCTTATTTGGGTTTCTCCATTTGCTAAAGTGCTGCATGTCTCTGCCTAGAAAATTCTGAGATGATTACTTAGTTGAGGAGGAGGTATTTTGCCAGAAGGTACTGCTGCAAAATCCATCAATTTTGAAGTAATAGTTTTGTAAAGAAAATTAAAAAGAGAATCTTCCCCTAAGGTAGCAACAAGACTTTAAAAAGTAGCCAAATCTTAGAAAATGGGATGGTATCCACGCATGGTAACTACTTGTTTATTAAAGAGCTATGTTTACCATAGAGTAAATTTCATATATGCTGAAATTGCAGGAAAGTTTTTTGTCTCTCTTCTTTTTTTTCCGTCTCTTTGATCATAAGGCAGCCCTGAGTTCCTGGCAATGGTTAGCATGTCCAAGGAGAATGGAAGAGCTGAGGATGTGATGTTCAAACCTGTATAAACCTACTTAAACTATTATAAAAAGTCCAACTTCAGCATCTTTATTATTCCACTTTGAGTAGTCTGCCTTCAAGCCCAAGTTCTGGGAGCACATGTATCCTGTTTACATTTGGAGGTTGTCCCTCTGAAGACAAAACCTGTGATGTGAGGTGAGTGAATGAAATTGTTCCTTTCAGGACTTACAGGAACCTCTATGTATGTGTCCAAACCTTATTGCATCATAAATGCACCTTTATCACAGGAAAACATCGTCACTAGCCAGGAAGTAATCTCTGGAACTGAGGTCTCTTTTCTGGAATGACATATTTGTCTCTGCAAACTTATTTCAATTATTTTAATTTTCCATTATAAATTCATGAATGCACCACTTCTGAGGTTTGAATGTTAGGAGTTTTTGGCTACAGTAGGCATCTATGTCAGGTGCTGTTGCTGCACCAGTATCAAAAGACAACCTAAAAATGAGACAGCAACTGCAGAGTGAGAAACAAAGCATTTTATTTTAAAACTTTTAAAAATTCTTGTTTCCTGCATAGATTTTCTGACATTTGAAGCCCAATAAGCTTTTCTGTGCAATTTTCTATACATCAACAGAACACTGCTGTCACTTCAAAGAGATGAGAGTTCTATGTGAGTACATTATCGTAGAAAATTTTGGTTATTCAGGAATGGACATTAGTATCTTAAACACATCATTATAGTTATCAAAATTTATGGATTTTATTCAGAAATTACTAAATCCTTGGGGAAAGAGTTTCCTTCTGCAAAACATGCTATTAAGAAGCATGTTTCAAGCTGCTTTATTATAGTATCAGAACTGGAAAGGAAAAATCTGGGCACTGGAGTTTTTTGGAAAAAACATGCACCAAATGCTGTGAGCCTTATTTAGAAAAACAACATCCTGCAATCTGACAGCAGGTGGCTCTTTTCAACTTGAACTATCAGCAACCAGTGTGTCACTGAATTATCTTGGTGGTCAGCAGGCCAGCTTGGATGGGGACTGGTATGCAGACACTTGGCAAACAGGCCAATTACTCCCACTAGCTTTGCTTCCAAGCTGATGTTCCACTTGACCACTTGGTCATTCCCTTTAGACAAAAAAACCAAATCTGTAAATATATTTTAGTAGCATAGACATATAGAAACAGTGACGTATTAAGAGTTACCAATAGCAAGACAAAAAATTCTTTGCTCTGGAAGGTAACAACAACTATGGCTAAACACACAACTTTAAAATCTATCAAAAAACTAGAATAGCTCTAAAGATCTCAAAATCAAGGGTAAATGCTGCTCAGCAGAATGGTTTTTGGACAGCCTAAAGAAGAAACAAACTCAGTTCACAAGAGATTTAAACAAATTTTTCCTTGTCAAATAATTTAAACTGTTTGCATTTTTACTCATTGCCGAACACAGATCTGCGTTTAAGCTACTTAACATTTGGAATGGTTTTCTGTGGCTCTGCTTGCCAACTCCTCGTGCATGATGTTTAGCTTTCCCTATGTACATGTTCTTGCCTGCTAAAAGCATGTTAACAGTTGCAAAGCATAGCTTGTATAAACTTTCACAGAATCACAGAATGGCTGATGTTGGAAGGGACCTCTGGAGGTCATTTGGTTAAACTCACCTGCTCAAGCATGATCACCTTCAGCCAGTTGCCCAGGGTCATATCCAGATGGTTTTGAATATCTCCAAGGCGGGAGACTACACCTCTCTGGGCAACCTCTGCCAGCGCGCAGTCATTCTCACAGGAAAAAAGCATTTCCTTGTGTTCAGAGAGTCTCTTTTGTTCCAGTTTGTGCCCATTGTCTCTGGTCCTCTCACTGGGCATCACTGAAAAGAGCCTGGCTCTGTCACCTTCATACCCTCCCTCCAGATATATGTACACATGTATGTGATCCACTTTGAAACTTCTCTTCTCCAGGCTGAACATGACTCATAGGAAAAACAGCCACAGCACTCTCAACCCTTCCTAATAGGAAAAATGTCCCATTTTCTTAATTATCTTAGTGATCCATAGCTGTATTTTCTCTAATATGTCCATGTCTCTCTTGCACTGGGGATGCCAGAACTCCAGGCATTACCTCACAGGTGCTGAGAACAGGGAAAAAATCAACTTCCTTGACCTGCTGTCAATACTCCTAATGCAGTCCACGAATCCATCATCCTTCTTTACTGCAAGTGCACATTGCTGGTTCATGGTCAGCTTGATGTCCACAAGGACCCCCAGGTCCTCTTCCTCAAAGCTGCTTCCCAACTGAGTAGCCATTAACATACTTTGGTGCATAGAGTTGTTCCTCCCCAGATGCAGGACTTTGCACTTACCCTTATTGAACTCCATGAGGTTCCTGGCAGCCCATTTCTCCAGACTGTCCAAGTCTCTCTGGATGGCAGCACAACCCTCCATCATATCATCCACTCCTCCCAGTTCTGTGTCACAGCAAACCTCTTGAGGGTACACTCTGCCCCATCATCCAAACCATTAGTGAAAATGCTGTACAGGAGTGTTGACCCTAAGGATACACTGCTTATTACTGTTCTTCAGCTAGATTTCCATCTGTTTCCATCCCCTGGGCCAGGAAGTTCAGCCAGTTTTCAGTCCATCTCATTGCTTGTTCAGCCCATGATTCAACAGCTTCTCTGTGAGGTGAGACAATGTCTAAATCCTTATTGTTGTCCTGGCGAATAATATCCACTGCTCTCCTTCTGTCTATCAGACCAGACATTTTATTGTAGAAGTTTATCTCCTTGGTGTCAAGCATTACTTCCTCTTGGTGAAGTGATGTTGACTACCCCTTTAACACTCTTGTCTTTGATATGCATGGAAATGGTTTCTGGGATTTGTTACTCCATCACATAGCCAGGGACTGAGGTGAGGCCAACTGGACTGTAATTCCTGGAGTCCTTGTTCTTGGAGGCAGGAGGGATATTTACTGTTCTTCAGTCTTGGAGTACTTCTCCCAGTTGCCATGATCAAAGATTATCAAAAGTGGCCTCATGATGACATCTACCTGCTCTTTCAGCACTTGTGGGTTGTCATGGACTTGTAGGACATCAGGGCCCATAGACTTGTGTCAATCCAGGTTACCCAAGTATTTCTTGACTTCAACCTCTCCCAACAAGGATACACCTTCCTTGCTACAGATTTTCCCCATGATGTCTGACAACTGGGGGTCCCGAAGGCCAGACTTGCTAGAATAGGCTGAGGCGAAGGCAGCATTTGATACACCAGCCTTTTCCAATATCCCCTGTCACTGGGGACTCGGCTTCACTCAGCAGTGGGCCCACATTTGAATGTAAATGCATGTGTAATAAAGCTCCTAAAAATGTCCATTGGCAGCATTTTTGGAGAGTTCACCTTTGAAATAATTTACTCTATTAACATAAAGGCCTTGCTGGAAGCATTGTGCACTAACAGAACTCTCTTCTGTTACTGTATTAACATAAGGGCCTTATTATAAATGAAACCATCTCTTCTGTTTCACAATCTGTTACATTATAATCATGCTCTATATATTGTTATTGCTGTTGGGGATAGATCCAGCTGGTACTTATTATCTCAACAGATTCATTGTATAATAGGAAACTCCATGTACTTGTATCAGTTGAGTATAACCTACTTTAGGAATAGAAAAGATATTGTATATTTTAGTGGGAAGGTATCCACTAAAATAAAAAAATAAAAGATGTTTTGAGAAAATGAGGTGAGATTTTTAGGTTTCCTTGGTTTTATTTTTTTTTTCCCCTCCTCATTGGTATTTCTAGGATTTATTCAGGAATTTTACTATCTTATATTTTTATTTTCTTTTTTTCTGTGGAATAACATCAGCCAAATTTCAAGTGCCTTCAGTACATTATATGTGCACAGCTTGAGATGTATACATGGAAGCTGAGAATGTTTGCAGCTGCAAAACTGTTGCATGTAGGTTTTAAAAATGCTGTATTTATGTTTCAAAGGAATATTTATTAGCAGGTTCATTCACAAGCCTGACAAAAAGCTTCTGCCTTCAAACAATGTACTTCTTACAGTCATCATCTTAATGCTGGATAGTCTGATAATAAGTTTTCAATCCTAAAATATGAGGGTATTAAGTAAATGAATAGAAATTGGTCTATTTTAAGAAGAAAGGACTTCTCAGATAAGAAATTTCACACATCCAAAATAGGATGTAAAGCAGTGCATCCTTTCTGCAGAATTATTAGACATTTTAATGAGAAACATTTGAGTTTGAATTTTTTTCATTAGAAAAATTAGCTTTTTCTGCTTTTCCTTTCTGTGTCTCCCTTCCCACCCTTCCATGTGCAGCTTCCCAGTGATACTTTAGCCAATCCAAGCTCCATCTTGGGCAAGCTGTTCTCACTTTGTGTTAGCACAGACATTTGATATGCCAGCTACAGAAACTGATATCACTAGAAGTAACTTCAGGGAAAAAAAGTGTAGCTGGATCAGTTTCCAAGTGGTAACACAGCTGAACAAAAAGCAACATGTGGCCAGGGAGGACGTGATGCAGAGCAAAATGATCCCATTTTGGCAACTGCAGCCTTCACTTATCCTGTAATTCCTTATCACTCCAGGTTCTGTTATCTGTGTATGGTGACTGGCTGACTCACTGATGTATGGAAATACACAGCACAGCACTTGTCTGGTCCTGCCAGCTCGTGCAGCTTTCTGCCCTGTCCCCAGGCCCGGGCAGGCAGTGCACTCAGGTGTGCAGAGGAACGTAGGGCTCTGTATTACAGAGTCTGTTTG
Source organism: Vireo altiloquus (assembly GCA_013396875.1). Lineage (NCBI taxonomy): Eukaryota > Metazoa > Chordata > Aves > Passeriformes > Vireonidae > Vireo > Vireo altiloquus. Next base: position 1,627,609 of record VZRF01009875.1, read on the forward strand.
CTCCCCAGTCTTGTAAAATGCTGGTTTCAATTATGCCAAATTCACACTGCAGCCAAGCTGTTTGTTACAGTAGCTTTTTCTGGAAATGATGTGACACTGCAAGTGCATCTTCAAAGAAGAATGAGAGAGGATAAACAGCTGCTGGGTTAAACATGATGTTTACTTTCTCCATTTACACATTAGATGCAAATGCAGGTGATATATGCTACTATTAATCTAGCTACTTTCCTTGTATTTCATCTGTGCTCTTTCGAGTATTTTACTTAAGCTGCCTGTGTGTACATATGACAACATATTTGTATTTTGTGTATGTATTTAGCAAGAGAGCCTCAGCAAATTTTTGACTCCATCCATGGTGTTTGTTCTAGGCATAAACTGAAGTTACGTTGGTAATACAAGGCAAAAGACTCATCTTGCTTTCAGCAGGGAGAAAGTACTGATTACACATACATAAGGATCTGAAGGGGGAGAGCAAAGAGTTCATAAAAGTGACTCTCTACTTATTAAAATAAGATACAATCCCAACATAGACTGTGTGATTAAAATTATGCTAAATTTAATAAACTCCCCTAACTCACTCCCAAAAAGACCCCCAAACCCATCACCACCAAAAAAACTCCAAACAATGAAAACTCCAAACAAACAAAGAAACCAAACAAAAAACCCCACCAAAATCCAACAGCCTCAAATTTCATTGATTTCTTGTTCTATGAAAAAAAAAAAAAAAAAAAGGAAAAAAGTTTCCAGAGAAGTTTGTTATCTGTGTATTAAAATGATCAGATTCATTTTTAACAGAGGAACTATGTTGTAAAATACTCCTGGTTTTCCCCTTGATAAAGAGATACTAAAGAGAGTATTAGTGTTAGAGAGTTTAAAGATTTTTTTTTTAACTCTGTGAACAGCACAATTCAGTTCTCAGTTTCAGGTAGCTGGTTTCAAATTGGTTAACTTCAGTTTACTTTCTCAGAAGCTAAGAGCTAAACTCTGGTATCCAAGGAGGTAGAGGTATGCAGACAATCAAAACATTTAATATATCATCAAAACCACAAGGCTTTGTCAGTAAAGTGTTATGAGGAAATGCAAGGAAATATATTCTAAGGAAATGAGTCTCTGTTAAGAACATGGAGACTATCTTTAGAGAAAACCCTCAAATGTGCAAGAGGACATTGGTGTTCAAACTCATTCACCACTCTATGACAGACTTCGTAAACTTCTTGATACTGCAAGAAGTTAAGCCATGTAAAATTACACTTATTGATGAACTAGGCACATTAACCTAATATGTCAGTGCTATTTATCTTAAAGAATAGTTTACAGGGAGGGTCCATCTAGGGTCTGCAATTTTGATTTTGACCATCACTTAGAAGGTCTGCTCTGGGGCAGAGTTAATGGGTAGTGTTGTGCTGGTACCTGGGTTGACAGGGTCCTCATGGCTGAAAGGGAATACTTCTTGGGATAATTTCAAAAGCAGGTTCATACCTCCTGAGGTCATACTTTTTTGTGTGTTTGTGTGTGTATTATAGAAGGTATTATTGACACCTGTGTCAGCAGGTTGAATATCATTGAAATAGTTCTTGGTGCCCCCACAGAGAACTTCAGCAACAACAGCCACCTGTGCACCTGCAAGTCCCAGGCAGAAGGATCTGTGTTTCCTTTTGTTGGATCTAAAAAGATTCAGCTGGAGGATGTTGTTGCAGTCATGCCAGAGAGAGGTAGATGATGACTAGGCTTAACATTTAACATAGTGGCTGTTTAAACTAAGAGACATGAAGAAGCATTTAACACTTTTGAGCTGGGCTTGTGTACAGCTGAAATTTATTCTCCTTCTCTAGGGCTTTTGAGCTTTCAGAAGGTAAAGTAACAATTGCTTTTTTTTGGCCTCTGTGTATGTACATGTGGGTGTATGAGTTCTGAGTTTGATCTTTGTTAACACATCTCTTCTAGCGCTGCAGGTAATTCCATTCAGCCCTAAGATGCTTGGGATTTCTCTCTTTATATATGTACATATATTTTAGGCGGAATGAACCTTTTTTTGTATTTTTTTTTAATGCTACACAGATGAACCAAAACATACAAAGTAAATTTTAAGACCAGTTAATATAGTGTTAACAATTCTTCTTGGAAAATGAAGCTTAGTAATGTCTCTAGAATAAACATAGAGCTAGAATTCAAGCCCGAAATTAATTTTATTTGGACACAGTTCTGGCCCATTGTTTTCTATTGGTTTTGATTATCCCAAGGCGGGTGGGGGGTGGTGAGCAGAGGGGGAGAGGACGACTTCAGGATTTGAAGCGCAGGTTCTAGGATTGTGATGCTGATGTAGAGCCGGTTTATTTTCGTTTCGGTTTCCCCAGGCCGTTTGGAATGTCCCTCCCAGGGGCCGCTCCCAGCCGCGCTGCGTGCCGCGGTGAGCGGGCTCCCCGCAGCGGCCGCTCGCGGGAACTGCAGGGCAGCGCTTCCCCAAAGCCCGGGACACGCGGGAAATTCCCACGCAGGGGAAGCTGCCATCCGAGAAGACTTTAGGGACATGGGTTTAAGCAGTGCGCTGTTCTGTAGATTATCGCTTCTGCAATCTAAACGTTACCTGTCTCTGAAGGCAAGTTACGTATTAAAAGGCTTACAGCTGTCAACTGTTCTACATAACATGGAGCATATCGTACAGTGGCTAGCACTTTCCCTAATTATTTTTGCACTTAATTAAAAAAAAAAAAAATAGATCAAAACCTCGTATAATTTTGAACTATTTATAGTATATATTATCTAATTTGGCAATATAATATTGCAGATTCACAGGCTTACAACCTACATAGTGGTGCTTTCTAGGTACTGTGCAGTTTTAGTGCAAAATACTGATATAGCTAAACTTCAAATAGTGAGCCAGGGAGATTAGCTGATTAAGTGCTAACATTACTGTTTATCAAGTAACTGTCTGTGTCTGCTCTCCCTTCAGACAGTCCCTGTTTTCTTTGAGGTCAGGTTAGGTGACTTTTAGAAAAGTACATTCAGGATCTCTCTGTGGAAGAGCTCTCACTCTTGGAGCTAAGTTCAGTTGCGCCTGCATCAGTATTTACTGGAGGTGCCACAGGGAATCCCATCTGGTCTCTGAAAGGGTGTGGATCTATGAAAGGTGTCTGGTACTGCAGGGAGCATGTGTATACTGACATGAGCTAGGGGTAACTAAACTGAGTTCTAAATTTTTTTCCATCCAAAATAGCTACTGCAAATACCAGATGTTCTGTGATATAAACCTGTTTCTTTTTTTTCCTAGTCTTTTCTTAAATTCTTCATACCAGCCAAGAAACATTTTCTGAGTTATTCTTTGTTATGTCTGATACTCTAAATCAAGTTTTGATTTTAGAATACCAAAATACTGAATGCTACATTAGCTGCTAATTAGCTGCTGCATTTGTTGCTATGATATTGCAACCCTACAAGTTCCATTGTTTCCACAACCTTTACCACTTAAATGCATCCAAAGTGACCTAAAACTTCTGATAACTGAGCTGTATAACTGATTTGAACAGCCCAGGCCTTGCTGTGTTGGAAGGAATGACTGCAAGGATCCTGTGTTTCTGCAGACAGAGACTGAGTTGACTGTATATGTAGACTATCAATACAGGGATATATTACCCTGAGTTATGCAAACATAATGTTCTGCTGGAAAATGTATTTACAAAGAAACAGTCTAAGTATCCTTAGACTGTGATGAATCAACACTGAATGCAAGTGATTTAACTTAAATTTCCCTTTTGAAAAAATGGTCTCTGGTGTGAAACTGCTACATATTTGTACCCTGAATGGCTATAAAAATATATACATAAAAAGGCAATGCCTGGCTGAAAAGGAATCTAATATTAAGTTCTGGATTTAAACAAAAGTTACTGGTCAGAAGCATGACTGCATCTGAGTAGGAGGGAGTTTAGTATTCAAGGGATGTCAGTGTGCTAGTGCATATTGGTGTGTTCTTTTTAGGTCAATCTGCTGGCTATCCCCACCTCCTCTACTTTGCAACCCGGAGCAGTCTCAAAGCGAGTGAAATGGATTCCTCTTGGGTGAAACACTGACAGAAATGCTCCAGGAACCATCTAATGTTCTCCAGACAGAGATGGGTGTTCTGTTCGTGAGGAAAAGTCCAAAATGAATAAACAAAACTTAACCATGTGTGGATGTTAGGTCCTCAGGACCAAGTAGTCTTCATTGTAAATTTCCTCCTGTTTTTCCACAGTGCCCTCCTGGTAGTCTACAGTGTTGTGCTGCCACATGCTGTCATGCTCCATTTGTAAATTGTGACTTCACAAAAGCTTGTCCTGGCCAACAGAGAATTACAGCAGTGCTTGGGCAAGATGTAAACTCACCTGAAACTAGTTTTGGGTAAGTAGCCTGAAGGTTGAAGCTAGAGTGAAGAGTCAGGGAGGTATAGTGAGTGGGAGAGGAGACCCCTTTCAAATGCTCTTTTCTAATTAATCTGAGCCTCCCTGTTCCAAATGAAAGCATCGCCATGGATTCAAAGTAGTGTATACAAGCTGGACAGAACTTTTCCCTCAGGAACTCAGGCCAGATAAAAGAAACTTAAAAATAATTAAAACAGAGCCTACAAGAAAAAGAAAGATGTCTTTATTCTGAACTAGAGCAATTTATTTTCAAGAATATGTCTGCACTTAATCACCCTCTGCTCTTTTCACAAACAAATCAGACATTGATTTTTGTGGGAAAGATCTTGTGTATACATTCTGCATGAAATTAGTGATCTTTCAATCCTAAATGTTTTTTTACTGGATTCAAGCAAATTGATTTGCGTATGAATGATGTTCTGTGACAAAATAACAATGTATTAATAGTATCTTCTGTGTTACTAGCAGTGATGTCATTAGTGTAATAGGAAATTGTAGTTAGGACTGAAGGCATACATCTACTATGAGTTTAGTTATCATATGAAAAATGAACATCTGAGAGATGTTACACTCCTTTTATTAAAGTTTAATCTTGTATCAAAAATAACTAACATTACAGGAGCCTTTGTTGTCTTGCACTGTAAATTTTCTGCTCACAAGACTATTAATGAAAGAAAGATGACTAAGCTTTTTTGTTTCTTTTTGGTTAATAATCTTTAATGACATAAAATAACAATGTTAAAGACATGTGACCCTACAGTATGGTAAAGTTTTCTGCACCGTTTCAGTGTAGTGTATCATACTTATTTCCACAGGATCAACATGCTGCAGTTCTAGAAAAACAAGAATTAAAGCTTACAAGACTGGCTGCTGTTGGATTCTGTTATAATAGTGAAAATGAGATCAGGTGTTGGATATCTGCATTTGCTAAGAAATCTAGCTCTCAGACCTCAGTGATGATGGAGTAGCAGCACTTTGTTAGTATGTGGGTAGGCAAGTGAACGATTCTTCACTGTACCTAAATGTTGCTGCAATTCTGTGGCTTCTGGACCTATCTGGAACACATAGAGTCGTTCTCAAACTTCCAGGGCTCTCTAAATCAGGGAAGAGCAGCCATGTGCTTTTGGGTTCTCCTGCCTAACATGAAAACACATAATGGTAGGGACACTTCCCTGTGTGTGCCACCAATGAGGCTGGAGTGTGGAGCAGTCTGTACTTTACAGACATGTCTGAAAGGAATTCTTTTACATATCCAGTAGCATCACCTCAAGCATTCTTCATTTGTGATTCTTATTCCCCCATTAAGTTCCACAGCTCCCCTCCTATACAATATCCTTAGAGCTGAAGTGAAAGGTGTCTCACCACTAGCAGTTGTTGAGAGATAAGTCCACCAGCTAGCTACACTGGTCTCTGCCTTCACTGAGCAGAAAAAGGCTAATTTGATGGATGATTCATGGTGTCTCCTGAATTGCACAAGGAAAGACCTTCTTTCTCTTGACTACAGAAAGTCTATGGATCAGCTAAATTAAATATTTCATTTAGGTAACATGAACTATTTTCTGTGCTGACAATGCTGCATTCAAGTTATTTCAGATACCTACTAATTAATTTCGTATTTTCATATAGATATTTTTTTCTCTTTATTTCCAATAGTTCCCTTCCCTACATGGAAAGATTGTTTCTCTGGCCTCCCCAGAGTAAGCGGATCTCCACTGACTGAGCACTGACTGACACTGGAACAGGAAAGGTCCAAAAATGGGAAAATGTGGAAACAAGAACTTCTGCTGCTGCTAAGATTCACTGAAATCTAGTGGGGGACCAGAGGGATGAGCCGTAAGTAGTTGCAGACAATTTTTTTCCTGTTACAGGACATGACTTTTAAGGGGAACATGAGCCCTAGAGGAAATAGGTGGTTGCAAGGAGTTAACAGAAGGCCACTGGAAAGTTCAGAGCTACATTAGGTACCTACAAATCTGACAAGAATACTTGGCATTGGAAAATCTTATTGAGAGGACAGAATTATATCGGGTCTAGGTAATTACGACACTGCAAAAATTCTTACAACTTTTACACAAGCCAAAAATAACAGGCTAAATTGAACAATATACCTTATATTTGCTGCTAAAGGAAAAAAAACTTTACCAGCAATAAGGTATGCAGAGAATTTTTTTGGTTTTGCACTGAAGAGAAAAAAGACCACAAATAACTTACTTGTGATATTGTGTTTATTTCCTTGTGATAAACTCAACAGACTTACAACTAAATCAGTGATCATCTTAGTAAATTTTTTTGCCATATATTATTTATTTTCCAGATGCTTCAATCTTAGACAATAGGACAGAGTTTGCTGAAACCGAGTGCAGTAAATTGGTGGAAAAATGAAGATTTAAACATGAAGTTGCTAGAGCCAATCATCTCCAGTATAACAGATTGTTCTGGTTCCAGCTAGGATAGAGGGTGGGGTTAATTTCCTCTCAGTAGCTGTTATAGTGTCATGTTTTGAATTCAGAATGAGAATGGTGTTGATAACACCATTTAGTTTTTTGGTTTTTTGCTAAGTCAAGTTTATCCTAAGTTAAGGACTTTTTTCCTCATCTCATGCTCTGAATGCAAAAAAATCAAACTGGGAGGGAGCATATCTGGAACTTCAACTGACCAAATGAATATTCCACACCATATAATGTCATGCCTGGTATATAAACTGGAGGTAGTTACCTGAAAGGCGGGGCCAGGATTTGGGTTCAGGAAGGGAGGTCTGGCATTGGTCAGCAGGTGCCAAACAATTGGGTTTTTTTCCCCTTTTTATTATCATTGTTATTATTACCTAGCATTATTATTGTATTTTTCTTTATTTTCAATTATTAATCTGTTCCTATCTCAACATATAAGTTTTACTTCTATTCTCCTGATTCCACTGGGATGGTGGGGGGGGGAAGAGAGGAGGCGTTGGGTGAGTGGCTGCGTGGCGTTCCATCTCCAGCTGGGCTTAAAACCATGACACTATTGGGAAATGGTATCAGAATCGGCTATTGGGAAATGGTATCAGAATAATTAAGGTCATGCTCACTAGAAAAAGACAAGAAAATCACTCTCATCCACATTTAATATTGGTAAATTGCACAGTAATGTTAATGAAGCATAAGTTATGTGCTAATAATTTGGTTGCTACTTAGAGAGATGTCTGCTGGGACATGGAGGCATATGAAGGCCCAGATAAGGAAATCATCCCTAAACACCACTACCTAACAAAGCTTGGCATGATTTAGTGTGCAGGGAGTTCTTCCTATTCCATGAAAATAATGACAGGAATGAACCTGTGCAATGAAGCACTGTGCAATTACCAAGACAGATGCAGAGAAACAACTTCCGATAATTATGTAAGTTTTCATCCCCTGGAAATAGGCAGTGCCTTTACTGACCCTCACAGAAAGAGGTAAGGATAAAAGGTTATGTGTCTTCAGTTTATCTGAGAAGGGAGCAGTTACTGCACCCTGTCTTCTCTACAGCCAGACTGGATCTGGAATGATGTACATCTACTCTGAGTAAACTGGTGTCTATCTGACGCTGCAAAGATACTTGCTTGATTTCTGGAAGCATTGTTCCCACATTATCTGCATTAGTTAGTCTGGCAGCGTGCTGTGAGGATGTCATTGGATTGCTTTTGGTGCTGGGGCTGGTTTGGGGATGTGTGCACTGCTATCTTTTGTGCAGTGTAGGCACATCTCGTGTATAACTGCTGGGAAAGAAAGGCCAGGGCTGCCACAAGAAATAACCTCCAAAGTCCTATGACTTCAACATCCAAAATAGCTACATGTTTTGTAGAAATAAGCAATGCTTATTGAACTTCAGATAAGAGGGAGTAAAGCTGGTCAGATTTGGGCATTTTGCCCTAAAGAGCACCACCTTTGTCAGGGCAGTATTGACAGAGACAGATTAGAGCCAGTTCCATTACTGAATCACAGAATGCTGCAGCCAAAGTCTCGGCGAGCCATCCCTGCTGTGACAGCCAAGCCTGCTGTATATTTGCTTTTTGAAGTGATATGTAAAAACAACTCATCTCTCTCAGATAATTCAAGAACTCAGGTGTAAGGACTGCAGAATGAAGGATCATGTTCTGCAACCACAAACAATGCTATAGCTAAGATGTAGTTTTGGACCAGTGATATCTGTCAGCACTTGTAGATTTGCAGATGTATTTAGCCTCACAATCATTTATTGTTCTTCAAATGCTGTCTTGGAATTGCTGCATATATCCATCCATTTGTATCCTCTTCTGTATAGAGACACACAATTATCTCAACCTTATTCATGTATTTGACTCTACCTTTCTGGGGCGTATTTTTAAAGGAATATCTAATGGTATTGAAATGTGAGAGAGCATGATAAAGAGAAACCCCAAAATGTTGCCTGCAATAGATCTGTGTCTGGTATGAAGTAACTTTTTCTACAGTTGGAAGAGATGACTTTCTGTACGTACAGTTTTGGGGCAGAGCCACAGCTGTAATTTGAAGGTATTTTATTCTGAGCTGAGTGTCACACTTTCTAGAAATCTATTGGAGAGAGGTCAATAGAGCCACTGTGCAATTTCAAAGAGGTTCTTTTTACAGTGCATTTCAGAGGAGACACTGAAATAAATATTTGCAATCCAGCTTGGTAATTCCAAGCACCACTGTGTCACTCAAAATGTTCAGTTGTGTAAGGGTTCTGTAACAGAGTGTGTGCTATTGAAGGTAGTTTAAAGAGCAAACAATAGCTAGTGTCAATGTACAGTACTGCACACTAAATCAATGAGGGGTGCCTTTGGCTTCAGGTTTGCTTGGGTTCACAAAAGAATTTGTTCATTTCAGTCTCAGCAGTCGTCTGTGAGACATGTTAGCTTCCCGGTGAATGCATTCTCATTTCTTTATTCTAGGACCTGTAGGTGACTTGCTGACAGAGGATGTTATTGATTAAAATAACTGCATGTTTTTTTCTCTTTTTTTGTTCCTTCTTGTCAAGCATTGTAAGGGTAAATGACTAAGCTGGTATCCTCACCCAAAACCTTCAAATAATTTCAGTCTAGTTTATGGGGAAAATACAATTGGTTCTACCTAGTACATCCTGTTCCTTTATCTAGTATTTTGTTATAATGGAAAAGCACACTATTACTGATGAAAGTAGTTGTTTGGTACTGAAAACTAGCAGCACTTTTTAACAGGATGAAGTTAAACTCAAGTTACCTTGGGAAATAACAACTTTGGTACTGATGTCCCCAAAAGTCCTCACTTCTTAAAAAGTGGTAGTGTGAAATGTGGGAAAAAAACCTAAACCTTGCAAGATATAAGATAAAGATAAGTAATTTGGGTGGCAAAGTTCCATACTTTTTGCCTAGGAAAGGCATGAAGAAAATATTCCTAATCCCACCTCAAAGACATTTTAAAAATATCCTTGAATGTGTCTCTGTCTTGCTTGTGTGCTTCTGTGCAAAGATGACCACAAAGGATGGTTAAAAGAGTTACTTATTTCACCTTGACATGTCATTTGAAATGAGTCTCTTCTCCAGCTGCTGAGTTCCTACTCATTCCTTCAGCTCTCTTTCTCAACAAGTGTGTAGTTTTACACCATCCTGGCTACATCTATCTATTGGAGACACTCAGGATGCAAACACCAAAATTCCTTCCCTTTCACCCTGCAGATGGGAGCAGGATGGGTAATTATGACATCGAAAAAAATTCTGCAGCCATATCCTCACACTGTCTTGCCGTAGGGAGTGACTGGCTAGTGTTGGGAGAGCCGGTGACAACCAGATTGATGCAGGAGGGCGTAACACTCCGAGCTGCACAAGGAAGAAACCAAGAAAGTAATCCATGGGGTTTTGAATGACTCAGATTTTTCCTGGGGAGCGGCTGCCCACAAATTACCTTGCAGCACGGCCTGTTCACTGGGTTGTGGTGAAAAAGGGAAGGCTGATCCATCTCACCCACGTGTGACGGGCCCTGGGCACTGAGGTGTCGGAACAGATTCACCCAGGGAAACATCAGTGGCGGAGGGACAGCAAAGGGCTGGGAGCTGCCAAGTGCTGGGCAAACACCCGAGAGAACAGGGCGCTGCCACGACGCCCGCCAGGAGCTGCCTGCTGCCGGGACCCCCGCAGGCCCAGGCCGGGCACGGGGCCCTTCCTCCCGCCTGTGCCTGCGGCCCGCAGCGGGGCAGGGTGCGTGGGCTCGCACGGCTCATTTAACCCGTTTCGGTGGCTTTGCTGGGCGCTGCAGGCTGCGGGGCCGCTGCTAGGTGGCGATGTGCCCTCACGAACGGCGGCAGCTGCTGCGGGAAGGCCTCGGCACAGCCTCCCCCGCCGCCCTCCGAGGCCTCCGGCGTGACAGCCCCGCTGGTCGTGAGGCGCTGCTGGGCGGCTTCTGCGTCAAACCACACACGCAGATAGATAAAAATACATACTGTTATATATTTATAATTTTTAAAACTGCTCACATTAAATGACAGGAGGTTTAGAATAGATTATTAGGAGGAAGTTCTCTGCTGTGAGGGTCGTGAGGCGCTGGAACAGGTTGCCCAGATAAGCTGTGCATGCCCCATCCCTGGAGGTGTTCAAGGCCGGGTTGGATGGGGCTCTGAGCAACCTGGTCTGGTGAAAGATGTTACTGCCCGTGGCCAGGGGATTAGAAGTAGATGGTCTCTAAGGTCTCATCCAACCTAAACCTTCCTATGATTCCGTGAAACCCTTTTTTGTTATATACCTAATTGATGTGGTGAGGGGAACAGAACCCAAATCCCTGCTCTACCTTAGGTTAACACACAGGTCATATTATGGGTGTGGGTGCCTCTGGAGCCAGGGTGCTGCCAAGCCACCCCATCCAGCCCCAGGCTCTCTCTGCTATGCGTCAGGCTGGTTGGGAGCCAGCAGGAAGGGGCTTGTGGACAAACTTTAATATAAAACTTAAAGCAACTACTGTCAGGGATAGGCTACTATTTTAGAGGCTGGTGAGTATTCCTGGGTTTTGTGTGGGATTTTTTTGTTGGGTTGTTGTTTTGTTTGTTTTGTGTTTTTTTAATTAAGTTTTTCTTTTTAAATTTAATGAAACAGGAACATGTTGCAAGATGTAAACCAAAGATATCTCCATATCTGCCTGCAACCTTTGCATGTTGACAACTGTTACCTTCAAAGTGCCTTTCAGACTGGCTTTCTTCCTCCTAGTAAGAAAACCTTATGTTACTTGGCTGAACTCGAATTACCCTGTGCTAATTGATGTGCTGGAGGTAGCTGTTCTTCAAGAATGAAACTGAGTTCTGGGTTGAGAAAGCTTTGCTCTGTATAAACAAGTGGCGTTTGTTATAGATGGTAACGTGTTCCAACTTTTTGTTCTGAGCTAGATGTGCCAAGGATACATCCAGTATTTTTTTTTATGCTGGTAATTGGGGGTGGAAGGGAAAATTCTTTTCATCTATCTGATCCTGATTGTTATTTATTTAGAAATGACAATTATTTTAAAGAGAATTAATTATGAGCCAGTCACAGAACTCTAGTTCAGTGCAGCTGGCTGGCAATGACTGATTCAAAAGCAGTAATTATTACAGGTTTGAGAAGAGAGCTAAATGACCCACATGGTTAGTCCGATTAAATTGGTCCAAAAGTAACCAGAAAGAGTGCTAATTCTCAGTTTCTACTGGGTGCAGCAGTGCATTAATACCTGCCATGTGAGGGGACAGGTACTAGTGAATCAGCTTGAGGTGACAGAGCTACATCATAGTCATCCTGCTGTAAGCCAGCTCGATAGACTTTTAAAGCACAGAGTCCCTGGTGGTGAAAAGCTGAGAGGTTAAAACACAGACACTGAATGAAATAGACCCCCTCTGCCAATCTGTGACTAAGTGGTTATTGGCCTATAGACCACAAAGGGATAAAACCAACTAAAAAAATAATCTGAGAAGAATAGTGGGAGCAAGAAGAGACCCCTTCAGAGCTGAAGCTCTCTGGAAAATAATCAGGACACAGTTTAAGTAGTGTTTTGTTTTCTATTATATCTGCAAGCATTATCTTACAACAAACACCAAGATTGTTTTGTAGCAGTCTTATATGTGACTAGTTTTGGAGCACTTAATGTACTCTGGAAGTGCTACCTGTACAAATGTGTTAGTGGAAGCTGCTTTTCTATGATAAAAAGAAACATGTGGCAGAAATTTTTAAAAGAAGAGAGGAAAAAAGCAAAAAATGTGTTTATATGAAAATGTATTAGTGACTACTAAATGTGGTAATGCTGAGGTTAAAAAGAATGCAGGAAGAACGCTTAAGACTGAAAATGATGACTTAATTATCATGGATGCTATGTCCTTTCTACAACTTAAGAATGATATAGAAGCTTTTAAAGCTTGCCAAATTTTTCCAAAAAAATTGGCCCCTCATGGGACAAAGGTGTAGTAGTATCAGAGAATGCACCGGTCAGGAGTCTATGAGGTTGCAGTGCAGTAGTGGTGTAGCATGTGAGGTCTATGAGTTCATACATAATAATTTGGTGGAAAAGGACATCAAAATACTTGACTGCCTACTAAAGGAGTATGTAGGTTCAGCCTGTGATCCCTTCTTGACTCTACTAAATTACAGGATGGGGACAGTGAAGTGTGATTTCTCATCTGTGACATTTGTACAAAGAGAAATTGAAAACAAAAAATGGCTCCATAATAAAAAAAAAAACAAAATCAAAGAAAACAACAAATGTCTGCGTGAGCAGGGAATTACAGATATAGATTGAGGCAATGAAGGTAAAGCAAACCAAACCTTGGTATTTTTTTGGGATCCTGGTCACTACCCTTAATACATAAAAATGAGGCTGGAAGTACCTGCAATAGAAGAGAAAGGCTATGAACAGCAGGAGTGTCTTGAGATGTGGCCATTGGATTGAGTGAGGTTGTCATTCCAGACAGTCTGATGTTCAAAAGTAACAGTTTCTGCAGGTTCCAGAAGGAAAAAGATAGGGGATATGAATTAGCTGGACTGACCAAGGAACAGGCAACAGACAGAACAGTGTTAATTTGTGGAATTAATTACCTTGGTATCACCTGTTAACTGTGATGCCCTTATGACAGGGAAATCACAAGAACAAAATTATCCATGGAGACACCTTAAACATTCCTTTTAAGCTAACATACATGTATATATATTTCTGGCATTCAGATAAATGCATGGCATATGCTGGTTGTTATTTCTTGTTACATTTGCATGGGAAAGTAAGAGCCAACTGTCCCCCTAGGAGTTTCTGGAACAAATTGCTGATTGTTGTGTGTCTACTTGTGTTGAACAGTTTTGTTAGAAGTCTGATACCAAATGTAGCAGATCTCTTCTTGAATTAGATTTCTAAATTCTACAGTGTGCACAAGACAGACACATATGTGACTGGTATAGGTATCATACCAGTCTGTCCTTTTTCAGGAGGGCTAAATTCCAAAACAGTAATGCCTTTTTATAAAAGCTTAATGTCAATTAGATGAGCCTGTCCAGTAAATTGCAATATACTTATATTTTAAACAATTATATTGGATAGTCTTTCTTCAAATAAATGATCTCATTCTTGTCCTCTATACTCATTGCTTTAGAGATTAGAAAATCAGCAATTACTCTATGCTGTTAATCCCATTTATTTCTCTACATACTTTACATTATAAATATTAAAAAAGTGTAATTACCTGAAAAGTCAAAGTGAACAGATCTTGGTTGTCAGGCCGTAATGGCTTAAATTATATTCTTGTCTGCAGCATTATCCTTGAAATGAAAGCAGTTAAAAAAGCATAATTTTCCATAACTACTGTACAAATATTTTAGCAAATAAGTTCTTTACACCAAGAAATATCTGTTAAATGTATATTGAGCTGGCAAAGACACCAAATCAAATGGAAGAGATAGGGAAGGCTGTTAAGAGAAAGGATTAAGTTATTCATCTCTGAATGGCGTTTCCATGACTGTGAAACTACTTGGAATGAAATGGGCAAATAGCTTTGTCTGAAGAAAAAATAGCTGCAGCGTGGTGGTAGCATTTGCTGAGGTTATTATGAGATGACTTTGATTTGAAAGAAGAGTGAAAAAGAGTTGGGAAGGAATTTTAATCAGTGCTAGCAGCAAAAAAGACAGGACAGAATGTGGTTCATGTAGAGGAGCATACCCTGGGCCACAGGCACTTACATAGCTGGGCAGACTGAGTTAATTTCCTTGAGCGTTTCTTTTCTCTTCCTTTTTCCAGCCAGGCTGTGGATATAGCAGTCAATATTTGCCAGGTGCCACGTGCAGCCTTTCCAAACCTCCTTCCTGGTCAGTAAGACTGGCAGTGTGCTGCACTTCCTGTACTGAGCACAGGGAAAATAAGAAAAGAGGAAAGAGTGCAGAGAAGAGCAAAGGAGGGCTGTCCGAGGCAGGGCTGCTGTGGATCAGATTGCATTATCACTGGTGACCTAAGCACGGAGCCTGGATTTGCATGGCATGGTTCAAAGATTATAGTGAGAGTTCTGGGTAGTGGGAGAACCAAACACCAGTGAAGGGAACGCAATTGGAATTATATCAGGGATAATACAGTGGTTGGTGCTACATTCATTTCTTTTCCTTGAGGCATTGTAAAAGAAACTAGTTTGGGTTAAATTACCACAATGTGTATTACATAGAAATGAAGCAGGCTGTGGAAAAACCTGGAAGCTTCTCAGCCCAAAAAAGGTGTATCCTTCTATATTCTGCTGTTGCAAGGAAGACAAATGCCCTGTGGAGAACAAGGGAGGGATTACTTTGAAATGTGAGATTGCTTCTCAGAAACCCACTGTGGATCTTTTATTTTTTTTTTCCAAAAAAAAAGGGTGGTACAGATCCAGTTACACAGAGGATGGAAAGGTATTTGGTTTCCATTTCCTGGCTTTTGAATCCCTCCTGTACTTTTACCCTATTCACGTGCATGTACCTGTCAAACAGGTTGGGATAGAAATATATTGATTTTTCATGGGGAAGCAAGTATCCTAGGAAAGAAATAGCCACAGTTGTCTCAGGATGTCATAGAATTAACTTTGAGTCAGAGGAGTAATTTCTATCTTCCCCTTTCTCCCACCTCCCGCTCCCAACGGCAACAGTGTCAAAGAAAGTTTAGAAAATTGCTCAGTTTAGAAGTGTTGCCAAAAAGTTCACCTCTGTAGCAGTTCAGTTTGGTCTATTGCTTCTCATACTGTACAAGAACCCTTCAATACAGTGATGTTCTGATACATTCAGAGACGCTGCTGTCTTGAGTAAAAGATATTTATATTTTTTAAGAATAAATAGTGTAAATTGAGTAAATAGTGTAAATTTGCTGTCAAGTAAAGAAGTCAGCAAATCTTGCTGTCTCTATGAGCAGAGTGGGAGAGCCAGGCAGAGGTGGGGTAGAAGGGTGATAGATAGTTGCTTGCTGCATGAATTGGAGAGGAAAGAGAGTGATGGTGAATTTCAGAGAGAATATATAATATATATGGAAAAAAAAACAAACCAGGAAAAAATTAAAAAACCTAGGTCATACTCCAGATATGAATACTTGCCATCATAGAGCATCCACATGACTCCATTCTACAATCTAGGGACAGTTTGTGGTAAGCACTTATTGCTGCCTTAGAACTTGGACCCAGAATGCTCTAGTGGCTTACCATTATGCTTGCTATTATAAATTGTGAAACTTTTAAAATTTTTTACCTTTTTTTTTTTAAAAAAAAATTTACTGCTACCTTTCTATGATAACTTGCTTTATCATCTGTACAGCCTCTTTTACTAAGTTCAGAATAGTTTCCTAACATCTTGTGATTTTGTACATCTTTAGTAAACAGAAACAATATTTAAAGCAGCATGCAATAAAACAGTAAAATGAATGCAGTAACATATATCCTCATTAGTAGATTCTATGTGCTACCATGAACCACTGCTGTTGAACAGTATATTTTATCTATAAATATAAACATACAGTTGTTCAAGTTGTCCAAAACTAGCCAAGCAGGAATACAAATGGACTTTCATTCCCATGACTGTGCTATACCAATAGTCCCTTGGAGTTTGTTTCCAGTATAATTCAGTATAATATCTTGCATGTTATGATTCAAAGTACTCTTTTTCTGCAGCGAATGTTCTGCCAGCTGTAACACTATCTTTACTAATGCTTATCTAAATTGTAAACCGAACAGGTAGCATGACAGATTCTTACACCGCAGACATAGGAAGCTGTGTTTCAGTACTGTCTTCAGCATTCCCTTAAAGCATCATTAACGTACTTCAACCAGGAAACCACATGTTGGATCATATTTTGACCCTATATAGAATAAATGTAAAATATATATGATGGGCAGAAACACCACATTTATAGTCATACTACTGGGAAGCAACAGAGCACTTCTTTATTTACTTATTACTAAGCCAACTTTATGGTAGGTCTTCAGAACAGGCATCTCAGTGTAGTGTGAGGAGGGTTAAAGATGTTGCTATAGTTTATATAGCCTCGTTCACCTTCTGATGGGACAGATAACAGTTTTATGTTTTATACTTGTGGACTTGGTTTATGAGATCTAGTAGGTATAATTGTATTTATTAAATTTATTATTTTTTAATTGATTTCAATTTATTAAATGTATTTTTATTATTTTTTAATTATTTATTAAATTATTAATGATTGTAAGTTCAGTTATTTCAAAGATGCCAATCTCACCATCTCCAGAAACAGCAAACTTCTGTCATCACAATGCTGAAAGGCAAATTGTCAAGAATATAAGTGTCTATCTGCACTGCAGCAAAACTGTGACTAGAAGCAGAGAATGTCACGCTCACGCTCAGTTTCTCCAGGGCCATGTTGTCTTCTTTCTTTTAATAGACCTTCTGCTCCCCATCTTTGTTGCTCTCCAGTGGTTCTACCAAAGTGTGCACAAGCTTGATCAAGTAAGATGCTAGTGTTTAGTCTCCTAGCGTGACAGCACTGTGACTTTCATTTCTGTTACTGATAAAAAAACAAATCACTCCAAATTTCCCCTTAAAAGTATTTACATTATGTTCCATCTTGTTGCTCTGCAAGTCTACCTTAGCCAGCTGTTACTAGAGTTGCATTGACATTAAAACTTGAAAATATCTCCTTTTCCTTCCTAATTTTGTCTCCTTCTTTCTTTATACATTGAACTGATACACCTATAAAGTGTTAGCTCTCGTTTTCAAGCAAATCCAGGACTCCAGTATTTTCAAGTTTTCAATATACATTACATATGCACATAAGCTGTAAAGCCTTTTCAGCTCCTGTGTTCCTGCTGATCTGTAATCTGTTTGCGCTGATTTTTTTCCCGTGTTGTGACACCATAACAGAATACTAGATTATAGTGATGTAGTGTAACACATAATAACATGAAAACAGGTAAAACCTAGAGCTTTGCATAGCCAATATTCTTATATTTTTAAACCCAAACTTGATTTCTTTTCCAAAGGCTGCTTCAATGGTTAAAACATTTTGAGTCCTTCCATAAGAAAATGCAAATAACTTTTTTAAAAGCAGACTTTTCAAAAGATTCACACCTTTATCAGACATTGTGCACTCTGAAGCAGTATATGAATAGATTAGATTCTTGCTAGAAATTATTTAGTAAGTTAGACTGGGAAGCACTGAATCAGCATTTAAAAATCTGAAGTCAGTATAGTGTTCCCTATGTCAGACCTTGAGTTTGCTCTCTTCTTTTTTTATCTATATCAAGTTAAAATCTCCAGAACCACTAAAGCTAAAACATACGGAATAATTTTAGTGAGATAAGGGATCTCAAGACTGGAACTAGAGCAGAGCCTGAATGAATCCTGCATTTGTTTTTTTGCCTTTCTCACAGGGTTTGCTCTGGTAATAAATCAGTGAACTGTGGGATAATACACATATATGTGAAAAAGAAAACAATGACAGTTTTATAGTTGGAGTTTGTTTGAAAGCTGTCATTTCCAGGTTTAGATACCCAAAAGAATCCCTACTACCTACCATGTATTCAAAATGGCTATTCTTAATCTTTGTAAGTTTTCTCAGACTAGATTTATGTTGTATGGAATCCTCTTGTGGACCCTACAAATATTATCACTATCTTTTTTCCAGTGTAGGTTTTACCCATTTACAGCCATTCTATGACAGCTGTTATAGGTTCCCAGAGGTTCATTCTTGGATTTCTTTGTATTTTTGCTTTGCTGTCACTAACCATTTATACTACTTGCCTTTGACTTTTTCCCAAATAGTGGAAACTGTTGATTACTTTCTATGGTCAGAAAAACCTGGCAGATCACTGTAAAGTGTATCCGATGTGACACTCCTTTAAATATGTGTATATATTTATGTGTGTATAATATACGTATTTAAATGCGTGGCAAGATTTTAAAACCAGGCAATCTTAGCCCAAGTGATACACATTTATGATAAGCAAACCTGACAAAAAGACTAGAGAGATGGTACAGGGGAAAAGGCATACCCAAACCAAAACCTGAATTTACTTAACATTACTGGCTAAGGGAAGGAATATTGCATGAGCCTCTGTGTAACATGGGCCTTCTGAAAAGAAATAAGGATTTCAAAAGCTGCAGGGGATGGTAGAAATTCCAAGTGGTAGGCAAGAGTAAAGCAGAGCACAGATGGAAGTTAGGTGAAAGCAGGCTCTCTACATTTGATGTCATTCAGAAGGACTTCAACAAGTTGGAGAGATGGGCAGAGAAAACAAACTGAAATTCAACAAAGGCAAATGCAGCGTCCTGCACCTGGGGAGGAATGACCTCCTGCACCAGCCAGGGGCTGAGCTGCTGGAAAGCAGCTCTGTGGAGAAGGGCCTGTGGGTCCTGGTGGACACAAAGCTGTCCATGAGCCAGCAGTGCTCTTGTGGCCAAGAGGCCAAGGGTGACCTGGGGTGCATTAGGAGAGCATTCCAGCAGGTCAGGGGAGGTGATCCTGCCCCACTGCTCAGCTCTGGTGAGGCCACATTTGGGGTGCTGTGCCCAATTCTGGGCTCCTCAGGACAGAAGAGACATGGAGTGGGTCCAGTGAAGTGTGACAAAGATGGTTAAGGGCCTGGAGCATCTCTCTTATGAGGAAAGGCTGAGAGATCTGGGCCTGTTCAGCCTCACAGAGAGACAGATGGGAGAGGACCTCATCAATGTGTGTCAGTATCTGCAGGGAGAGTGTCAGAGGATGGAGCCAGGCTCTGCTCAGTGGTGCTGAGCAGTAGGACAAGAGGCAATGGGCAGAACCTGATGCCCAGGGAGTTCCACCTGAACATGAGGAAGAACTTCTTTACTGTGCAGGTGACTGAGCACTGGCACAGGTTGCCCAGAGAGGCTGTGGACTCTCCCTTGCTAGAGATACTCAAGAACTATCTGGACCCAATCCTATGCCATGTGCTTGAGTAGGGAGGTTGGACCAGATGTGACACACTGTGGTCTCTTCCAGCCTTACCTGTTCTGGGATTCAGGCTTGTACATGTTCCTTGTGTAGGAATGGCATCAGTCTTGGGAAAGAGATCCTGTAATGGTTAAATGATTCAGAGAATAAAGCTAACAGTTTGGGATTCAGACAGCTGGTTTTTTCGGTTCAGTGAGTGAAATGAGGAAAAGTAGGACAGGTACTGTCTCACAACAACTTAAAAGCAAAATTTTTTCCCCTTGGTGAATAAAGACAAAAAACCCCAGAATAATTCACTTTCTCTTAGAAAATTATTCTGATTGTTCTGATTGAATGTAACCAACTTTGAAAGGGAAAATACTCATTTTCTTCCAAGGTAACCTATTTTTTAAAAAGATATTAAGTATTTCTTAGCTATAAAGATATACCAGGCTTGACCTGAATTCACAAGGGCAAAAAGTTGAAACTTCTCCCAATTTTGTTCTAGAAATGTAAAATTATCAAGTTTCTATTGCTGCTTTCAAGGCATTAAGAACATACCAGATGTCAGTTGAAGAAGCTGGAAGAAATTAAAGCATCTGGAAAATACTATTTAAAAACTATCTATCTGGCCTGCCTCCTGCTGTCATGGAAAATCCCCTGTTGCTTCAGTGACCTCCACTTGGATGGCTCTGGTGAGGCCAGAGCTGTGTGCTTATCTCGAAATACCCTTTAAAATCAAGGGAGAGTCTGCAGAGGCCCGTAACTTTGGAAATGTAGAATTTTACTGCTGCATTATTGACTAAAATACCCCTGTAAAGTATGTGTGGCTGAAAAATAGATCAGTTTCTGAAAGCACCAGATACAAAAGGTCTCAATTCATGCTTTCACCTTATTCTGTTAGGAATATAATCCAGAACGAAAGACAGCAGAAAAAATAGTCATGATAGCAAGTTAAAATGTTGCTTCCACTTGGTGTGTTAGCTGACCTAATGCTTAACATTGATGGGATGGGAAGTCTATGCATCTAAGTGGGGGTCTATACAAAATGGCTGTCTGCAGCCTTGACTGTTAATTAGTTCCAATACTGGTTCAGCAATCACAGCCATGTTTCGTGTGACCTCACTGGTGTGGCATCTGGGCAATTTTCTTTGGGATAATGAGCCCCTTCATCCATAACAGAACAACAATGTCTCCACTTGGCTTGCAAAAGATCAGCGCCAGTCTGCTTCTCATCAGGGTGCTTGCCGTCCCCTTTGTATCACACCTTATTTCAAGCTTAACCTTTCACATCCTACATTAATTGTTTTTAGATTAAAAATTAATGAATCAATTTTAACAGCATTGAGGGAGGTGTGGAGGGGTGTGGGGTGGTGTTAATAAGCCCAAATTATCATCCAAGAGGAAATTTAGATCTTAAATATTCCTGTCTGAGTTTTGAAATGAAAGAGAAACAACATTCCAGATCACTGGTTACAAATGATTACAATCCTTTTCATGTATGAAGAACTGTAATTAGCAGAAAGTATGGTCTTTCCTCCTCAACAGTACAGGTTTAATGAAAATAATATTTACTAACTATTCATATAATGTACAAAAATTGTAGGAACAGCCACAAAAAGACTAAACTTTTTAAAATATTTTTTGTATTCCACACCATGGTGTAGAGCAAAGCCTTTAAAACATTTGGCCCTTTGAGAGCTTTTTCTCTTTTTTCAGTTTATTCTTAAAGAGTAATGTGAAGATTTGCTTGATTCTGCTGAAATTATTGAACGTGTCATGACTAAATTTCTGTAATGCTACTCTTCCATGTTATTGATGAGTTATGAAACTTTTCCCCTGCTTAGAAGAGTACTTAAAAAGATATGTTGTGATTTCACAAGGTGTGGCAATCAGTGCAGGAACGTGACATGAATTGCTAATGTTTTGGATTGCTTTGTTTCAACAAAGCAGAAATAGGAAATACTTACTGAAGCTTGAATTCTGTCTCCATCCCTTTGGTTTTGCAGACGTTGTGTTTATACCTTTTCTCCTTCACTTGCACATTATAGTTAGGCTTCTGCAGTCTTTGATTAAACTGAAGGAGAGCTGTAGTTTAATTTTCCTCATGGTCTGAGGCAAAGGTGGTGCTTCCAGCTAAGAGTAGTTATTGAGTTTCCCTGAAATGGCAGCTAGAAAGTTACCCAGTGTCTAATAAAAAGAGGGAATATCAAAATTTGTTGTATTGTTCTCTCTTTTTTTTTTTTCAGTATAAGCTAATGCTACTAACTCTTCATCACATTTTTTGACCCACAGAATGTATCTTTGATGGCTCTGAAACTGTCTTCCCTTGTTTTTATTAACATAGCTATCTTTGACTGTCACTCTCTACTTATGGTTTACGATGTCTTTGAACTGTATTGTAACTCTTGGTTTTCTTTCTTTTGTATCAAAATAATCAAACTCTATTAATTAATTTACATTTCAACCTACAGACTTTTCATTATCACGCTGAGGTGAGAAACTAAGAAGCTAACTTTTATGGGTTATTTGCTTAAGAAAGCCAGAAAGAGATGTTTATCTTTTTATACATAAGATATATAAAATTCTAAGTTGCCCTGATCATCCTTTTTCATGGCTTAAAGATTACTTTGAATTTCATCTCGTCAGCTTTTATGAATGCAGTAAGTTGAAAAATCTGATATGGAGTTTATATTACACAAGTAGCTCAAAGGCTATTTAACCTCAAAAGTTACCCCTGTTGGTAACAATTCAGCTTTCTCACTTGTTTGCAGGATGTGTTGTGGGGGATGACAGCAATGTTTTGAGAAAGGCATATGTCATGCTGGACTCTCCGTACCTCATCAGCTGGTACTGGTGCCGTCTGATGGCTTTCTCTCAAAACATGTTGCCTTTTATTTTGGATACCTGCTGAATGCAGCTTCTGTTACTGTGCCTAAATAGCCATTTCCTGCATTAATTGTCATCTGCGCCATTCCTCTATTGATCCATTCCTGTGTTCCGTTTGCCCTTTCAAGTGCTGCCACTGCTTTGACGAGGGAAAAATAAAAATGTCTACTGTTTCCTACAGCCTCTCTTCCTTTTTGGTGCATAAGCAATTTAGTATACAGGCTCTTTTGCCATTAAAATTCCCATTATGAATCTTTATGAGACATCACAAATGTGCAGAGTGCAAATACAAGAGCACAGTTCAATCAGCAAAGGTTAATGAAGACAGCCTGTTAGTATCCTGCTGGGTTTGTTGCTGAATGCATTGTAGCAATGCTTGGAGGCTTTGCTTTCCGGGGAGCCCCAGTACAGTAAGACAGGGAATGCACCATATGTGCACAGAGAAATGGAGAATGCTTGTAAGTTCACAGACAAAGCTGAAAAAGTGCTGTAATTAGATGACTAAATAAAAAAAAAATTAAACATCTTGCAAGGACCATTCAAAATGGTTCCATTCTCTTTACTTTGCTAAGGTGGATATGAAAATGGGAAAGTTATTAAGCACATGGTACAGGCTGAAGTACTTATCTCCTTTTGTGTTTATCAGGGACAAGTGCTCCTCTTTGCATCCAGACCAAATTCAAGAGTTTGGATGTTGGTAAAGTCATTTGAAGGTCATTAAGGCCCAGGATCTAGCTGCTTTGTGTACCAGTCTGCTGAAATTTGCTGGAGGACACAGCACATAAGCTGAATTTGCTCAAAGCATTCTGGTCATTGCAGATGGGCAAAACCTGCTTTTGATTCTAGAGGCTGTTTTGGTACTGAAGGTATTTCTGAGGGGTGAGCTAAAGAGTAAGTTGCTTTCTTTATAGCAAATGACATCTGTGTGCCAGGGACAGGCTTGTCAAGCCTCCTTTTGGAGCTGACTGGCAACCAGTGCTATTTTAAATAAATCTTTTGTTTCTCTGAGTGTTGACATATGCAGGGTTAAATATTAGCATTTTATGGCGTTGCCAGCTCAGGACCTTCAATCTCACAATTCAAACACTAAATGATGAAGTGTAATTATTAAATTTCTTAAAACTGCATTGATATTGAAACTTGAAGAGTTCTATTTTCCAGATTTCTCTGTGTTTTGACAGGAAGGGCTTGAAACACACTGCTGAAAACCCCAAGGGAAAATCAGATTCTTCTGTAGCTGATCCATTTCAGCTGGAGAGTAATAAAAATGTAAAAGAGAGCATGACCTGTTGACTCTGAAGATACCATATCTTTCTGAGGGAGAAAGGTTTTTGAGGGAAATATTTTTTGTTATGATGCCAGTATTCTGGAGTCTGGAGATATCCTTCTAATGTTAGAGTTGTCTCCTGCTGAAACGTGTAAAATGGACAGTTTATGCCACATGGCTTAAATGTGGGGCATTACCAAGTGCTGTTGCAGGATGACTGATTAAAAAAAGAAACAGCAGAGCTAAAAGGGGTATTTTGAGAAATCTGTTAAATGTAGCAAGAAGTCCTGTGATTTGGAATCTCTTCCTGTGGTATAGCATGACAATGATTTTAAATGCCTGTGGCTATGCATGCTTTAATAGGAGATTAGTGTTATGCTCTGGTTCCATTTTCTAGTTATATTAGGATGTGCTTAAAGTATGGTAGAAACAACATAAGACTTTCCTGTGAATGGCTTTAAACTTAGAGAGTTCTGACATTTGAGAGGTAGCAAACACATTTATAAACAAACTACTCAAATCATTGGCTTGTGAAGGATGTTGATATAAGTTAATGTCATCTGGAAAACAACAATTAGATGAAGATGGAGAAAATAAAAAATGGTGTTGCATAACTTTATTAGATATTATTTGTCCATGACTAAAAGTTTAAGCAGTATCCTGAGTTTCCTGAAAAGTTACCTTTATTTAAATTTCAAGAAAGAGAACATTTACTGAATATTGTAAAATACAGTAAATAATTTTCTGCTTAAAATGTCACATGCAACTTCATGAGCTTAACCGGCTTGAAAGTTGCTCTCTCGAGGCACATTGCAGGTATGTGTGGAACCACAAATGTAATGATTTAGTTTTTCAGATTAGTTTCTTCTCTATCCACTTCTTTGATCCTCAATGTCAAAGAAGGTTGAATAGTTTTTCACCACTCCTTTTCCCTCAAGTGGATATCTGCAATTCAGTTTTTATGAAATATCAACATGTAGAAATTTAAGAACTCAACCTTCCCTTCCTTGACTACTGCGTAACTCCTGTCCAGCTGATGCACTTCAAACCACAGGAGTTTTTGGTTATGTGGAGTGCTGATCCTTGCTGAATATTCTGCTAGTTAGCATGGCATTTACAGTATAGTAAAGCTCCAGCAAAACCCGCCAAGTTCCACATATAATTTTCTTGTTTGCAGAGATAAGACAGGCTTGTAGCTATCCAACAGGCTGCTGAATGTTTCTTTTATGCCTTATGTTCTCCAGTCCAGATTTTCAAATTAATACTTGAAAAACAATTATAACTTATCTGCATGTTTTCTAGAAATTTAACAGGGCATAACACAAAATAAAGCATATATGCAAGAGCATGGGTTATGACACTCATAGGAACCATACCTTTGTATTTCCTGACTTTTGAGTGTTAAAGGGGGGATTTAATTCCTAATTGTACTAGTGTTACTGTTGTTTGTGCGTCAAATCCCTTTCCTGGCCCTCACACATTTTTGTTCCAGACCCAACCACCAATTTCACTGGAGGTTTTTGGAGGGAAATAAAAAACTCTGAGTATATGCTTAGGATCAGTTGATTCTTGCTCTACCTGAGTTAACAAATCCAGTTAGTACTTTAGATAAAATAACCCTCAGTATTCTGCTTAGTTCACACAGCAGAAATAAAGGAGAAGGTGAGAGTATTACTCAATTGTGGATGCTTGTTAAACAGTGGGGAATGCAGAAACTTCTAAATAAAACAAATCATGCTCGTAAGCATAAAAATTGGGGGAAAAAAGAGTTTAAATAAAGCACTCCTGCTTCTATTTAACACGGAGGTGATTTTACAGTGCTGTAATAACAATTTAGAAGTTAATGGAGACCTGAAAACAAGGGGTTGTTTTAAACTTAGCATGGTTTACTCTCTGTGAATAGATTATTGCCAATTATGAACAGTAAGTGTTAGCAGAAAAGAAGGCTGTGTCATTCTGAAAGGCTTTATCTGAAATATATTAAAAATTAAGATACCTGATGACATGATGGTCGGCCTGGAATAGAATACTGCATCTGGGAGAGTTTGCAGTTTTGACCTTGATACTGATGAACATTTTCTTGTTTACTTCCTTGATCTAAAATGAAAATAAAAAGTTTGCAACCATGGTAGTGGAGAACAATATCTTGGAACTTCATGAAGCCTTTAACTGTCTCTAAACCATTGATGTAGGGATGTGAAAGGGACACTTAAAAAATAAGTCTGACCAATTTATTTTCTGAAATACTGGCAGAGATGGCTGTAGAATTCCCCATTCAAATTTGGTATATTGGAAATATACCAAAAGGGTGTAAAAGTATTTAGCCTTCTTAATAATTCTAAGGGAATTCAAATTTCATGGGGTTTTTTGTTGTTTGGTTGGGGTTTTTTTCTGTTTTGTAAAGCTTCCTACCATTTACAAAGTAGAAAGGCTCTGTTTTGCTTTGTCTTGTAAATATTTATATTTGACCATCTTGATTACAGGTAGTCACAGTGATTAGAGGCAAAAATACTAGACTGAAGTGAGAAATTATGTTCCTAGTTCAGAATATTTTTTAATATGGAGAAAGAATTGTAGCTAAAGAAAGATAATGCACTGCAGAGTACTCTGTGGTAGTATTTCACATGTTGAGTAGTAGGTTCGGTAATTCTGGTAACCATTTATTCTGTTAAGTCCATTTCATTTTATTGCATCTTCTTAATTTTGCTGCTTCTAGCACTTGTGCTTAGTGGACTGATGCAGAATTGACAAAATGCTTATCATTCTGGCAGCTGATAATCACATTTGTTAGGAACTGTGATCATACAGCTCAGACACACAATTACGCAGGAGATAATATCTTCATTCTATGGACTTTCATTTTATTATGGAGTTACTCTTGCTATTCCAGTTGTTAACGTTAAGCTCCATTTTTCACTTTAATTTTATAAGTTTTGTGCAACTAAATCAGCATATTTTACCTAGGGTCATAGAATTCCTTGTGTACAGATTAAGTGTGTTTCATCGAATCATAGAATGGTTTGGGTTAGAAGGGATCTTGAAGAGGCAGGAGGCTGAGGGAATGAAGAGGATGTGGAGGAGGAAAGAGGGCAGCACTGCGTACAGATCCACACAGAACTGGGTGCCTGTTGAACAGCCTATTATGGAGATTATATGGTGTAGGGAAAAGGTGAATGATTGCTACACATACGTATGTAGTTGCTTTGCTTATATTAGGTCATTAGCTGTAGTTATTCTTGAATAAACCCATGGTGACAGCAAAGGTATTTTAATCAGCCACCACTTTGAGCGGTTTTGTTGATAGAAGTAGGTGAGCAGGAGACTGAACAGGGCTTGGTGATACTAGGAGGTTACTTCCCCTGTAAAGGCCCCTATATGGCTCCATGGAAGATTCATATATAAGGGCAAGTATTGCTTTCAGAAAATCAAATTTGTAATCAGATTTATGTGCCCAGATGTCTTCACTGAAGGGTGTAAGCAAATGTGTCTTTTTATTGAAATTTTGCTGGATTTGCCACTGTGTATCTTTGTGCATTTTTTTGTTTGTTTTATCTAGGAAGATTGGTGATTTGTCAAAACAGCTTGTTGTGATATTACTAGTGTTACATCTTGTATCTCTTTACATTAAGAAAATAGCAGAAATAACATGGATTGTTTTGAATTCCAAATATGCTTTATGGGAAAAATTTAATTACTCTAAATTTTAAGTTTATGGAGCTGTAAAACTATGTAGCTGCTAAGATAATCTATGATTGTTGCTGGCAAAGTTTATTATGCTCTATATTTGATGATAAAAGATGCTTTTACATTTTCCCTTCATGCATATGCCTCTGTCTGCATAGTATGCCAAATAATGTGTCACAGAATGTTGAGCAACTTGAGGAACTTTGGGGATGAAGCTTGATAGTAGTAGTTTTGAATTACTTTGCATGGAGTTTTATAAATAATTCTGAAGTGTGCCAAAATATAGTCACATGCTGAATTTGTGCAGGGACTAATTGACTAGAGAGCTTATGTACTAGCGGGTAGTTTTGTGCTCTAGCAGAAACATTACAGATATGGTATCTTGTAATGTGTAAACTGTTCTGAGGGCTAAACAGTGACTGTTCCTTCTGTTGATGATTATTTCCTGGGAGAGCTGCAGTTATGAAGGGATTGATACACTGTGCCTTATCAGCCTAGATTGGTTAGCAGCTGCCTTATGGCCTCCTCTACTTTGACAACAATTGTGACATGCGGTCCTGCAGCACAGTCACGTTGCCCAATATCCAAGTATCTATATCCTACTAAAGGGAATTTCACCTTGCTAGACTGGGGAAATACTTATGACAACATTATCTGACCATGAGTTTTTGACATTGGCAATACCCTGGGGCAAAAGAGAAAAGGGATCCCATGCTGTTGTTAGCATACTTTGTGCAGTTTGGGCCTTCTTGTCGGTGCAGTTTCATTTGGACACCACTCTCAGGACATGTGGTGTGACTCTTGGGGATGGTCATGTGCAGGGCCAGGAGCTGGGCTTGATGATCCTTGTGGGTCCCTTCCAACTTGATATATTCTGTAATTCTGTGATCTTTTTTAGGGTGCACATGGTGCTATGCAGCCATATAGTCCATCCCTGACAATGGATTTTTGAAACTGTTTCCTTGCAAGGAGAAGTAGGAAATGGAAGTGTATGCAGAGTCACTGAAGAAAGGATATTTCCTGTTCTCCATGGTTCTCATGGAAGCAGAGGAGAATATATGCCAGCATGCAGGCATCCTCAGTAAGTAGGCATATTCATATTGCCTGTTTCAGTTCTGAAGACTTTTAGTCAAAGTAGTTGATTTCCTTACTTGGGTCTTCTCTGAGTTTGTGAGAAGAGCAAAGATTGGCAGATAAGAATTTTGTAAAAAATAAGATATGGTCTCCACTGCAAGGAGAACTTCAAGGTATGAAAAGGAGTGTTCATGTTCAGCCTTTGCTGAACTTTTTGCACTGGAGTAGTGATTTGACATAACTGCCTGAGGAGGTTTTGATTTCTTAGCATTAAAATCAAATTGATCAGGGTTCTGATTATAGTGACATTCATGAAACAAACACCATTTTGAACTAGGAATTCTTATTTAATTCTTTGCTATATGGCTCCAAATTTATGTCCTTCCTGGGATTTGGTGAACTTAAATGATGTTAAAAATTGCAAAACATTATTTTCTCTTTTTTTTTCCTCTAGTCAAAGGTGATTGGAATATTTTTCTCTACAGAGTTCCTTGCCCTGGGTTGAAATTCTGCTATTCTGTAAGCAAATATGCTTCTCTATAGATGGGGAGTTTAAGGAGAGAGTCAGTAAGAAATAGATAGTACTTCCCTGAGGCAAAAAACACCTAATAATTTGATCATAAGGAAGAGAGCTGAGCTTGATTATAGTCCTAGAGAAATATAACCTAGTTATTCAGAAATATCTGCTTCTTGTAATATTTTTGGGTTAATGGGCTATTAAAGCTGTTCAAAAAAGCCTATCATGGATCTAATATATTTTTTTGCAATCACAGGCACTTAGAGAAAAAACCAAAAGACATTTAAAAGATGCTTTCAGTTGCACTTTAATGTTATTTTCATATAGCCTTTCAATTATTCAATTTAATATTGTTCTAAGTTAGGATCAATTTAAGAACATTATTGCAATACACATAGCAATGTATGAAAACTGATCTTCCCCTTTCCACCTCCAACAGCTACTAGAGAGATTTCTGTAAAAGTTGTGGTTACTTAATATAAGTATTTTGTGCTAGGGGAGTCCCTACAACAGCAAAATGACTTGAGAGATAAATCTGCATTTAAATAAACTCATTACTGAAAGAGGTGAGAAGTAATAAACCAGAATTTCAACTATGAAAGTATGTGTAGGAATTTAATACAGATATGAGAAACAGATAATGTCATAATATTATTGTCCATTTATCTATAACAAGGTTTTGCCTCTATTCCTGATATTACTTATCATTTTAGACTCAGTGTTTTGAGAACAGCTGAAGAATAAGTATACAATTAAAACTGATTTTATGATATAGAATTCTTATTTTCTTTAAAAAATAGCTACCAGGATTTTCATGTTGTGTGCTTTTTAGTTTAGTCTGATTACTCCTCCATTTTAAGTAAAGGTTTGCATTTTAATAAAGGCGAATGCCAGCAGTGAGGTGAGTGTTCTAAGGATCATACATTGTTTAGGTTGGAAAAGATCTTTAACGTCATTGAGTTCAACTTAACTACCACTGGATTTCACACAACCGTGGGGTCTGGACTAATTGACAATGAACTGAAGATTATATTTATTCTATACTTAGAAGTCAGAATCACACTAAGTGCTTTTTGACTACTGTAGAGATGGTCTGTAACTCAAATCTAATTGCTTGCAGGCATTTTTTAATTGCCAAAAATGACATTTGTGAAGTAGTGGAAGACTTGAAAATGTGGAGAGAATTTGGCCAGTAGCTCTTGCAAGGAAAAAAAAGTATTAGATTTGGAGAAATATGAATCTTAAATATTCATAAGCATAAAATTAAGCGTTTTTCAAAGTACTGCTTCTTCCCTTTCCATCAATATGCAAATATTCAGAAAAGGAAAAAAATTATAGTAAAAATACAGAGTTGTGGAATAGAATTTTCTCTTAAGCCTTGCCCTCTAATAAATTATCATAATGCAGCAATCTTCTGAAGGTGAGGAAAATAAAAAAAGTTGTTTGTTATTTAATTTGCATAGCTAAGAATCAAAGAATGACATTAAAGGAAAAGACAGGAAAGGAAATATAATGAAATTAAATGAAATGGAAAAAAAGAAAATTCTGATGTGAAGTGGCATCACTGAAATGGAGTGGAATGAAAAAAAGTGCAGAGAAATGGGATGAAATGATACTCAGTGAAATATTGAGATTTCATTTCTTTTTATGAAATTCTTTTCATGAAAGGAAATGAAATGAGGAAGTATGGAGAGAAGTTAAATGAAAAGACAGAAAAGGAAATATAATGAAATGAAATTTTAAAAGAATGAAAATACTTAGGAGGAGTTGAATTACTGGAATGGAATTGAATGGAATGAAGTGCCACGAAACTAACTGAAATTTAATCAAATGATACTCATTGAAATCTCATTTCAGTTCATGAAATGAAGTTTTTTCTTCACGCCAAGGTACCAACATTTCTGGCTCCACACTTTTTGATCTGTGCCACCTATGGCAGTAAGGACCTCTGCCACAGTGCCAAGCTACCATTAGGGTTAGGGTTAGCACTGAGAGAGTAAAAGAGCCTACAAAAGAGGCCTGGGAAAGGCATGCAAAGGTCATCCTGGCAGGGCCCCAACTTTGCTACTTCTACATCTTTCTAATTTGGACCACCCATGGTGATTGGAACCTCAGCCCCAGCGATGAAAAGGCATTCAGCTTAGAGATAGGGTTGAGAGCAGGAAAGGGCCTAGAGCTCCAGGGACACTGGAGCTGGAAAACACATGGCAAGAGGAGCACGGCAGGGCCACAACATTGCTGCCTATACACCTATCTGATGAGGGCCATGCATGGGGATGGGCACTTCAGCCACAGCCCCAAGGTTGTTTAAAGGTTAGTGTGGAAAACAAGAAAATTCTGGCATGAAGTGTAAACAATGGAATGGAATGGAATGGAACTAAGTACAGGGAAATGGCTGAAACTTTACAAAATGATACTCATTGAAATCTCAAGACTTCATTTCCTTTCATGAAATGAAGAATTTTCCTGAAAGCAAATGAAATGAGGAATCAAGGAATGAAGTGAAATGAAAAGACAGTACAGGAAATATAATGAAACAAAACAGAAAAAAAAGAAAAAATTTAGTATGAAGTGGAAACAGTGAAATTGAATTAAATGAATATTCACTGAAAAATCCAAGAATAGCCGTGAAACCAAATCTTATTTTTTTGCCATTAAAACATTCTAAATTCTGCTGAAATAAACCTGTGCTATTTGATTATGAATAAAATTAACTTCACGCGATAGAATGTAGGAGGGTAGGAACTTCTAGTAGGTGATAAACAAAGATCAACAACAAAATTTTTAGTACAACATCTCAATTTTTTTGGAGATGTTTTATAACTGGATGTAGCTCTGAAACTGAAAATTTAGTTCCTTTGTCTCTGTCCTTCTAGGGCAGTACATCTTCACTGAAGTGGCCAGAATGTCTCCCTGAACTTGGAAAACTTTCCTGAATGTCTATAGTACTGGACATCTACTCCACAGGGAAATTAATCTGAACATTTGAAAATGGCCACAATCACTTTAGTTATGTTAATTAGAATTTATGTTTGAAGTTTCTTAAATTTAGACATGCTGATAAGAAATCTTTTCAACTAGATTATTTTCCTGGTTAAGTCATCTTCTACGATCCCTTGGTAAAAATGCATGACAGAGGCAGAACTAAAACCCCCAAAAGAATAAAATTAAGTGTCCCTTTACTTTAAGTACGCCTCTCTGCTTAGCAGTTTCTTTTATGTTAATATTAAATGCACAAAGGAAATAGCAGAAAAAACTCTTTTCCAGTGTTTAATGAAATGACAATATAGGTTCAGGGAAAGTAGATTTTAAAGCTAAATCAGCTCTGTGTGAGATGATTGTTCTATGCTGTTAAATAAAATTTGGAGTTCTGTATATCCATCAGTTAGACGTATTTGGAATGCTGATAAAAGCTCCTTTCTGTCTAAATTAGAGAAATTGCATCTATCATCATATGCACAATTGTCTTTTAATGATGCAAGGAAAATTGAAGTATCTCAAAGTGGAAAATTCGTTTAGCAGAAATAGATGGAGGTGAAAGTAAGGTGGAGTAGTGGTGTTTCTCCCAGAAACATGCTCTAGAAGAGGATATACTGAATATTTAAAATAACTGCATGAAGATCAAAAAAACCCCAACAAAGCAAAAGATTGAATATAAAAAACACTTCTCAGAAACATTTCCTTCTGATTAAATGTTGTGTGAAACTTGCAGATTCTTCATACAGAGGGAGAAAAAGTAAAAACACAATTATTTGATGTGTACTTGAATAGAGAGAAACAGTGGATCCTGGGTCTTTGGGAATCTGCTGGATTTGCTAACATAGGGGAAGAGAATGGGCATAATTCCAAAGGGATTTTGAGGCACATGCTTACCTCTTGATGAAGGCTGGTAGTGAAGAAGAAAGGAGAACTGGAACAGCAAAGGAGGGAAGATATTGACTAAACTCTGGAATGGCACTTCAGCCGAAGCTAAAGTAATCTCTTCATCTATGCAAAAGGCAACAAATATTTTTAGGATTAAAACCAGAGTCTGGTTAGATTCAGCATTGGGTTTTGAATTATCACACTGATATTCAGAGAGATGAAATTTAGGTTGATTGCAAAGATACTTTCATTTGGTGCAAAATCATTAGAAGGCTCAAAACTTTGTACTTTGTAGTCTATTAATCTAATCTGAATAGTGTTGTGATTTGATTGTCATATTTAATGACATGTGAATTGAAAATATACTACTGAGTCAGGTTTTGTTTGTTTGTTTGTTTGCATATTTGGGGTTTTTGTTTGTTTTGTGTTCATGAGCTCCTTCTTCTCATGAACATAGATAATATCATCTTTATGTTTGGTGTTAATTCAAATAATAGAGGAAGAGAAAGTGAGGCGTAACATTTACCTGGATGTTTGTAGGCTCCAAGACATTATTTGCAGGTGTCTATAATACTAAGTAGAGATATAGCTCTGTCTGTTACGTGGTCTCTTGGCTTATTTCTAACTGATATTTCTAGTACAGCATTTGGAGGGAAATGAGTTGCACAGTATTTCAAAAGCAAAACCAACCAAACAAAAAACCCAGCACAGAATCAAATTAACCCCCACTGGTCTGAAAAAGTAATTGGATTAGGTAGAGGTTCAGTAATAATCTTTAAATGTTTGCACACTCTCAGGAATATTTGCAAAAAGTGGAAGTGAAAATTATCATCTCTGTAAGAGTTCTGGGAGTCAAGGATCAGTGAAGAGTTATAGAAAATGAAGAACTGAAGTAATATTATAGTACAAGTGGAACATCCATCAAAAAATTTCTCTCTGAATGTGAACGAGGTATGTTGTCATTTAAACTTGACTTCAGTCAAATGTCAATTTTGATCAAGACTGGCACTATAAAGAGTACAAAACCAGAGGCATCACAGCTGAAACTTATCGGGGAGACAAGAACTAATATTTCTGGGAAAGGAAGACATGTGTTGCCCCGAAGGCAGTATTACTCAGTGTTAGAAGGAAGTACATATCTCTTGAATGTCCCCAAAATGTAGGAAGTTTGTAACATGGAGTTGAAATCTGTGGTTTAAGTGGTTTATTCTATGGAAATGAAAGAACAAAAATCAGAACTGTAGTATGTATTCGACTCAATCTTTACAGTTTTCTGAGGGGTTTTTTGTGTGTGTGGCTGCATACTTAGTGATCAAAGAAGCAGAATACACCTCTACAGGAATAATCTGGTGCAAATGTGATATGGTTAATGCATTAGATTACATTACTAGTTACATTAATTACTGGTTACTGCTGGTGGGATAACACACGTATAAAATTAGGACCCGGAAAAGACCGTCTGGGTAACTGCTTGCTCTTTGGGCCATATTAGAAGTTGGCTACCTTTGTAGGTTATTCTCAATATTGATGAGCATCTAAATGGCTATATATTTATTTACTGGGAACCAAAGGTATGCTGATTTGCAAATACACCTAGACTTCAGAGACTTTCAACTGAGGTATAAAAAGAGAACTTTTCAAATTTGCAGTCAGAAAGAAGACACAAATTGCTTAAATACTAAGTTGTTTAAGATTTAGGTGTCTCCTCAGTCTTTTTGTAATTTGAACCAGTGGAAACATTGTCTACTGGTCAGTAACCACAGGTGAAAACTAGGCCTTGTGGGCATTGATAAGAATTCTGCCAACAGCATCAAGGGAGCCAGGATTTGCGTATTAATTTCTGGAGGTGTGTGCATTACATTCATGAATAGCTAGAGTGAAACACTCTATGTCTGTAAATCTGCATTTCATGTTTCTACGTACCAAATAGGTATAAAATTGTATATACTATACTCTAGAGCCTATACCCTTGAATATGGAAAAATTGGGTTCTAAATATATCTGTTGACAAGTACACAGATTGCCTGAGAAAATCCTTAGATGCAAAAATTTACGGCTGACTGTATGAAGTATGCCTGCATATCAATTGCAATGACACAGTAAAGTTTATTATGGATTTTCAAAGGTGTAGTGTGGTATCAAATTTAAAAAGTGCTTGAGGAATATAAACTACCAATGAAATCTGTAAGGAAGAAGTACACTGTGTCTTATGCATTAGAAGAATGATGTACCTGATGGAGTTATAAACTAGCTGCATTAATGTATACATTTTACAATGTATATAATGCAGCACCATTTTTGGGAACAATGAATAGTTGACTGGAAATTTCTGTTTCCCTCTAAGGACATGACTTTGAAGAGGACACAGATGACTGACTTTTTTCTGGTAGCAGCAGAGTCAAATTGTCATTCTTTTAAAATTACAGAATTTTTTTGTGTGTTCCCTTTTTATTCACTTTCAATCTACATTTATGTAATTCAGCTTTATTGACATGATGGTTTGCAAAAAGTGAGTTTCAAAGTCATGTGCTTGACAATTAAAGTGAAATAGATTTTAAATTTGCATACATAAAGTGATCTCACCAGCAGTATTTGCACATTCATCTGCTTGGGAAACAGGTCTAATGGTGATATTCAATTGTTCCTACTCACAGTGAATAAAGTACACAATAATTTGCGATGTCTTTAAAATTGCATTGAGAACTAAGAAATTTCTCAGAAGACTTTAACAGTTGGGTTCCTGTTTTAGGTTGATTGTAAAGATACTTCCATTTGGTACAAAATCATTAGAAGGCTCAAAACTTTGTCCTTTATAGTCTATCAATCTAACTTGTATTTCTCCACATTTTTTTCTTTTAGCATATGGATGCATTGTGTTGTACTTAGATAACACTTCGGTCTTAGGAATCAAAATATTTAAGGGTCTTTGGCTTAAATTAGCTTTGTTTGGTGTTTGTTTGTTTAAAAGTTGTGGAAGAATTGTAGCATGAAAGATCGTGGTAACACATAAGTATGCTTAGCTTGAGCATGGTTTACAGCATGCAGTGCCTATGTCACTTTAGAAGACAGTGAATCCCAGGAGAAATCCTGTTGTTCTTTGATGGGATGAGCTTCCTGATCAAAGGTGTACACACACCTAAAATGGAATTGAACTTTACACATACTCTGTCAGCAGACACTGTGTGCACCTCACTTGCTATTCATTCTGCTGTCATGCTGTATTTTATCTTTCTGAGTTCATATTTCAAACCAGGTTATTGAGATGGTAGAGGTCTAAAACTTCTTAAGTATGTTTTCCTCTAGTTAAAGGGAAAAAAAAATAGCTTCAGCATTTCATCCAATTTTTGGTTTACCAACAAGAGTCCTCTGTTATATTGTAGATAGATCCCAGGTTTTTGGGTCAGGAGAAAGTGTATGAAGCCTTTCTTAGCCAAGCACGTGCTAAATGCATGCTGAATCTTTTGCGCCACTTTCTAACTGAAATGATAAAAGAGTGTTTTCTTCAATGATTATACTTTCTTGGTGTTTTTCTTCAGAAAGGTATATGTTTATGGAGATGCTTATCCCTTGTCTGATGGTAGAAGAGGTAGAAGTTGGGGGTGCAAGAATCTTATTTACTTGGAATTTGGCTTCCTAGAGTGACTTGCAAACCAGCTTGCAAAATCATGCAATGCCAAAATTATGCATTAGCATCCATAGCCTGAGTCCTCGTGCTTATTTGAGACTGATAAAACTCCTTTTTTATAGGAGTATAGAAAAACATCACTATTAAGCACTTCCATTCAGTCTGATAAATAGAACTAATTTAACTTTAATTAAGTCTAAAGTGACTTAACTAAAAACATTACAGGCAGCTGAAAAGCATATAAGCAAACTATCTTTCAACTTCATCTGGATAGTTTTTGATCTCCTTCAGTATTTTTTTTTCTGTGATGTGTTTAAAAGAAACATTTCTGGTACCCAAATAACAGAGTATTTAGCTAGATCCACATTTCTTGCATAGAAAAAAGTGGCAACCACAAGAAAACAAAGATACAGCACATTGTTTAAAAGGATGTGCAAGCCTTTTCTTACTGGGTGTTGTATATTCTTTCCCCAAGTATATATTTCTTCTATCCTTGTATGTATAATTCAATTTGTTATGAGCTCAAATTTACCCTTTAGTAGTTCTTGTAAAAAAGTAATTTTATTAATGACTTGGATGTAGGACTTGAAGGAATACTAAGTAAGTTTGCCAACAACTTTATTGGGAGGAGCTGTCGACTCCCTCGAGGTCAAGAGAGATCTTGACAAATTAAAGAGATGGGCAGTCACCAACCATATAAAGTTTAACAAGGGCAAGTGCCACATTCAGCATCTGGAGCAGGGCAACCCTGGTTGTGTGCGTAGACTGTGGAATGAGAGGCTGTAGAGCAGAGCTGTAGAAAGGGTCCTGTTGGGGATCCTGGCCAATGCCAAGTTGAACGTGAGTCAGCAGTGCCCTGGCAGCCAGGAGGGCCAAGTGTGTCCTGGGGGGCATCGGGCACAGCATGGCCAGCCAGGCAAGGGAGGGCATTGTCCTGCTCTGCTCTGCACTGGGGCAACCTCATCTCGAGTGCTGGGGCAGGCTTAGGTACCACAATATAAAAAAGATATTAAATAATTAGAGAGTTTCCAAAGAAGTGCAACAAAGATGGTGAAGGATCTGGAAGAGAAGCCACATGAGGAGTGGCTCAGGTCACTTGCTCTTTTCAACTTGGAGAAGAAGAAACTGAGGGGACACCTCATTTTGTCTTCAACTTTCTCATCAGGGTATGCAGAGGGGCAAGTATTGATCTCGTCACTCTCGTGACCAGAGACAGGACTCAAGGAAATGGCATGAAGCTGAGTTGGGGGACATTTAGGTTGGATATCAGGAAAAGGTTTTTCGTCCAGAGGATGTTGGGCACTGAAATGGGCTCCCCAGGGAAGTGGTCAATAACACCAAGCCTCTCTGAGTTCAAGAAGTGTTTGGATAATGTTCTCAGTCATATGGAGTAAATTTTGGGGTATCCTGTGAACTTGATGATCCTGATGAGTCCCTTCCAACTCAGCACATTCTATGATTCTGTATTTATGTATTCAGGTGAAAATTCACTGTATCCTCTTTGAGCGGTGTCAATATTTACCAGCACTATTTACATAGGAGTTTTTTCTTTAGTGGTGAATTACAGGCAGGTTCAGACATGGAGAAATCAAATAGGTTATTATAAAAAAGAAGCTAAGTTTAGTACGACTTCTTATTATCAGGTTGTCCTGAACAATGTCTCTGTTCTTGATTGTGTGTATGTATGTCTGTAGGTTGGCTTACATGACCTCTAAAGATCCCTTCCAGCTTAAATTATTCCATAACTATATGATACAGCTGAAGTGGGAAATTTGTAGCAAAGTGGTAATGCCAGATGATTTTAAATTTAGATTGCAATAATGAGCATCCACACAAAATCACCTGAATGCCAGATGTCCTACAGGGTTCCAGTGGGATAGTTTGCAAAGCAGCAGTCATCACATTTTCAATAAGAATTGAAGAAAGAATGGATATTTACTTTGGAATCTTTCCAGTGGGAGCAAAATAAGTAAAATTGGTCTCTGGAAATGGGAAGACTAGTATAAAGCATCATTCCTATGTAACCATGTGCATACAACCTGAGTTAGCTTGGCCGAACAAAAATAGCATTTTCAAGCTGATACGTATTTACCAGGACTTCAAGTGAATAAATTCATTCTGAAATGATGTGAAGTCTGTTTGAATGCTCTTCTGATAAGCAATCAAATTTTACAAACACCTGTTACCTCTGCTGTGGATGATTCATACAAGAAGAAAAATCTTGGATGTAAAAGTGAGTCTGAAAACTCCTTAAAAACCTTTGGTTTTTCTTGGACCTCAAAGTGAAGCTACAGCTTTGCTAGGTCAATGGAATCTGTAGGGGATTAAAAGAATTTAAATGGTTGCTTGGTATGTATTACAATACGGAGAAATAGCAATATATTTTCTGTCAACTGTACATCTTTCTCTCATACTGTTTCCTCCTTTCAGCCACAGAATACTTCCTTACCCACCCTCCAACAGGCTTTTTCTATCAGCCAGATATGAATTTCAGCTCTCATTGTGGAATTGGAATCCCTTCTTTTGGTTGCAGCAGCTATAGCTTTCACTGGAAATGGGAATTATCTGTCCCTTTTGATGTCCCTTTTCATCTCACTCAATGTTATGGCTCTCTGGCAGGGTTTTATATAGCCGAAACTTTATAGCAAGCTTTTTTCTTTTTTTTCCTTTTTTTCTGAGTATTCAGCAAATTTCCTTCAGGTAAGCGTCAGATTATATTTTATAGAAGTATTTGAGAATTTTGCATTATTTTTCATGGGAGCAACAAGCAACACCTAGGGAAATTTAAGCACTATCCTACATTAGCTTTCCAAACATAGTAACTCATTGCATATTTGGTTACATACCAAATCCAAAGGGCAGAAGATTGTATGCATGGATCTTCAGCAGAATGATGGAAATAGTGAAGTTAAGTGAAGCCAGATTTGGTCAATGCTTATTTACAGCATACTGGTTAAAGCAGAGGTAATAGCATAAAAGGCAATTTTAGAATAAGGATGATTATAGTTTTCAGTTTAGTCATAGGAGAGGAGGGCAAGTGAATTAGCCCTCCAAACACTAAAAGAAACCTCAGTTTTCAGGCAATTCAAATACCTTGGAGTTGTTCTTACTTGTCGTCTTAATATTTGGTACAGATAAGAATTTGAATTTCCTTTTTACTTTTCTAAATATTTTTTTTTTAAAAAAAGGGGATAAGATTAAATATTAGTAGTAAAAATACTCAACATCTGAGATAAGTGAATTTGTTATTGATGTGTATGAGTATACTGTTAGAGTGAGTTAAGCTAGCAGACTATATATTAACAAAAAAGAATCAATTCCTGTTCATTTATTTGCTTTCTTACAACTTAAATATGATATGTAGTCTTAGAATAAACTGATAATTTGTTCTTGCTTAATAAAACTGAATTGAAAAAAGTGATATTGCAGCTGCATTCTGCATGATAAATTGATTTTTTTTCAATTCCAGAAGAAATTAGAGATCCAAGTTTGCTTGGAAAAAACCTACTGTCTAAACCACAAAGATGTCCTACTCTTTTGTTCAACTCAACATTAAAATAAGTATTCATTCTTTAAAACAGACCATTAGAGAGCTGAAGTGTAAGCAACTATTTATTCAATTTCTCTGGAGGAAAATGCATCTAGTTTAGGCATTGATTTAACCCTGAAAATTATTTATTTAGTAATGTATCTGTAATTATATCTATCTGTAATTTAATAATATTATATTTATCTGTAATTATAGAAGACATTCAAGAAGAAAATTAATTAATCTGATAGTCTAATAGGGATTTGTATTTGTCAATGTCAATATAGTAGAAAAAAGTTAGAGGAGTTAACAAACTATAACTTGTCCTGAGGGAAATTCTTTGACATGAAACATCTTTTGGTAATGTTAACATCCTAAAGAATGCAATCTTCAAGAACCATGTGGGATGGAGGAGCATGTCAACAAGTATGCAAACATCACCAAGCTGCCCATCGTTTAACTGTGCTACACAGAAATCGTGCTGGTGACACCACCTTCTAACGGGCTTAGATGTGGCAGGGAAGGAAAAGGCACTTTTATTGGTGTTTAGCAGTTTGATTTCTTCTGTGGGAATGGATCTTGCTTGGAATTTCAGATATTGAAAATAAGTTTTCTGGAAAAAGCAATGGTCAGGGAACCTGTGACTCCTAGTGAACCATCACAGAATACGTGATGTATTCTGGAGGAGGTAAGAGAGTTAAGTTCAGCACATGAATGTTGAAACACTTTGATCAGTGCAATTATGCATGGAAGCACCAAATGCATTTGCCTGAAAACACAACAGCAGTAAACAGCACTCCACAACCTTTAACAGAGATTTCTGTGTGGTTGGTCTCTGATAACCCATGCCAAGGCCTCTAGGAGGCTGATGATCAGTGTCAGGCTGAGGTTGTATCACAATCAACTGACACCATCACAGTTGAGAAGGGGGGCTGTCCTGGGCTTGGTTGCTGTCTTTTGTGGTCCCCTCGCAGCCAGAAGGATTTTACCTTAGCCACGCAATCCTTACACCTTTCCTCCTCCCCTTCTGCACAGGAAATCATGAAATGATGACTGGAGTCTCAAGATGCCTTTAGGAAATGAACATTTGCTTCCTTGTCTGAAACCAAACATTGCTGATATGTAGTTGTTGCGAAGAGAAGAACTATCTTTTTGTTCTGAAATTCCAGGTCACTTTTTCAATATTGGCAGACTTGAAAGGAGCAGGTTCAAGATTTGTGTATTTCAAACCTATCTCAGGCTTCATCTGGTCTTCTCTCTCCTCTCTTATGTAAGCAATCATGTCTGTCTGCATAGTATGTCAACAGATGATAATTTATTCCATAGTCTTTTGTATTTGTTTGATTTTCCAGCCGATCTGACACTGTTTGAATACAGTATTCTGTGAAACTAACAGGAAGGTGGATTTCTAGCTTTCACTGAGCATTTATAACCTCTCTCTCTGTAAACAGACCTTGCAAAAATGAAAAAATGCTAACAGTGGGTAAGAATCACGGAACAGAGACTAAATCGCTGGATTCCTTTCTCAGGGCTGCTGTGGAAGTGCTGAATTATTGACCTTGGGATGTGACTGGTCAGAATGCAGAAAGTCCTATTACTGCAGAGGAAATAAATAATTACATTTTTATTAGAAATGTGTGTATCTCTCGTTATCGGCTCAGTTTTGTATTGTGATCTACTGGAGGAGTTAATTTGTTTTCTGGGACAAAAGAGTAACCATGTCATCTGTGCCAAGAAAAGGAATTACTTTAGAGGCCCAGAAGATTGTTGCTCTTTATACATTTTTCATATATTTTTAGCTCTGTAAACTACTATTATATAGTTATATATCTTCTTAATTTACTATGGTACCTTTCCTACCCTTTCTCTTAGATTTTAGAACAATAACCTGACCTTCTAAACACATTCCTGAAATATTGTATCGCCTTATTGCCAGGAAGAGGACCTACAAGAAGAACATTTTGTTTTCCAAACAGAATCTGTGAAGCCAAAAAGCAGGGCAAAGAAGCCCTTGGGCTAACTCCAAGGAGTGGGTTACTGGGACAACTGAATCTCCTATTGGATGTACCGAGTAGATATCCTAATTAGTTAACCTTATAAAATTGTGGAAATTGGGTATGCCCCATCACCTCCAGGACACCTGGAAGCTTCCAGGTCTGCAGATAAAGGTCTGCTTTTTTGCTTTATTATTCTAACACTGCTGCAAGAGGTTTTTTTCCTCTTTTGGTTATAGGCAACACTTTGATGAATGTGCCTGTCTGTCAGAGGTTATTTTGTGCTTCTGGTTCAACAGTTAGTATGAGTAGTTGTGTACCTGTTTCAATTAAAATGAGCTGTGCTTGTGCACACCTTTTAAATAGTTGATCTTTGATAACTTGGCTCAGGCTGTGTCTGTGGCCTTAGAGATGAGGATGGTAACAAAGAAGAGTTTGCTTAAAAATTTTGTGGGCTATCAGTATCATCTGATAGGAGATATATGAGAGGTACAGCAGCAGGTCATAACTTTTAACATTGACAGCTAAGTCTGATGCAGAAGAAAGACCAACAAATTGTAAAAAAGGCACAGAGATAACATGGTTCAAAGAAAACCACTGTAATATGGGGAAAACCCCACTCTCCTAAACACAATAGAAGGGAAGAAATGCTTGATACCTTGGGCTAGAGAGGCAGGTAGGGTTATTAGTGCACATCAACAGGGCAGCATCCTTTGCCCTTTTAATTCAAGAAACAAACAGTTTGTGCTGCATGCTCAACAAAGATTACTCATCCTAGCTCCTAGGAAAGATAGATCTCCAGGGTTCGGTTGGAGCTGAATTGTTGTAATAAGAGACAGGGACTTAGAAGCTGGTAAGACAAGTTTTGGTATTTGGAGTTTTGTGCTCTAACTTTGTGTTTGTAACATGTTATATCTACATCAGATTAAATTCTTAGCCAGATAGTATTTAAACTGTTAAAATCTTAAATCTGGAGTCATGCTGACTACATTTAGAACATGTTC
The DNA here is from genome assembly GCA_013396875.1 of Vireo altiloquus. NCBI lineage: Eukaryota > Metazoa > Chordata > Aves > Passeriformes > Vireonidae > Vireo > Vireo altiloquus. The sequence goes on from VZRF01009875.1 coordinate 1,670,800, forward strand.
ATGCTCCAGGTCGAGGGCACACTGATATTAAAACAGATGCTTTTGCCAGTTTATTTAAACATCAATTCATTCAAGCTTATCCCATGTATGATGATGGGTTGCATCAGGTTGGGTTTTTCCATGATTTTTTTTCCATGCTGCAGTGCTTTACTCTTGCGCAGTGCCTGTTTCTCAATGAGATCTCTGCCATTTTGCACTTTCCTACATAGCAAAGCACTCTTACTCAAACATTAAAAACCCTCCATAATCTCCTTGTCAAATGACTGTGTGTGTGAAAGCTGTCCTTTTTCTCTCAAACATGTCAGTCTGGCTATGAAAAAGAGAGTTATTCTCTTTTTGGTGCTTTATGATGATTAACAAAGGATGTCTGAGAAACTTCCCTTCTTCACTTCAGCTTCTCACTTCAATCACTGCTGACTACGAAGTTATTGACCTTCTGTACTCGGCAGTGCCCTAACACAGGAGTTAACAGAAAAGCAAGGAAGTAGATCTTCCTTGAACAAAAAAATATAACACTATTTTTCAGTTTCAAGAACTCATTACAAGTTGTGGACTGTATTTATTAGAAATAAATTATTTAATCTTAGAGATAATAATAAAATAATAAACTTCCCCAGGGAAGTAGTCACAGCACCAAGGCTGAGTTCAAGGAGCCTTTGGACAGTACTCTTAGGCTCATTGTGTGACTCTCAGGGCTGTTCTTTGGAGGGCTAAGAGGTGGACTTGATGATCATTGTGCATCCCTTCCCACTCAGCAGATTCTGATTCTGCTAAATTTGTAAATTATTATCAGCGACTGCAATATTTTTGCTGTCTAGTTTCAATTTATGTGATCAAAGATGAGTCAAAGTATGAATGCAACTCTGTACACATGTTTTACTTAATACTTCCCTTTAACAAAGCTGCTTTCACTGACCTGCTGTGAAATTTTGGACAAATCACTATTCCCATACTTTATTTGATTTTAACTTGATATCCAAAATTTAGGGATCATTTTCCCTCTTTTCAGATCTTTTCTTGAATGCTCAAAAAAATATTATGTTTGAGCCAAGTACTGAAATTTTTGAAGTAAAAAGCATACATCTCACTTATTTGTAGTTTCTCAGTCCTGTTCTTCTTGATCTTTCAACATAGATTAAGTCAATCCAGTGAATTGTAATGGGTCTTTTACTTCCTTGTTTGTTGATTTGATTAAAAAAATGGGGATGGAACTATAAGGAAAAGCATTTGCAACCTAAGTTGTTGAGGTGTTTTCTTAATATAAGACCTGTAGAAGATGAGGTACCTGGTGGCTCTATACTCACAGATGAAATATGGAAAATCCAAAGGCATAAAGGAGATGATAGGAACTTTGCTTTCAGTCTGCTTATTTTGAATGTAACTGCTGTATTTCAGGTGTTTTAAGGTTCAATGTTGCTCATTTTTTAAAATGAAAAATGAGGTTCTCTAATCTTAAATGCTGTAACTCTCAGTATGATGCTAATGATTTGTAATACATATTACTATAGTGAACTATTTACAACAGCTGAAAAATCTCATCTAGGTTATAGGGTATTTACCTGATGGATTTTGAGAAAAAGCAGACCAAGGATGTCTTTGGGAAGATTTAATTTGTTGGAATGTTGACAGTGATAGTCTGAAGAGCAGATTCAGATGTTTGTGTTGTCTGCCATCATGGGCATGGTCACTAAGTATGATTATCATTGCCAAATGTCCAAATTTCACCAATATAGTCCTGCATTAAAAAAAAAAAAAAAAAAAAAATTTTTAGAGATCAACAGAGAATTTACAGCATTAAAATGGAAGTGATATTAGGTATAATTTGCAATATAACAATTTAAATCTCTCTTGTAAGCATGAGAAACTCTGCATAAAGCATGCAAACCGATAGCAGGAGTATAGAGCTTGTGCTCAAGCATTTCTGCACGTTGCTCATTGTCCTGTTCCTTTGCCTGCCTTCAGTCACAGCGGTGCCTATTTTGTGGAAGGTATTAACCAACTGTCAGATAAACATAGTCCTGGTTGAATAAAGGAGGGGCAAACATAATAGTTAAAAGGAGCCATTATTGTGTTATATCATTAATACAGTGTTAGCAGCTGATAGTGTTGTTAGTCATCCCCTTTTTTAGTTTCGTGAAATTTTGAGCAGATTCAGTTGCAGAGCAAATAAACACTTGGAGAACTTGGGACTTTCATTGACCTAGTTTATTCTAATATGTTGTCTCTACAGCTTTGCCAGTAAAAATGGAGCAGAAGCCTTGTAAAAATCCACCCTTCTAGTGACTTTGTAAAAGAACTTAAATATAACAGAGATTAAAAGGAAAAAACAAACAGGAAAGAAAGATGCAAGTTCTTTTAGAGCTTCTTCCTTTATCTTTAAGCAGAGAAGAGGTCATGGGCCATAGCGATTTTATTTATTGAAGTGCTGGTTTTTGTTCTAGTTTAGATTTATTCAGATTTGGTTCTGAGCAAAAGCTGATTCTCTCTCTTTAACTCTCTCACTAGAAATATGAGGAGGAGTAACTGCAGTCCATGCTAAGTTAAATTATATTAATGTAAAACTTCTATTAAATGATTGGTTTGTGGTTGGGAAGATCTCACGCTGATAAAGTTGGTGGTAAAATTATCCCTGATTTTGAATGCACTGTAAAATTCTCATGTATATATGAAGCTTTTATAATTGAGAAGGTATAAGATAATAGAAAAATTATACAGCAGGTCAAAACCAACATTCTATAATTCTTTTGATCATGACATGTCTATGACAGCAAAGAAAGTAAAATTTCTATTAAGACATTTTTTGCTTTAGTTGTTAGTTCTCCATCACCTAGAATAGCAAAACTACAGAGGTAATAACTATATTTGGGTACTGGCTCAGACAGCAGACACTGTTGAAAGGCGCTGGTGACTCACATATTTTTTTCTGCCATTGACTGTAGGTAAAACTCGGTCTCATAATGAATAAGCAGCAAAAATTGTATGATTTATTCTAGGCATTCAAAATATCCCAGCATGTCACTGTTCATTCCTATGGAACAGTAGGTCAACTGAAAGTCTGGATGAAACAATAATGCTGTACAAGGGGAAAATACATGAGGAAGACACGTGCAGAGACTTTGTACACTTTGCCCTTTCAGCTGCCCATGGGATTCAAATGTCTATTATCACAAGAAATATGTCAATCCTGGTTTGCTTTGTATTTCCTATTGTACTTATCATAGAAGCAAAAGTGTTTGCCTACCCAAGCTGTTCTGGTTGAATTTTCGTTTTAATTAATTGGTTGCAGCATAAATTTTGTCATCAGCCTTCTTCACTTCTGTTATGGAGCACTTATTAAAACTTAAACTCCTTGGCATTTTTGCCTTACAGTATATGAAATTCATTACACTGACATTTAATCACTTCAAGATTTCCACACTGATTCTTCTAATGCAAGTAGACTAACCATTAGAGCAGAGGTACACTCTGCAATTTGGTTTGCAAATGAAGTAGTGGAAGGTCTAATGAATCGGAGTCCATAAGCCCAGAGTTAATTTGAGCTGATGCCCTCTTGACATCAGAAGGAGTACACCCTTTTAAAAAATGTTTCATCAGGTCAATAAAAAACATCAAATGTTGACCTTTTGTGCATCACTTTCTGATTAGAGCTTTATAAGACTGGTGTGTGATTACCAAGTAACCTTCATGTCGTATAAAAAGGAGCTCCGCTGCTCCCACTTACATTTAGGACTGAAAATCTTTTAAGATCACTTAAACTATTACAGACAGAATGTGAACATGCTGGAGGAACCAAAGAGTGAGTATAATGGATGGGAAATGTAAAACACCCTCCAATATCCTAAAATTCCCATTAATTATTGTAACTCCTTTCCTGATTATGGCACTTAACATCTCTTTGGTTTTTCGTAAGGTATCTGAAGGAATCACTGCACTGCCTGTTATCCACCAAGTACCTAAAAATATTACTTTACTTGGTTTGTGACATTTTCTGGGAGCAATCTCGGTTTCTGCTTTATTGAGCACTTTCCATACTACTCTTTCTGCTTTCCCCACCTTCTCAGAAGAAGTTTCTCCAATCCAAATATCACTGATATGTTGGTCTGGTTTCATATCTTGGGGGAGAGAGACTGAAAATTCAGCAAGTGCAGTGTGAATGGTGGCGGGTGAATGTTTATACCCTTATGAGAATCTCTTAAGGCATATTGTATTCCTTCCTGAGCAAACTTCTTTTTATCCTACTCCTTCAAGGATCCATATAGAATGTAACTTTTGTAGTGAACCCTGCCCATCCAAGGGTGTGCATCTGCTTGCAAGATAGATGTTAAGTTTGCAATGTTTGCTACAGCCGCTGTTAGTGGGGCTGTATTGTCAACTTCTTAGTGCCACTTCTGATGACCAGACTGGCCAGACAGGTGAGATAATGAGGAGTGGTTCTGGAGATGATTGTCTTTTCTCCACACCAGCTGTGATTTCAGAAATCCTATTTCATGCCGCAACAGAGATTGGATGCTGCAATGTGTCAGGTGGTGCAGGGGCTGTGTGCAGTAGCCATAGAGCAGATTCCCTGTTTCTGTCTGAGCCAAAGGAACATGCACTGCCTATAACCACATGCCAGATTTGTCCATTTAAAACATCAAAACTGAAAATATTTTCATGATGGCCTTTGATTGCGAAGTGAGCAATTGCCATGTGGCTCTCATTAGGGAGCCATGAGCTGCCCTTGGCAATTTAACACACAACACTTGTGCAGTTCACACTGCTCGCCTCAACTGTTTGCCATATGGATCTCATACCCTGCTTCTTGCCATCTCATGCTACCATTGAAATTTGTGCTCCTGTATTTATTAAAAATGTTGCCAATTGTCCCTGAGGACTAACTGGAGTTAAAATGTGTGGGCCATCATCACCTATCTGCTGATCCTCATCCTGGACAATCGGGCCAAATTACTCATTTTCTCAGTAGCCTGCAATTTCTCCCTAAGTGGGAGGAAGGGGTTGCCTCCCTTTTTAGGGAGTTGAAATATGCTTCTTACTTTCCCTGATGCTTTTTTTTCTGGAATGCTTCATTCAGATGCGGTGTAATGCCAGTAGGCTGACCTTGAATTGAAGCTATAGGAATGCCTAGGAATGCTCTGGGAATCTAACCATAATTCATTTCTCTGTTCTTGAGATTCTGTTCAAGGGTTCTTACCTTTTTTATCTTTGGTCTAGTTTTTCTTCCCTCTTTCACTGGTCTGTCTTTGTGATCTCTTCCCTTAGGGGCTTTGTTTTTCAGCTGGTGTATTGTCCCAGCCCATTTCACAGCTGTACTTAGCAGTGCCTCACATTAATTCCACACATTTAGGGAGTTGTTTTTATTACATTCATTATCTCTTTCTATCTCATCCCATTTTGCAGCTAGATAAGGTTTAAGCATTGCCATGGCTCCTCTAATCAGTGGTTTTAACATTGTGAAATCTACTGTAGCAGATAGTGGGCCATCATGGGGTCCTCATTTGTGCATAGTTGTGTGCACATGGCTTATGAGATAGCTCTAGAGAAGTCACTTAGGGATTTAATGGGGATTTTAGAGGGTTCACCTTGCTCCATGATATCTAACTCTCCAACCCAATCAGCTCCTTTTCTGGTGAAAGAATGGGGAAGGATTCTGCTCTATCCCCCTGGCAAATTTGTCAGTTCCAGTGGATCCCATGTCTGTTGACATGTCAGATGAACAAATGAAATGAGAACTCTTTCCTTATGTGCTACACTTTTTTAAATACAGTGAAGGGCATCAGAAATAACTATAAACTGGAAACTTCACAAATAGTAACTTAAAACAGCAAAAGAAAAAATTCTGCATAATTCAGTATCTTTTTTTTCTCTGTTGATATTCATAAAGGCAATAATGGGAATTGATGCAGCTTTTTCCCATTTATTGATGGTGAATTTTCAATTAATTCAGGGTTGCTCATTTTCTTCTCAATTTCCTTACAATTTTTTTTCCTTTGCCAACTCCCCTCTTTTGCCTTAATTAGATGTGGAATATATACATATATATATATATAAGTATGTATGTATATGTATATGTGTATATATGGATTGCTTCAGTTGTATCCAGATTTGGAATTCAATGTGATCTGGGCACTCACTGCTTTTGAGCATCTGTCTGATGTTGGTGAGCTGGATGGTGTTCTCTCTCACACTCCACCGTTACACAGGAAGGCAACATTTAGTGATGTGTCCAGTCTGAAAGAGCTGTGTGCAACCGTGCAGACAGAGAGTTCAGTGAGATTTGCAAATGTCTGCTAACATGCTGTTGTGTTCCACTTGTATTGAAATGTTTCCATTAGCATATAACGTTAAGTTTTGTAGTACAAGCGCAAAGGCACAAACGTAACGAGTCTCATTTATGTCCTGTCCACTACACTAACATTCTCTTAGAGAAATGAAACCCCCATCTGAGTTTAGTCTATGCTGCATACTGTGGTGGTGAACTTGAAAAAACAAACCACCCAAAAGTCAGACACTGAATGCTACAAACCCACCATAAGGAAAGAATTCTTTTCTACGTACTCTCTCTAATGATGATTACCAGCCCTCCTGGATATTTGATTCGGATAAGACCCATGTGTGTATGTAACTTAGACATATGTGGCTGTCTAGGAAAGCTTGTAAGAGGACCAAGAGTTCTTATCACAAAGAACCCTTCTATCTACTTATGCAATGTTGTATATAAACTCATAAATCTTCATTTGAAATAATAGATTTTTTTTGCTTCTGTGATTACTCTATTTGGAAACCTTTCCCTGAATTTGTTGTAAAGATGCATCTATAGCTGATTTATTACCATTTAATCTTGTGCTGAATTGCCCCACCTAACTCTCTCTAATAATTTTAATCATTTTAGCAGATTTTCCAAATAAACTTCACTGCACCTTGTTGTCCAGAACCATGCACAATATTTCTGATTAGGCCTTTTGCTTCCTCTCACAACAAATGTCTTTCACCATGCATGTGTGAATTCATTAGCCCATTCATATCTTCAGTAGTCACTCTGCATAGTCATCTTCCAGTGGCATGAATCTGCTTTTCCTGCTATTAATTTATATCTCATTCTATCAGTAAAAGCATAAGTAATTTAATGCTTTTATAAGATGTTCTAGTCTTTGTAATAACAATCCTGTGCAACTTTATATCATTTGCTAATTTCATTTATACTTTTCCTGAAGATCTTTTAGTAACTTATTACGCAGGACTGATAAGACATCTAGTAAACTATCCTCATATTTTTTCTACCTAGACAGTATAAGCTGTTGTTGATCCCTCTAGCCACATCCTTAACTGCTTTAGAAATTGAGTATTAGCACCTGGCTTCTCCACCTTTAGCAAACTTTCTCTGCAGGGAGAATGAATCAAATGCCTTATTTAAATATCTGATAAATAATATTCTTCTGTCTAATAAAGCAGGTAACTTGAAGAGATATTGGATTGGTTTGAGATGTTCTACTCTTGATAAAGCCTCATTATAATTTATACTGCCTTTCATTTATCTCTCTGCCTTTAACTCTTCCTTCAAATGCTATTCTGGGTATTTTTTGTAATTCAGTTTATTAAGTCTCTTAAGTCTAGTGGTTCCAGAAGTTGTTTTTGTTCATGTTTTTTGAATTTAGAACACCTTTGGTGTTCTCTGGTCCTAAGATACTGCCCCCCCTCAAATTTCTAGCAGTTGGAGTGTCAATTTCATTTGACAGTTTCATATTTCTATATTCTAACATGGACTATCCTGCCTGCCTTATTTTTGCTTTATGAGGTATTAAGAATGTTAACATTTATTTCTCCCTCAGGTGTCATAATTTCTTATGCACTACCTTCATTTTTGCTCCTTACTCCACTAATGTCCTCGTCATTAACTTTATAGAAAATGGAGACAAAATATGCATTTAATATGTGGATCAGAACTGTAATCAGATCAGAGTAATGCTAATCTCTAATAAAACTCTGTTTAATAATAAATTCTATATTTATACATTGTAACATTTTTTGTTCCCCATGCTCCTTTATTGGTTGTAAAGAATTTGTGCTGATTGTTTTAATGGTAAATGAGGTCTAGCTCCAAAAATTCAGCTATTTTCCTCTTTTCTATATCCTGTAACTTCTGAGAAACAGTGCTCTCTCTTTATTCTTGGTAGATTTGCATGTGTACAAAAGCAGCTAATTCACTGAAGGAAGCCTCGTAAGCTTTTTCTATTAGCTTCTTTTGTTTTGTCTTCCTTGCAATTTAGACCCTAAGTAGTCCCTGCCCTTTGATTTAAAGTAATTCTTTACTTTCTATGTTTTAAAAGCTTTGCATTCCTAATTCACCATGTATGCTTTCATTAGTTCCTTTCTAAAATCCCAAACATTAGTCACAGCCAGGCCTGTTGTGTGTCTTGCAGTTTGATAAAGACTGATTCAGTTTATGATCACTATAGCCAAGATTATTTTCTATGAAAAGCTGTTCTGTAAGACCTTGATTCTTGCTAAACCCATGTCCAAAGCAGCATTAATTTTCATTGGTTCACTGGATATTTATTAAAGAAATCTGTCTTACAGCAGGTTCAAGACTACCTAAGCCTTCAGTTCTTAACAATGGCATTTATATTGCACCCAAGTTTGGGTGATTAGTTTCCCAAGCTCTCACAATCACTACTCTTTATTTCTTAATCTTACAGAGATTTCTCTTCATATTCTATCCCAACCTTATTATTTCTGTGACAGTACTCTAAAGCTTTCTCTTCTGGTTCTTTTCAAATTTTATCCTAAAAAGATCGTGTTTTTTCACAGCAGGATTAGTTTTCAACCCATGTTCCACAGACCCAGGGAATTCCAGCATCTGTCTTTAGGATGAGTAGAGGGTAATTAGAAAGGCAAGTTTAGTGTCAATAGGCTTAAATACCTAAATTCTCTCTCGACAGCTTCGAGCTGTTCTCATGCATTTCTATAATAATGCACAGCTGCCCAATCACCTCCAGTCTTATTTCTGTCTTTGGATAATTGAAAGGTTTAGCTCTTTTACCCAAATCAAGAGTAATTTTTCTGCCTGTTTCTATTCCTATGATATCCAGTTATGTTTTATGCTTGATGTTAGGCTTGCAAGAGCATGTTGAACATGTTTTACTAAAATCCGTTTTAAATGAACATGTTTTACTACTGAAGCAATTCAGCAGAGAATGAACACTTTTTTCTTTTGAAACCAAATCTGGAAATATTTTGGTTTTTTGTAAGTTTTCAGCAGTTTTTCCAACCTTCCAAAATACAGGTTAGAACCAACATATTATTATTATTATTACTATTATTATTTTTATTATTATTATTATTATCCAAAACTTGAGTGTTTTCAAACATTTTTTTTCCTTCAGAAGCATAAAGTATTCTATTTAAAATGAAAGTAGTTCTAATTTAAATATTTTTGTGTTCGGCAATACATTTCTGAAGTGGCTCCTGACCAAGCACTCCACCAGAAGTTTGTGCTTTGCTCATTACCTGAACACTAACTAGTAAACTGACATTAAATGCTTCAGACATTGATGGAAGTCCTTCTTGAGGAGAAGAAACTAAACAAAAAATGCAGAAAGCTGCAAAGCATCAAAGTTTTCTCTGCGATAGCTGTGCTTTAAAGTTTTAGCAAACAATAGCAGAGCTAAATGAGGTTAGAAAATTGTTGCAATTAAGAGAAAAAAAGCCCCAAACAATGTTTCAAGCAGCTAAAACAAATTAATGAAGATTTTAAAATCTTGTTGTTAAAGATGTTGATTTAGAATAAATATCACTTCCTTTTCCCACAAGAAGATAGAAAATTTCACCTGCTGTACTTCATCAGGATTATCAGGAATATATTACTGCAGAGCCATCAGGCAGACTGCAATAACCCTCAGTACACTGGTCAGCAATTACTGCCAGCATCCAAGTATGAAAAGCTGAGTAGAGAGAAGTGCCTGTTTCACTGGATATTTTCTTCCATATGATTTGCTACCCTATGTACACCCTGTTCTCAGAATTTCCCATGGTGTTCCAAAGGCACCTTGTGACTCTCCACAAGGACAAAGAAATAATTTCACCCCCCAATAAACAAATAAATAGAACTGGGTGGAAAAGAAAGTTTTCTCCTGTCTGATGCAGTATATTCCTAGACATGAAGTAATCAGCATGATTCTCAGAAAATAGAAGATTTCTAAAAGTCAATATTCATCACAATATTAAAATAATTGTCAATATTTACGAATACTCCTGTTGGGCAGCTGACTGCACTAGTGTTATTTTAATGGTAATATGAAATGCACTACTATTTTAAACCCTTGAATTAGATACTTGTCATCAGTTCTTGCTTTCTGTTGTAGGATCTCTGTGTTTCACTTTCAAATCTTACTAACTGACGATAACTTTCTATATTTTTTCTTTTTCTATCTGAAACCATGATTGACTTAAGAATGTTTTGCAAAAGACTTGCTCAAGAAGTGGAAGATTAATGGCCATGAGCCCAAGTGACTTATTCCGTCTTTTTTTCCTTACAGATTTTAATCTTGATATCATATATAACTTGAACATTAGTCTTAGGTGCCAGATCAGCAGAAGTATTAATGCACAGGACTTGTACTTTGGCTCTATGAGTTCTTTCTAGTTTAAAGAGACAAAGCTTGAAAGAGGTATGCTTATTTAGTTACTTGCAAAATTGAAAATAACATTTCTCATTTACAGAAGAGAAAATGATGTGTAAAAATTTGCAAATTGGCAAACAATACATTTGAGTCCTACTTAAAAAATACAGTGCCCTATTCTGCTTTTTTGAATGAGATGGTATCTCTGAATTGTCCAGACTAACAGTCTTGGGTGCCAGTTTAATAAGATCTAGTGTAAGAGTTGTGAAAAGTATATTTTGTATGTAAAATAATTTTATGATTTTTTTTATCAGAATGTGAATGTCTGGTAACAGGACCAGCTTCAAAAACTTTCTTTAAAACTAAACTGAATAGCTGACTCCAAAGCAAAAGGAGCCAAAGCTGGGTGAAATTTTCAAAAGTGCAATATGATTTTTCCCATTGAAAATAATGTTAACTATTACTGTATTAGTTATTAATGGTGGCTACTAGCTACAAGATGTTAATCAATATGAGAGATTTAGTCTAGAATTGCTTACCCTTTTTAGGGAATCTCCTCTATTGAGATTTGGCAGTCGAACTGCTCGTCAATTAAAAAAAAAAAAAGGAGCCAAAGGCTGAGCTGGTTCAGTATAGAAATAATTGTTAAGGAAATACTTCTGGATTTTAGGGTGAAAATTTCACATTTTGATATTATGACAGATGAAATAATTTAACATGTCTGTCTGGCTTGCGTAAAACTTTGTGTTCATTGATACTTATCGGTTGAACGAAGAGGAGCTGGAGACCTGTCCCAGGGTTGGCTTGGATTAATTTTCTTCCTGGTAGCATATGGTGCTGTGTTTTGCAATTAAGATGAGAGTGATGTTGATAACACACTGATATTTTCGTTGTTGCTAAGCCATGTTTACACAGAGTAAAGAACTTTTCACCTTCTCATCTCACTCCACCTGGAGAAAAAGAGGCAGCTGGGACAGCTGACCCACACTGGCCAAAGGGTTATTCCATGCCATATAGTGGCACTCTTAGTATATAAACTAGGATGAAAGCTGGTCCAGAACCACTGTTTGTGTATGGCTGGGCGTAATTCAGCAGGTGGTGAATCACTTTCTTTGTACATTCTAATCCTATTATTAGTAGAATTGGTGTTACTATTATCATTTCTTCTTCCATTTCTGTCATATTAAACTGTCCCTTTACCTCAACGCACAGATTTGACATTTTAACCCTCAATTCTGTCTTCCATCCCTCTGGGATAATGTAGGGGAATTGGGTAATGAGCAGCTGTATGGTTTTTCACTGCCTGCTATATTAAACCATAGAAAGACCTCATGCTAATAAGGTGCTGTAGGTGTTTGATTTTAAGTTTTATTTTATTTTTTATATCCAAGATTATGTTCTGATATGCATAGATGTGGTTGGAACAACTGTATCTGGATACAAGCAACATCCTTGTAAAGGTACATCATCTAAAGAAAATATGTTTTAAGGACCAGGTTTCAGATAAGATTCAGTTCAAGTGTCAGAAGTAGTCAGAAATAGAATCATCACTCCAGATGCTAGTAACTATCTTTGTACAGTGTCAGAAGGAGTACTGCCTATAATATGTGGGATTTTATAAGCCCTTATGAGTTTGAAATATGTTAATGAAGGGTTGTGTGTCTTAGCATCATAGAATCATTTAGATTGAAAAAGACCTTTAAGCTCTCTTGAATTTATTTTTGGGAGGGGAGAATAAGGCTTTTATAGCAATGTATATATTCTGGTTTTTCTTTTAGTGAATGTTATATCTCCCAAGATATCCCATGATGAGAACTTTATGCCCATGAGTGTTAAAAGAGATTATATCTCTTCAGCATGCTTTTGTGCAAAATGTGTCCTTCAGAGTCAGTTATAATTAAGGCTGGGTAAATAGTGTGAAGTGTTCTGAACTGTTAAATGAATTTGTTTCAAACAAGCTTTCTCCTTCTTTTCACCTCTCCTTGCTCTCCAGATAGTCTGTCAATCTTAAATGTTCACGGAATGCAAACTTCAAGGTTTCATGCACTGTGGGAAACTGCTGCATTTTCCTTTGAGTTGCACAATACTTGTTGGGTATGTCTCTAAGTGCATCCAGTTGGGAGAGTATGTAAATATCTTGCAACATAGCTGACCAACTGCAGCTAAACACTGCTTCGAATTTGACTTTTTCAGTTAAATAACAATATCAATATATGCATCAAATCAAAGCATTAAATTCACACAAATGGCAGACTCCTGGCAGCTTGTTCTGAGCACCCACTCTGTCAGGACCACTGAACAGACTCTTCTGTAAGAATTACTCAACAAGCATTTTGCAAAGTAGGGGAATATCCAAAACTTTCTTGTACTTGACTGCTAGAAGATAGCCCAACTTTCTGACCTAATATGATACTCCACAGATAGTGTGATGCAGATGGTGGCAGATCTCAGACATTCATAGCTCTGAAGTTATTGTGTACCCATATTGCAACCCTTGTGTGTTTTGGAGGCTTCAGATCATCTCCAAAGAAGGATTTGTGAAACCTTTGAAGCAGAATTTTTGTAATTCACTATTGGATCCTAATGGAGTGTTTGACAGTATCAAAATAATTTTTGCAATGCCAAGAACTGCTTGGTTTTAGCTTCAGCTGGAGTTTCTCCAGAATGTCTATTACCTCTATGGCAACTGGGAATATGCTTGGAAAATATTCAGTGAACTGCAGATTGTTGTTTTTTTCTGCCAAAAATATCAAGATCTGTTGAAACTCTGGCAGCTGTACCTTGTCACAAAGAAAATAAGAAAAACAAATAACCATTAAACTTGATAGCACATTAGTGTCTAATAATTAGTTATATTTTATAAATCAGTTTTTATCACCTACATATTGCTGTCACAGCTTACCTGAGCAATGACCAGGACTTCATTTCTCTTTGCAAATCACTCTTGAAGCTTCATATCCTGTCTTTTAGTCCAAAATTTCCATTCAGTGTAATAGGAATCTAAGGGGAATTTGTTTGAATAAGAAAAATAGTATGAGAGTTATTTTGAAAATAATATTGGTCCTGAAATAACTAGGGAAACAGAAGATAGCAAATGGTTGATTGACTACAATGCAAAGGACCTTGCAATGATTAGCAGCTGTATCTCAATGTCACGATTAACTTTCACACAGCCATATGATGTCTGAGAGCAAATAATTTCATTAACATTTGCAATTACCATTACTAGATACTATTATTTTCTATGCAGGATTATTGGGAAATTTTCTTTTGATGTAATATCTTCATGGCATGTAGGTTAGCTTGACTGATTTTCTCCAGCTATGGAAATGGAACTGATTTCATGACCCATACTGATAATAAACTGAATTCACATCATCTTCCTGCTTCTGTGAAGCGCACAGAATTGCAGAAAGAGTGTTATTCTGAAATACTGGCATGTCTTTGAAGCAAATGCCAGAAATATAACCAAAATTTTTCATGCCAAGTAATTTTATTTGGTTGTCAGATATGCAAGGATGAGGTAAGTGGACACAATACTGACACGCCTTCTGGATTAGGAAAAGCTGTTGTAGGAAAAGGGTCATGTGATCCCTGTAAATTTAGGGTCTAGACCTAAAATATTTTGTTGTATTTAAAGGTGGTTTTCACTCCATTTCTTTGCTTCTGCCTTTTCACTGCTTCTTGGCTCCACAATTCTGCCCTACCCTCATGCCAGCTTTGGTGCCTGTCAGATATTTATGGAAGCCAACTGAGTTCCATAAGCCAAGATAAAACACCCCCTGCTCCCTGGTTTTTTTGGAGCTAATTTTCTGCTAGGTTAATGCTCCAGCTTCTCTTACATGGAAGGCCCAACAAATGTCGTGGCTGGTTCAACTGATACAAGTACACAGCAGCTGGGGTGGTGCAGAAGGTATCAATGGAGCTAGAGATTGTGAGCTTCTGGATATTAGCATCATCCAACTCTGTGGGTATTTTTTTAGAATCAAGAGTAAGAAACAGTTTTCTTAAGTGCTTCCAATAACCCAAGAAGAGCTAAACACTTCTAATAGCTGGCAGTAGCTCCATTCCTCCAAAGTCAGGGAATAAGCATAAATACTTTAAAACAACATTCTTTGCTGCCTCTCACCTCTCAGCCTTAGAGTCACTGAACAACTGCCAACTCAGGGTACCACCCCAGGAATTTGAGAAAAGCTCTGACAAAATAGAATAACTTTTCCAGTGACTGCCTTAAGTATCTGAAACTACAGCTGAGGCAGTTTGAGTTCAATCCTTAAAATAATGTATAGTATGGGGATGAACAATTAAGTCTGTTAAATCTGTTGTAGAAGGTAAACCCCAGGAGGAAAAGTCAATGATAATGCCAAGTATTAAGATATATTGATAAATGGATAATCCTTCAATTGAAATTCTTCTTTATGAACCAATACTGTCTATGTCAGAGAATAGAATGACCTCATACTTCTGACCCAAACAATCAATTTTACAGAGGCTTATGTGTTCTTCCCAAGAGGGGAATAAACTGATAATGGAATCATATTTCTTTCACATAATGCTGATCATTTCAAAGAAGGAAAATTCTGTTGTCCTGAACACACTGTGAAACAAACAATGAGAAATAATTTCCTTTTTTGCAGTTCAGAGCATCTTTCTGGCTGGTACTTTATCCAATCTTTTTCTGGCTGTTTGGTATTTGAATCCAATGGCACTTTTTTTTTTTTTGGTAGCTATCTGGTCTGTCTCCTGTGTCTCATGTTTTAAGAGGTGCCAGAGAGCACACCTTTGTTTTCTAGGCTGCTCATCCAGAATGTTATGGTCAGCTGAATCATCTTCTGCAGACAGAAAGATAAAAGCCTTTCACATCAGGAGCTGAATAACCAGGCAGTAAATGCAGTCGTAGTTCACTTTTGGGGAGGCTTAGGAAGTTGGCAAAATCCTGGTCTCAGTCTTGCTGGTTGCTTAGGCACATATGATTAAAAATACCTGATAAGAAAAGCAGAGACCTGAAGTTCTCAGCAGCCCACCTGAAGACACAGAGCAAATGCAACTACATTTCTCCTGGCAGTAGTGAGGTGGCTGTCATTTCAAGCTCCCCATGCAAAAATGACAGTTTCCTGGATATTTTCAATGTTGTGAAAAACATCGATTTTATAAGGATATTTTTTATGAGACTGTCCTGCAGATTGGGTATTCCTATCCAGTAATAAAGTTAGATAGTATTCAAAGCATATCGTCATGAAGAGGCTGCAGTTCAGTCCCAGCCATCATTTCTGTCTTGCACTTAACCCTCTTCTCATGGAGGCTGTTTTCCTCCCCATTCAGTCTACTTTGTATTTCTCCTTCTCTCTAGGACAGAATTTGAGCTGAGTTACATCCATGTCTTCCATTTTCCATGGGCACTAAAAAGGAACAAGCTGAGTAGCTAATAAATAAGGTTAATGTCACATGCAGAATGGATGCAGTTCTTGTGTAATGACTGCACTGAGCTTCCTTGTACTTGGCCCAGTATAATCATTGGATCCTAGATAAATCAGCTTGGTCTCTGAAATTTGCTGCAGATTCTTGTCTGTTTCAAACAGGGATTAAAATGTTGAAGGGAACCTCTGTTGACTGTCTTGTTTTTTTAATTTTTTTTAAGCAAGGAAAAAAAACTGGGAGTAAAAAAAAGGAATACAAAAAGTGGGAGGAAAAAATGGGCTGTCTGAAACACTTCAGAATATTCTTCCTAGTAATTCTACTCTTGATTGGTTTCCAGTATCCTCTGAATAACCTCTTTGATTGTTTTAGGGAAAATCCTGCATAAAGTGGCAGGAACATGCGTAATGACAATGGTCTATGAATACAGTCCTTTCTTTTTTGTTTCTAGGAGCTTTGACACTCATTCTAGGCAGACTCTTTGGAGAGTTGAACTGCTAAGCTCTTTGAAAATTTCTGCTGGACACATGCAAGTGACAGCTTATTTCATGGCTGTAGAACCTGGTCAGATGTAGGTGAACTGCAGTCTTTCAAAAGGTAGACATGGTGAGTGATGACTCCCTACAAAATTTAAAGCTCCCCTTTGAAGTTTAGGAAGCACTAGAATTTATTAGTGCAACAACTAAACTTATAGTTTTTTAGGACCTTTCAGCCACCATCCCCTCCAAACTCTCTCAAGTTTCTTTATAAATTGTTTCATTAACTACCTCTAAAGAGGAAGGCTGAATATTAGAAAAAAAACTTACCCAAATCCATTAGTCTATGTAGAAACCCAGCATGGAAAATTTCAGCTAAAATGATAAATGTAATAAAAGTTATAGATATAAATGAAGACAGAGACTTTTGCCTAAATATGTCTAGAGTTTCTTCATGGCTGTGTATTTAAATTGTTTTCTGAAGCTACATTTCAACACTCAAGAAGCCAGCAGGCATTTTAATGTAGCAATAGTGAAAATAAAATTCTGGAGATTTCTTTGAGATACTTTTTGTCCTTTTAGTAAAGACTAGAAGATGGGGTCTGTATTACCGGTTTCAGACTCTCTAACTATAGTAGATACAGTTTTACATCTTTGATAATTTTAAGTCAAGTTTTTACTGGTATGTAATAAAGTATACAGGCTTACATTTACTGTAGATTTTTGTTGCCTCTGAAGGAGATCCCTGTATTGCAGGATGTCACAGTCTGGGCTTAGTTACAACATTGTTGGTAATAGAAGGACTGGGATATTTGGCTGAGTATTAGCTGATACCGTTTCCCATAGAGCATTGATTTACTTCATTGCCTGCTTAACAAACTTGGGATTAATCTACTTTGTCCTTGTAACTCAGTGGAGAATATCTGCATTTTGAGCAGGAGAACCAGGAAAGATTTTATCTGAGGGTAAGAAAGGAAACGTCTGGATTGCCTCTAGATGGCAGCGAGGCATTATTTCTTGACATCCACTGACCTGGCTGTTTCACTGTCTCTGAAAGAAAGGCTTGCTTAGATACAGTCAGCTTTGTTGTTTTCTGACCATTTTGGACAGATCTTGAAATCCTAAACTCTGTATTGCAATAAAACATACATGGTTGCAAATCAGTTAGTCCTGGAAATGCAGACAAAAGTGCTATGTGATATGTGCTGTGAATCAGCAGGTCTCTGATCCATGCTTTCATGTGACTGTAATCAGTGGTAACATTGGGGATCCCCAGTAGATCTTTCTTTTCTTGAAAACCAATGGCTTCAAAAGGCTTCTTTGCATTTTTGCATCTTTAGCGTGCTGATGTGGCTACATTCTAGCACAAATTACTTTCCAGGTGTTTGTACAGAACCTGGTCTAGTGAAGGACATCCCTTCCCACCTTAGGGGAGTCAGAACTTGATGATTTTTAAGGCCCCTTCCAACAAAAACTATTTTATGGTTTTATAATTCTACATTTGGGCTCAGTGGAGTGATGGTACGTGTGACATTCTGTTCAGACAAATGACTGCTTTTATCACTTTAGCATGAGCAATGGACCACACTAAATGCTGCTAATAAAGGGATCAGAGACCCTTTAGTAAGTCCTTGCTGCCTGACAGTATTAATTGTAATGCCGAGGAGATGAAAATTGGCTCGGCAATTGTAATTCAGGCTCTGATTTAACAATGTGTTTAAATCAATTACTTTTAGCATGTGCTTGTGTTGTTGACTGCATTTTAGCAGTGTAGCCACTAACTTGCTCGCATGTCATCTGGGGAATGCTTTTACTTTTATGAATGTCCTTATTTTCAACCTAGGAAAGTGCTTTTTGTGCATACACAAAGAAAAACATGTCCTTAAATGCTTTACAAATTGGGGTATACATCGCCAGCTTTGATACCGTGGGTTAAGAGTAAGAAGCATAATTTTGAGCTGGATGGGTTCCACAATAATCAACAGAAAAAAGTTAAAAAAACTGTTTTGGTTGTGATCAAAACGAATGTCCTTTTGAGCATCATTAGTGTCTTATTCTGGATAAAAATACAAATGAGTGTTTATTTAAACAAGCACCAGTTTTTAGTGCTATGTTTTGCATGGCTAGGACTAACATCTGCCTCCAATATCTCATCAGGAAAAGCATGGCATGAGAAACGTGGTGGGTCTCAATTGCTTGAGAGCTGAATGTGTCAGTAGAAATGTTTTGTGGATTGTGCCAATCAAAGGAAAATGTAAAATGAGTAAGCAATTCTAAACGACTGAGAAGAAAATGATGTATTTGGGAGAGGTTTCTAATGCAATATACTTTGGCATTAAAATTTAAAATTACTCTGAATACTTTTCTTTTAGAAAACACTGTGGCAATCAAAGACTTAGCCACTTGATGGATGTGAATGAATGAGTCTCATAAATTGAGACTGCAACTGTGATCGCTGCATTAATAAGAATGAGATTATCATAGTGTTAAATCATCCAGCTATACATTTAAGTACTTACTGGGAATAAATGCATATTATGCAATATGTCTTTATCTTCTGCTCTCAGGCCAGCACTATCATGCCACATCACAAATATGAACTTTGGCAGACTCTGACAGTCTCACATAAGAAACAGTCTGCCGAGGCAGGTATATTAAATGGTTGCATAATTGCCATGATTATTGCTTCTTATGCTAATGTCAAAAGAATAGGATTTGGCTCAGAATTTTCTTACCAAAGATGATGTAGAAAATTATACTAGTTTCAGAAAAGTTCAGGTTGTTAACTGGGTTCCATTATATGTTCTATGTTTTGAAAATGTTCCACATTTTGTTTGGATGACTATACTGTCACACTGAAATAAGAATGATTTTATGATTAAATTCCTAAGTTATTAAAGAAATTTGTGTAAAACCTTTTTGTTTTGATTAGTATTGGATTATTTTGCACTGTTCTCAATAAGTTCTGTCCCAGGGTATGAGGTATGTTGCTTGTCTGCTGTGTGGAAGATTTTCAGAGTTAGGATAGCAGTGGCTTTGTGGGAAGCTCTGTATGCACTGTCATCTGGTGATCCTAGGAGAGACAGTCCTGCAAGTCTCCCTACACAGGGCTCAGTTATGGGCTGAAGCCAAAGTTTCCTTATGGAAATACAGCTAAAAAGAGGATAATGTCACCCAAAACTGTTAGCTCACGCTCATGGGTGTTTTCTAAATGTGACTTTATCCAGTGTCTGTGCTCAACATGTTCGATATCATGTGTGCTCATGAGTTTAAACCTTGTCAGTGCTGTCTGTCATATTAGTAAGTGGTAAGCAGTTACTGTAGCAAGTGTTACTGATTTATTATATCCTTCTTTAAGGATTGATGAACTGATCTGAGAGAGGAAACAAAATTTTCTGCACACACACATTGTCTTGTGAGAAGGATTTAAAAGAGAACCCTCTCAGAAATCCCTTTCCACTCATTTGGATTGTCAACCAAGTTGATGGAATGTTTGTCAATGTTGCTTTGATTATAGATTGCACTTAGCTATTTTTGACCTTTCCTTGTACACACTTAAATGCACATTGACAGACAAGTGCTAGGAAAAAATTAAAATATTAAGATACCTGATAAAAAGATTTTAATTACATATATTGTCTTCAAAACATGCTGCTTCAAAGACATGGGTTCATTCTGATAACATTTGAGTATTTTTGGGATTTCAAAGTTGTTTTTTTATTTTTGACCATAAAAAAGTAAGCAAATGGGAGGAAAGAGAAGTACCAGTTAAAACCAAAACAGCCCCAAATTTGAGCTCCAATATTTGGAATACAGACCCTGGGACATATTGCAATAATATTTGAAATGCTTTTGTCTTTTCTCAATAAATGACACAAAGTATATTTCTAAACTTAAGCTGACATGCTGCTGTCTGCTTCAAACTAGATTAAGTTTTTTTACATAAATTTGAGTGTGCATACGGATGTTATTCCCTTCAATGTCAGTAACTGGATCCTTAATACTTCCATCCAGAGGTACTTTTTTTTCTTTTTCACTGAAAACTCAGCAAAGCTGATGGTGCTTGAATTGTCAGTAACTTCCTGCTTTGATAAACTTTCAAAGAAGAATCATTCAACTGCTTTCACTGGAGATCTGTGTTCCTGACCCTTCATCCCTTCATTACTTGCTGCTCCTTACTCTTATCAAGGTCTAGGTGTATGAGCAATATCAACTGCTTTGTCTTACCTTTCTTTTTTGGGTACTTCTCAGACTGAAAAATGTTTATGGTTTTGTTTTATTCATTTAATTATTTATTTTATTATTCAACATATTGTTTTTATATAAAATAAAGAACTTCTGAATTAGATAAATTTAAAACCCTCTGGGATTCTGAGGATGAGCAATGTGGCATTTTCTTTGTATTTTTCCAGACAAAACATATTCTCATTTTCTTTCTTGGTAGAAAAAGCCTGCATTCAACTTTCATTGAAGGAGTGTACATTCTTCCAAATTAATCCAAGTGGAGCAGGTCTTATGAGATCAGGTGAAGTTGGAAGATCTTGACACCTATTTAATCTAAATCAGGATCTCAGGTATGGCCTCAAGTCACAGTGTGTAGTCTAAAATCAATGCTTTTATAAGAACAGTCAGAACAGCCTTTCTGTCTTTTTTTTTGTTGATGTTTTGTTTTGTTTATTATATACTAAATACATTACTGGTGAAATAACATAATTATATATCTAATCCTCCACTTTATAGCCTATCACCTTAGGATGAGAAGAAAAAAAGTTGTTCCAAAATGTGTGATAAGCAAATAATGGTAGCATTCCCAAGTTGGTTAAACTGTACTGTGTGTTATGTGAGCTTACTGGTGGCTGGTCCCTACAGCACATCAAGAAAGCCAACAAATTTGCTGTTGCTGATTATTGCCTTGCTGTATGCGTCCTGCTGTTTGTTACAGCAGAGACACAAATGGGTCCCTTCTGGGTTTGTGAAAGAGAAGAGCTTTACAACATAAACCACTAGTAGCTAGCAAAGAAGCAACTCTGCAAAGATTGTCTCAATTGAAAGTTGCATTCTGATTCCACTATTTGAATTGCTTAGTAATATTTCTTCAAAAGTATCTGTGAATGTTAACTTCCTACATACTACCCTGAACAGCTGTCTGTGCTACAGCTGGTTATTTGTAAAGCAATTCTCCAATGAATAAATTACCAGAAGCCTTCTTTTTACAGAAAGGAAAACCCTTACATTCTTCAACTTCAGTATTCTGTTCTGAGTCTTGAAACTGTCATTCTAAAATCACGATGAGGGTTCAGGTAAGATTCTGTAGTGAGAGTCAGCTTCTTTCCTTCCATAGTTACAAATAATCCAGCTGACAAGGTGAACATGTTAAAAAACCCCAAAAACCCCCCAAAACCAAAACACCAGAGAAAAATCTCTGGAATTCATCAGTTTTACATTGCTATTAAAAATTTAAATGTTTTATGCCAGTGATTTTTTTTTTTTCCACTAGCTGTTCTGTGATAACTTCCTATATAGGATGTTGGCCTATAGGCTCAGGGTAACATGGCTTATAAATTTGTCAAGCTTTATTTAAGCCATGACATATCTCATACTTTAATGAAACATATTTAAAGCTGTGTGTATTCATGCCTTTCAGGTATGTCTACACTCACAGAGGCTGAAAAGCAGGATAAATTAGTCCTCACTAATCATCATGTCCTGACAAGCTAGACTGATCATTTAGAAATTAGTTTGGGCATTTCTGTATTACAGGGAGATTGCCAAAGCTTACTGAGAGGGAATTAAAGCCTGTCTTTCCCCCTTCCTCCTTCTCTTCTTCTTCATTGCTTCAGTAGCTCTGACAGTCTTAATGTGTAGTTCCCCTCCTTCCTCCCCTCTGCTTGCATCTGTTTCAACCTGTCTCGGCCTGGATATGCACTTGTTCTCATTTTGCACTCTTTATGGTTTCTTGCTGTTATTTTTTTTTTTGCTAAATACCTTGCTTAGTGAGTGAGATGAATGTAATCTCAAGTTACCTGAATAAATACAGGGCCTATGTTTCCCCCTAGGGCTGGGGTTTCCGGAGTAGCTCAGTATTGCATGTCCAGTTTTCCCTGGCCTTTATATTTAGACTCCCATGCACCAAGCCTCCTTTGCAAACCTCCCCCAGAATTTGTATGCTCACCTAGTATTCTGTAGTCAGCAGGTCCCTGAAGGATTGTTTCTCACTGACAAATTGTGCAACCCCTAAGCAGACTTCTCCAGTAAAGGTGTTCCCATTCAAACACTTTCCTCCTTGCCTCAATTTGATAGTCTCTTAATCGTGCTAATCTGATTCTGTGTGGAGTCACACTGCAGAGCAATCTGATTTAAACATGAGCCAACAATCCCCAGCGTTGAACTGTCTTACTGCATAATGGCAGGGAGAGAGCAGGTGTTTTCTTAAAATTGCTTTGGTGTTGGAGAAACTACAATGTAGGACAATATCCTAAGAATTTTCTCAGCATAAAATGACTGCCTGTGGTTGCTGTTTAGAAAAGTGCTAGGTATAGGTTAAATTCTCTCTCTACCCCAATACGAAAAGATAATATATTATTTCAAGAGAAACTTGAGAACATGTTATTTTAATTATGCCAGAGTATTCTGACCTGACAGATGTTTATATTAAAGCATTTCCAGTGTTGGGGAATGAAGTCGGATTATCTAAAGAGTTTTCTGTTTGCTAAATCTGGTTACAATTCAGATAACAGAGACTCTATGCAAGAAACATTGGGGTGATGACATAATATATGTCTGAAATGATGTAGTGTTTTCACAAATCATAAGGTGAAGGGATAGCTTATCTTCAGAATTTAGCACTTGCCACTGCAGCTTGAATTATATTGTATAATCTTTACTTCCATTGTGAAAATTGTCTGCAGTCATATATATTCAATTTAGGAGAAAAGCACATAAAGTAAATTAGGCTAAAAAAACTAACTCTGCATTTTTTAATGTTGATTTAATGGAAAGCAGCCCAAAAAGAATATAGTAATGATAGGACATAAATGTTAGCATTATGTATAAATAAATGTCAGACGTCAGTTTCCTTCTAAATTTTTCTTAAGAGCTGAGTTAGGCTGGATGTCCCTTGTGACAATGAGTACAGAAAATCTGACAAAATCCTTGCAAACAAGAAGTTTATCAGAAAGCAGGTTATAGGGAATCATATAACATTTGACGCAGATCTCTCTTAAGTAATCTTCCCTCATTTTCCTCCACCAGCTTAGTGCAGATGCGATTGACTGTAATGATGGGCATTTTAGGCCCCCTGGAGACAGAGGGCTGGGAACTGGAGAAAACATAAGTCTAGGAAGTTTCTAAGGAGCCTAGGGAAAGCTCAATAAAGAAACTCAGAGAAAGACCAGATGGTGCCCTGACTACCAGATTCAGAAATTGAAGATTTTCTCCTTAAATAAGTGTTCCATTTTTATATCCTGATAAGGCACGTGAAGAAGTTAGAGGTTACAGTCACTTGATACAAACTAGATGAACTTCTTACATATTAACTGTCTCTTTCTCTTTCATCTTAAGTGTTTCAGTGTGATGATATTCTTGAAATGATTATGAGGTGTAAAACCATAAAGAACTCATTTAGCCGTTAAATATGAGAGGCTGGTACACTATGATTTTCTCATTGAATTATGATAATAAGTGTACAGGTGACAGTTTTGACAAGTCTTGCAAATAGCAAAGTATTATATTATTTTTCATTATCTTGTGAATTGTGAAGGTACTTCTTAACTGCAGTTCCTATTTTCTCTTTTTCTCAAAAATTCTTTGAATTATTGTTTAGCTAGACTTAAACAAATATATATTCTGTCTAAAGTTATAATATTAAGGAAAGAATAAATCATGTTTTTAAATCACAGTAAACCAAGATTAAGATCAATAATTTAATTTTCAGGTGTCTCAAGGATGTCTGTGAAATATATGTATTTTTTTCCTGCAGTCTGATCTGTATTTTTGAGAAATTTTAGAGAAGATCACATAGTGATGCATATTGCTCTATCCAATAGTAAATTAACATATTGAAATTTGGTTTTGTGAGGGATGGCTGCTTTTGTGATTGAGAAAGCTGAACTCAGATTATTTCATATTTCTTAGGTTTGTGGTCAAAACTGTTAGCAAAATTGTAATGTTCATGTTCTTTATGTGAAGAGGTTATATCTTTTGCAGACTTCATCTTGAGAGCAGGAGGGGAGAACTGTCCTAGAAGGGACAGAGAAACAAGGGACCACACTATGGGTGCAGTCAGCTTTGTTCCAATCACTGTTTTTGGTATTTGAACATTAGGGT
This sequence comes from Vireo altiloquus, assembly GCA_013396875.1. Taxonomy (NCBI): domain Eukaryota; kingdom Metazoa; phylum Chordata; class Aves; order Passeriformes; family Vireonidae; genus Vireo; species Vireo altiloquus. The sequence goes on from VZRF01009875.1 coordinate 1,695,632, forward strand.
CCTGAGAGCAGCTTTGGGGGCTGCAGCCTCTCCCCTGCCCTGATGACTCTGCACCACATTTCTAACTCTTTCACAGAGTCATTAATAGACAAAAACAAGCAAACAAAAAGATTCTAATGTTAGGTTTTTCCAAGTTCACACTTGCCATGTTTTCATAGACCTGCCACTTGATTCTCACAAGAAAGGAAAAGTTGAAGGGTGGGTGGATGGTGATGGAGTGGATGCCCTGCTGGCTGGCTGGTGAAAAGCTTGAGGACACCTATTGAAATGTATGCTCCTGACTGCTGCTTACGTCTGTGAAATTTTTAAGATATATTCGAAATTTGCTGAGTGTGAAATATGATTCTGAGGTGATTCAAATTTTGTGAACCACGGCAAAATTGGCCAATAAAATGGTAATAATAGTAAGAAAGAAAGTTGCAAAATGGTTGTTAAAAGCATAACTCAACCCCAAAATTGGTTTTTATAAATCCACAATTGTCTTGCACATGGTTTTTAGCTGTAATATCTCAGAATAACTAACTCAGAGTATTTTTAATATACTGAAAGAAATAAATTATTTCTTTATAACCTTGTGGCATTCTACACATTGTTCCAGTTTTGTTTCCTACTATTATTAAAAAGAGTCTCAAAGAAATCAAAATGGGGTTTGATAGCTACTTGGATTTATCTGTGCATTGAACCACATAGGTATGTCTCCAATTCTGTTAATTTTCATGTGAAACACTTGGTGTTTATATGTTACTTATAATTACTATGTTGAATAGTGAGAAAATGACATGCCAAGATTCTTCTTTCCTTAATTTCTAGCCCTGCAGATCAACTAGGGAATATAGATAAACATGAAATTCTTATAAAATCCTGTAGATTCTGGTCATGGAGATTTGGTTGGTAAATTTTAAATGTCCCTAATATACAGAGTGCAATACCCTGAAATGTCAGTTCTTACCCGCCTTTAGTTCCTACGGGACCTTTGAATTTCACAGAGTGGATATGTTTTGTTTTTTCTTTTGCTCAGGCTAAATATCCAGACACCTTGTTCTGTGTACTCCAACTACTGCTTGCATCAATGAAGTTTAAATAACAAATCCTTTTTTAAAAAATTACATGCTTTTAGAGTAATTTTGTTAGGTGCATTCAACAGAAGTAATGGCACCTAAATTGATAGCATTACTGGTAATTTTATTGTGGTTTAGAGTTTGGCAAGCCTGTGAATGCTTCTGCCAGCTGGGCCTGCAGGCTAGGCTGTTTAAAGAACAGTTTCACATAGGAAAAAGCCACTCTTCTTTCTAAACATCTAGTTGTATTTTCTATGAATAGCAAGTTTTTTATTACAAGTAGCAAGTATAAAATGAAAGAGGTTAATGCTTTCTAGTTTGCCCTTTATTAATGCAGCCAATTTTCAAATGAGTGGAACTTTCACACAGACATAGAAAACCAAAAATTTTTATTTGGTTGGAAAATCTGATTTAAAAATTGCAAAAAATGGCAGAACTAAGTTGTGGGGGTTTGTTTGTTTGTGGGGGGTTTCAGAGGGGCAAGATTTCAGATTCTCAATATTTCAAGTTGGCAGCATCCTGTTAAATTGTTTTGTGAGAGCTGAGAGCTTGCTGGCTGATGAATGCATGCTCTGTACTGTGTGATACCATGCATATAAAATGGTTTATTGAGCAAAATAAACAATTCTCTGCAGTCTCTGTCAGACAACTCTACATTTCTCTGCAGTCTCATAACTGACAGCTATGACCAGCCAAGTAAACTCTACCTGTGCATTTGCAACGCTTTCTCTCTATTTCATATCATTTAACCCTAAATGTCTCCTTCATAGTGCACATCTGTCACTTGTTTTGTTAGGCTTTTTTGATACTTGAATTATGTACACATAAAGTGTATTTTACAATAATATTTACCTGTGAAGCTTAGGCTGTCAAAGACCTTTTGCTTATCTGTCTAATATCTCACGTGAAACAGTTGTTATTTCCTAATTAGTATGCATGCAATTTTTCTAATCATTATTTTCAGTTAGCATATGGAGGACTGAGGTAGTATGTGTTGTTTAGTTGTTGCCTTTAAAGGAACAAAATTAATGCAATTTATTTTCATCATCCAGTTTTCTTATTTTTTAAATGCAAAAGTGGTGCTTACAGAAACACAGAGGCCCTAACTTAAAAAAAGTTATATTCTCATTTCAGAATTTATTTTTTCCCTGGTAAGTACATCCTTTTATTCAGTCCTTACCACTGATTTTATACCTTTTATTTACTTGTGTCAAAATGCATTGGAAGAAAATAACAAATAACAGAGATAGCAGAGCCATTGTAATTTCATCCAGTATGTGAAACCATCTCTTAAACTTTAAAATGGTCTTGTTTTTCTGGTACACAGTTATTAACAGGATAAGATTTCTGCAGTCTTCCAGCATCCTTTGTTAGTGCTAAGTATCCTGAAAATAAAATGAGTAGAACCTGTACCTTGATGATAGCTCTGCTAGTCTGTGCTCATTATTTTCCAAATCTGCACAGAGTGAATATTCAGATGGAGATGAGAGGCTGATTAAAATCAAGGTAATCTTTTTACGGTATCAAGTATAAACAATAGTCTGTTGGCAGTTACTTGGTAATTTTGTGATAATGAAGTAAATTCAGAAGTTAAAAAGAGGTGCACAAGGATGAGCATGTTCAAAGCTGTCGTTGCCATTTCTGTGAGTGACCTTTCTCTGTCATTTCTGACCACCTTCATCATTCCTGAGAAGGAAAAACTCTTCAAAGAACTTATCTTATGACAGGTAAATTTAAAAACACTTTGAAAAAGGGAAAAGATACAAGAAAATACACCAAGATAATTCATAATCAGACAAGTTTCTTGCTTTAAAATGACATCTTTGCAGAAGCCCACGGAAAAGGGTAATTGTGTTAAAGGGAAACTCAGAGTCCATGCAAAGAGGAACGCTGTGCAGAAGTAGACACAGTGATGTGCTTTCCCTTACTGCTTTTGAGGTAGTTGTGTAATGGTATCCTGGATTAGTGATAATAGGAAAATGCCAGCAGGAGACTGGGGCACTGTTCTATTTTCTTTATTTAATGGTATTAGGAAGAAAAGTTTCCACACAAAAACATTAACTAATGAGAGAAACACTTGGGGTTTTGTAAGTTTACAGTACACTATGTTTTTCCACTCATGAGATATTAAAATTGTATCATTTTCATTTGACAATCTTCTCATGAATTAAAATCCAACTCTACTTCTCTAATAAAATTGTTAATTTATGACTATTGTGAACTTCTATAGCATGGATCAATATTTATTTTCTGAATTGGCATCCCACTAGACTTATTAAAATAAACAATCTGATAATAGAAAAAGTCTTTATGTTTCAATTGAGTAAGAAGCTGCTTGAGTCTTACTGCTGTATTTTGAGAATTTGAGGACTTCGATGAATACTTAAACAGACTCAGGCTTTCCTAAGGCAATGAGTTTTTATGGTTTTCAGTCAACGACTTCAGCATGAGGAGTAAGAACATTTCAATTATTCTAGTCACTAAGAGAACAGTTAAATCTTTGAGCAAGTCACTGTTCTTGGCTCCTAAAGGTAGATTGTTTAGACCCAGTTTGGACACTTTTAATCATAGACCATGTGCAGAGAATCAGACTATCTCATGGCACCGCAAGATCTGACACTGACTGCAATTCATTGCCTGCATGGAAGTGTCTAGCGCCATATGAGATGCCCTCAGGGTATCCAAGACCTCTGTGAAGAACTGGGAAATATGACACAAGGTGGAGTGGGAGACCCTTGCTCTTCTAGCAGGTCACCTAAGGTCAAGGCCCTAAATCATCTGAAAGGGTACTAGATGCCTGTGTAAGGGCAAGTGTATCAGCCCCTCCAGAGAGGGAAGAATGAACAGCTTGCTGTTCTTGGAGCCCTAAGTGCATACATAGTGTGTTTTGGAAATTTTGTTTTCACACTTCCTTGCCTACACTTTCCTTTCCAAGCTTTCTTATTATTGACCGTTTTTCAGTTGTTTTTTTTTTTTGTTTTTGGTTGATTTTTTTTTTTTTATGTGGCATTTTGCCTTGGTAGATGTAAAGATACATATAATGTTTGGTCTAAAACATTTTTTTTCCTATATTTCACATTTCTAAATGTTTTCCACATTCTGGAAGATAGTTTTGCTGGTTTATCTATTGTTGAACATGAATGCTGTCCATGACTGTGAAAGGGTAGAGTGCCCTGTGATGTGGGTTCTCAATGTAATAATTTAAATAGGCAACCTTTATGAGGCAGCTGTTGGATGTTGTCATGATTGCCTGCTCAGAAGCACAAGGTAAAAGCACTGATGAGAAGCAAATTTTGATTTACTGTGGGAGAAAGTCACCAAAGGAAATTCAAACATTAGCTGACGCATGTCACTGTTGCTCATAGAATGAAAAGACTCTAAAATTCTAGAAGATTAAAAGGCTCTCTTCATTTCGAGATCGATCTCTTTATAGGGTCTTTTGCTAACAGCTACTTGATTGGTTAAATGACACAACGCTTCTCTACTACCATTGGATGAGTTAGAGCATATTTTGAAAACACACACAAGAAACTAAAAAACAACAACTAAAGTGAAAAACAGCACCTGTTATTTTGAGAACAAGAGATGCTTACAAAACTTTTATTAATCTTTTCGTGAGAACATGAAATGCCCACAGAACTGTTCTCTTTTGAGGTAAAATGTTTTTCCTTGGGAAAATTCAGGGGAAATTCAGGCTTGGTGCTGGATTTCCCTAAGAATCACTAAATGGCAGCCCCACAGGCTCAATGGAAGGCTCTCTGTTTTATGTGGTAATGAATAGCTCTCTCCAAATAGGATCCTTGCCTTCCCTACAATGAGCAGAGATGGGAAGGCTTAATAGCTAAAGAAGAGCTGATGACTGTGTCTCCCTGAACTAATGTTATTTTCTGATCATGACTTACTATCTTAGTACGTTTTCCATAACAGAACATGTACTCTAATTAGAAACAAGTTGCAATGAAACTGTTAGAAACAGAAATATTTTATTCGCTCCTCTTTTGCATTTTTTTTTCTGATAATTGAAAAGCACTCATGGTACAGAATTTGGTCTACATATATGCAAGAAAAATTTTTAAATCAGCTGGCTGTCTGGGGTAAGGACTTCACATGGGAATTCCATGTAAACCTTTGCTTATTAGAGCTTTCCTAATGTCTACTGTCACTTTTACAATGTTAGCTGGTGCTAGCACAAAACTGGAGAAATGTTGATTCATGCAAGCTTTATGGATTAATCAGTATGAGAATCAGTACCTCAGAGGCTCAGAAATGTATGCAAACTCTGGTGTTCCAATGCCCACAAATCTCAGACAGGTATTTTTGACTGAAATTCTTGTGTGGTTTTTTCCACTGAATGGCTAAGTAGTAAGTGAGAGATTGTTGCAGAAATAAAAGTGGTTTATTTTCAGTGACAGAGAAAGTGGGAAAGGAGGCCATAGGGACTATTCTAATCTCTCCTGCATGGTTATAGCGAATACATCCATTTTTGTATTTTTCTTTTTTTTTGTCTTTTGTCCACCAGAAAAAAACATGTGCTTTATCAATTGTCCAGTAGTTTCCTGAACTAAGTCTCTCTCCTATGGATCTTTTGCAGGCAGATTCAATTAAAAAAAAAAAAAGAAAAATCCCCATTGGGAATTACCTTGCTTTTCCTTGATTTTGATTTTAAAGTGAAGGATATTATGCTAATCAGTGCAAAATAAGGAAAATCCTAACATGTGATATATCTAATAATCTTCAGGTGGAACAGATGTGTCTGAAATTTACTCTGTTGTCTGTTTTCTGCTGTTCAAGAGATGTACATAACAAACATAATAACCATGTGGTTAAGCTGTGTTTGCTTTTTTCCTCATGAGAGGAATGTATAAAGGATTTCCATTGCTTCACCTGCTCTCTCACACATTTCCCAGTACACTTGTGAACCTCCTGTTACCCTTTGCTTCTTACCATCTCTGTGGACTAGATCTGCTGAAAGGAATTGCTTAAGCAAAGAAATATTTATGATTGAAAATTCATTTTTCTGCCCTTCAAAATTGAAAGCTTTGGTGTCAGTAGAGAGAAAGAAAAATACAATTATCTCCTTAGAAGAGACTTGCAAATTATTGGATCTTTTTCAGCATGGACTTCATTTTACTCTCAGTGGGAAGAAACAGGACAGTAGCTATCCCACCCCAAAGTAATGAGGAGTAATAGAGACAATAAAAGACTTTTGGTTAAAAATCTCTCAGACTGATGGTGTAAAAAATCCCACTTGTACAAAACCATACTAAAGTAAAAATGTAAGTTGTCAAAAATTACTTTAGTGGATATTAACAAAAAGGATCTTAGCTGTGAGGGAAATTTTATTGTAGAGTGTATTAATCAGAATTACAAACAAATCTTCTATATGTTCCAGTTCCAACAGTTATATCTATGTTCTTTTACTGGAGAGCTGCCCAAATTCTGACTTTTTAAAAACCCAAGCATTTTCTGGAAAAAAGCCTGTTTGCCTTTCGTGCACTGAAAAATTGAGTAAAAGAGGCTTGTATACACTATGATTGTTGGGATGATGATATGAGTTAAATTATTTGGTGAGTTTGGAACCAATTTTCTTTTTCTTAGGTTGTTAGAAGCTAGCCTATTTAAATGCCAATCTAAACCACTGGAGCTGGTTTTCATACATGCTAGGGAGAACTGAAATCCCTGGAACATTTGAGATAAATACAAATTATGTAAGAGATTTTTTTTTTAAGGTTTAAAAGGAACTATTTTCAAACTAATTTTATTTCTGAGTAACAGTCACTTTGTATTCTCAGACGATTCATTTATATTCAGGGATACTCAGCATAAGTGTTTTAAAACTAGAAAAAAGAATGCCTCAATGCATTGCAAAGATCTGGAATTTCTGTTTTAAGCATGAAACTCATCTTACCCTAAAAGGAGGAGCCAGAAGCAAAACTCCATAAAATACAAAATCCTGCTGTTAAACAAGTGCCGTATCTTGGTGTGGTGCTGATGTGTTGCCTGGCCCTTGTTTTTGCCAAGCAGTTGTGTTGGGATCCATAAGCACATGGGAACCATGGGTCCTCTTTGTGCTAGGCATTGTACAAACTTGTAAGAAAAGGGACAGTCCCTGGATGAAGGTTTCAGGTGTTCTAGGCTTTGCATTTGTGCTAATCAGACCTAAAAATCTTTCAAACTTTGTGTTTATTTACCCGTGTTATCTGATAATATAACTACTCCTCCAGAGGAGTCACTGTTCATTATCTTTTGAGTGAGCTTTTCATTATCTTTCAGACAAACTTCATGTTATAGCAGCTGCAGCACCACTGAAATGCAAATAGTATCTGGAGAACCTGATTTGCTGCCTGATGATCTGGACCCTGGTATGGTTTTGTGCTTTGTCTTCAGACCCTTTCCAAATCTTTTTTTTAAAAGACACACTGGGTGTGAAATAACACTACTCAAATTAGGGCTATAAATACATCTTTATCCTGTTCTTGGGAAATGTTTTTGTATGATCTTGGTTCCCTTCATTTAAAAAACTCCAAAAACTTAAAAAAAACTTTGGTACAAATATCTTTGATAATGATGGTTAATGTTTTTCTACTGTATAAGAGAAAAATAATGAGGCCACATCAAGAACCACAGCATTTTCAGCAGAAGCACAGCTTCTATAGAGTTAGCACTTTGTATTTATGAGTTGCCTTTGGTGGTAATCTTTAAAAATTCCTTTCAATTCTGTTTTCTTCATCCATACATTACTAGGGGCTAAAAACTAAGGTCTGGGATAATCGCTGCTATACTACACTGATCAGCCCCTTCGAGAAAAAGAGCTTTTTTCATACAGTGAGACAAAGTCTTGGGGTTGCTACAGTTTTTGATTAATGTTATTACAGCACTTTTAGTCTCTTTGTTTTCCCTGATATAATTTTTGTTTTTACTTCACCACAGATTGTAGCTTAATAGGACTTAATGCCACTTGCACTTAACACATCCTTGTCAAGTAAATAAAGGTCAAGACTTTTCACATACGGACAGATGATACAAATGCCTACCTGAAACTCTTATTAATTCAAATTGCTTGGGAATATAGTGAAAAGAGAATATCAGCTCAGATCTAGTTGGGACACTTGCAGATTTTGATCTGGGTTAAAACATGTGTGTTTGAAACTGTCAGTGGCACTTACCTCAGATTTATATCCATATAATTGAGAAAGGCATCTGATCCTCTGCGGCTGGTCTGTCCCCTAAGATTTCCTTTACTTTTCTCATGCATCACAAAGATTGTCCCTATTGTCTCATATATAAGCTGTTAGATACATGTGTCTCTTTGATCAAGTTATGTTTGCCATTTTTGTGTCAGTCTTACTTGTCCTACCCTGGTCATTGCTCTAGCTTATCTTAACATTTTTGAATGGCAGTCAGAGCAAGTGAGTGGAATATCAGGGTATTTTCATCTGAGCCTTTTCAGATTTGAGTACCTATATTCATCACTGCTAAAAAAATGTATGTGTTGAATTGTTAGTGTTGTTACCATTCCCATGTTCAACGACATATTGAAGAGCAGTCCAGAGTCTTTGCAAATTAGAGTGGTATGTGAAAGGAGTCCCTTTCACATGTTGAGAGCCCTGGATCAATATTTTTTTGGTGTCTGAGGGCTAGGTAAGCTGTGAGGGGAAGACTGCTCAGCTGTCCAGTCCTGGTTGCCACAGAGCCTTTTGCTCTGTGCTTCAGTGAATAAAATTCAGTTCTACTGGGAGGGGTTTCCAAATGAGGTATAAATCACTTTCCATGATGCGTTTGTAGGTCCTTCTTGGCAGTAGGAGTGAGCTAGGCTTGGTCTTGGAAGATGTTGAACCATCTTTTCCTCTTCTACCAAACATGTGATATGGCTTTCATTCATCCACTATGATCTTAAAACACTTAACCTAAGTATCCTTGTTACAATTAGTTACTGGTAAAATTAGCGGAGAATTATAACGTTTTCAGATTACAACTCAGTTAACTGAAGATGTGAACTGTCTTCTGGACTGGCCAGTTTATCTCCATTTTAAACCAGGAGCCCAGACTGACTTGGTTTCTAGCCTGAAATATCTTGAATTCTAGAACGCACATCTCAGTGCTTTGCAGTAAAAAGAGGCTAAAGTAATATTCCTTTGTCACATACAAAATGAAGCAAATACTTTTAAATTTGTGGAGACATCCACAAATCTAGGATTGATGGGGCTATTTTCTTCAATTTTAGATCAAGTGCTGGAAGTACTTTCTAACTGAAAGATTTTCTGAATATTAACGGTTGTAGAACATTTGAAGATGTAAGACTGAATAAATGCTTCTTTCTCTTGTGTTATTTTTGTTACTTTTTTTTTTTTGTGGGATAAAGAGGAATTTGCAATACCTTGAACAAGGTGAAGTAATACAAGAGTGGTTTTCAGTACATTGATTTTGCTTTGTGATAAAGGAAGTGCCAAATGGTTCAGTGCTCCTAGGTGTACATGAGTCACACTTCTGTTCATCTCATTTTGAAGTGAAATGCTCTGGAAATTGAGTATATGAGCAATGCTAGATAGTCAAGAAGATACTTGTAGAATGAAGTAAGTTGCTTGAAATTAATTATTTTGGAAATGCTTTGCAAAGCAGAACTGTAAAGGACGTGAAATTTTCAACTGGTTTATTAAAATGTGAGCACGTTATATTAATCAGTGAATTAGTGATTAATATCCCATTTTATTTTCTTGTAAATTACAAGATCTGAAGACTAAAGTACACCTCTCTCCATCATACATAGCCTTCAAGTGCTTTGTCTGTGAAGATGTAGTTTGGTTATTCATTAGGAATTTAATCTATTTTTTAACTTTGAACATAGATTTCACTGTTTTGAGCTGCCTGATATTCTGAAAGTTGTGTCTTTTCCAGCTAAACATAGATCTGAATCCCACATATTTGTCTTCTCTATTTGTCAATTTGCCTTCAAATGAATTTTTGGAGAATAATTCTAATTTCTCATTTAATTTGTTCCTTCTGTCACTTTTAAAGACATCTGGGTCCAAGCTAAAAGTACGAGTGCATAGAGGTATGATCTTTAATAGCATTGAAGTGCCTTAATGTTTGAATAGGTTGCTAGTGTGATTTAGAGAGATAAGTTAAGAGACTCTTTTAATGATTTCAGACACTGAATATCAAAACACACAAAACAAACAAAAAACCTGCCCTTTACCTTGCTGTCCTCATGATATGAAACACCAAATCCCATTTTAAAAATAATTTGGCCTCAAAGTCATTTGCATTTGTTGTACTCCAAACGCCCACATAACTTCTACAGTGCAATGTGTATTAAACAGATATATGTTATACGTAATACATACATTTTTTTGTGGCGGCTTTCCACTGTGGTGTACTCCCATGGGAATCTTAGTATGGCACAGTAAACAGGCCCATGGGGTGCACTGAGTGTATTTATCCCACATTACTAAAAGTCACAGTCAATGTGAGCTGTAGACTGAATAAATTTGTCTCTGTAAAAAACAGGTATTTCTAGGCATTAAAAAGCCCAAAATCTTAGGATTAAGAAAGCAATCAGAGCAGGGGATCTCAGCATCGTGGTTCGAGTTTTGTCTTTGCTCCAGACTATTTTGTGCCTCAACCTGTACTCAGGTACTCAAGCAAGTAGAAAAGATCAGCTCTGTCACATTTGTCACTTGCATTGTGAAGGGCATTGCAAGCTGAGGTACCAAAGTTTTAGGTGTGCAAATAGCCAGCATTGCCTAAGCCATTACCCCTTAAGGATGTGTGGTAGGAGAGATGCCATGCTGCAAGGGGTCATGCTGGTGTGCTGTGCTGTTTCCAACTCTGTCTTCGGAATCCTGTGGTCCATTTGCTATATATTTATCCTCTGTGGTAAATCATGCTGTGCAATGTGGAGCAGTTATCTTCAGGAGAAATAATTTTACTCTGAGTCAAAGTCAAATTTAAGAGAATGGTGGCAGGAGAAACTGTGGGTTCAATCAATAACCTCCCTGTCTCCCCCTTTCTATAGAGGGAATGATTCATTGTGTGCCCAGATTCTCTCTGTTTCTCTATTAAGAAGCTATGAATTGAAAACTGGCATTGACTTTTCCTGATGCTGCAAGGTCTAGATCCCCTTGGGTTTTCATACCTCCTGCAACCGAACACTTCAGCCTTCAAAAATTTGTTTTGGCTTTTGAAGTAGGGATGTCATATCATTTTACAGCAGTGAGTGTTTCTTTCCACTTGCAGCTATGTGGAAGTCACCACAGGGACCAAGATTGTTCAAGTGTTCAGCAAGAAAAGCTATATCACATTCATAAATCTCTAAGTCAAATCTGAAATAAAAGTCATGCAGCAAACCGGAAAATGAATTTTATTTTAAATCGAAACAGGGATCAGCAGATATAGCCTGGGATTTGGAAATGATTAAGTGTAAGATTCAGTTAAGAAGTTTCACCTCTCAAGAAAATATAAAGCAAACATTCTTATTCCTGACCTATAGATCTTGACTGTATTCAGAATAATAAAATGACTGATCCAATCACATATTGATGCAGAAGATCTTGGAGCATTTATACTGAGACATGAGTCAATAATAGATTTTGTGGTTTCGGCTTTTTTTCCTGATTAGATCATGTTTTAGTTTCAGCTCCTCTCCCCCTGAATAGTGAGTACTACTGGTAGATGTTGAAATGTGCTAAAGGTTGTATTTCACCTTATCCTTGCTTACATCAATGGAAATCTTGTGTAAATTGAGATTGTGGTCCTGAAGGTCAGAGTATGCTCGCTTTATTGTCTTGTCTTTATCTTGTCTTTTAGAGTCATGTTCAGTGAAAAACTGAAATTCAGAAGGAAATGTTTTGAGCAAAGTGTGTAAATCTGATGTCCTAAGTGGATATAATTAGAAAACTTAGTTAATGTTGTTTCTAACGATTTAATTCAATGTCTACTTGCAGCTTTTGGCTTTGAATCCTAGAAAGATTTTCAAAGTCTACTTAATCCTGTCTTATAGAGACTGTTCCCTGCACCAGCTATTAACCAGACTTTCCCTTCACAGTCTTGTTTAGTCACTCACTACTTGGTTTTGAGGTTTGGATCACGGGTTTCTCTATTGTAGCCAAAATGACTTATAGATCGTTTCCAAATTTAAAAGCCACTCTGCTGGTAATGTTGTTGAATCGTGACTAATGGTACAGATACCTTAATCATATTTAGCTCCTATTTCTCTTTACTTACTTTATTGGACTAAGGAAATGACTGATACTATGACAGCACAGCCTGTAGGGTATTGTGAGGTGGTAGGAAAGGTATTCTGAACACTAACATATAATCTTAAAATAGCCCTATACTTACTGTGCGTGAATTATGCATCTGCACAAATTCCATTGGACTATTTAAATTTTAAAAAAATCATGATGTAGAATAACATTTTCCATTTAAAGGTGATGATGTTGATACTTTTGATGTGAAACTTTTTTTTTTCACTCCACAGAAAAATCAGATAGATCGGAGCACTCTCCTCAGTCTACTGTAAGAGATGGAAATACACAACTTAACTATTAATCCCAGTCTCCATCTGCCACTGGAGATTTTCACTGACTAGCCCCTTCGTAGAGACAAACTGATGAGGATTGAAGGTTTTATTTGTAGACGTACACACACAGACTGCATGGGGAAGCTTTTCTCATGGGGAGACCTTTTTTGGGAGTGGTGTCAAGGTCAGGCATTTTGACCTTTGGGAACAGGAGACAAGATTCCTTCCTGTTCATAGGATCCCTATGCTTTTTCAAAATTTCTCCATGATCTCTCTTCTGCTTTTACTTTTCCTTTTGTGATCGAGTCTTATGACTGGAAACTGCATTTTATCTGCTGTTGTGCCCCACTGAAGGGAAGTACAGGAGAGTTTTTAGCTCCTGTTTCATCCAGATGCTTGGTGGGCAAAATTCTGCTTGCTTTGGCATTTTCCTGTGAATTGGAGCAAGGGATGCTGCATTTGATATTATTTCCATTAAGCTTTGTAAGAAAGAAAGACAGAATCAGTGAAGCAGTGATCTCTGACTCTGATGAGAACTTGTTCAAGTCAAAGCTCTCCTCAAGAGCATGATACATAGATTAGCAAATCTCTCAAAACTGGCTTTAAACCATTATTGGCCTTCCTAAAATTCACTTGTGTGTTATTTACCTTTCATTGACCTATTATAAGTGCATCACAGCTGAACAATTATACCAGAATCTAAAATTCAGGAAATGATGATTTCAGTTGTCTTAAGCCTCAATCTTACATCATGGGAATGTAGCTTGGAAAGTACTGCTGGTATTTGTGAGATCTAGTGTTTTGTCTAACTGTGTTGAAATAATTTCCTGAAACACTGATATTTGTGCTTTTTCCTCCAAAATAAAAAGGTAATGTAAAGTAGTATCATAGAAAAGGAAACCAAACAGAAATACTTGTTTTACCTTAATCTGAAAAGTAATAATACTAAAAACGTCGTGCTGCATCAATTCTGCTCTTAAAAGACTTAAGCATCTGGAAATGAAGATGTGCTAATTCAAAGATTTTTTAATATAATTTGGATCCTGGAACTAGGAGGATGTGAAAAAATCTGCTTACCTTAGCTTCATGATGAATGAAGCATTTATTATTAATTAATGCTTGGGAAGATAATGCTGTAATGATGTCTTGCAAAAAACAAAGGGCATGAATCTTTCAAGTTTCAATTCACGTGAAATTTATACACATCCTGAACTTTATCTGGAGAAATAATGCCATGGAACTTAGTACTGAGGTTGGATAGGGAATTCTGAAAGTAATTCTGGAGATAATAATTCAAGATAAACTACTGTTTGGATTAAGAAGAAATATGAGTATTATGTTAACCTTGGTTTGCAATGTCCTTCATCAAATTATCAATTTATTACTTTTGCTGCAGGCAGTTTCTTCTTTCATCTATACCCAGATACATCAGGTGAAATGCTGCTGAAATTGGATTGAGCAGCCTGGTCTGAAATAAATTTGACTCTCCACTCTGAATGGCAGGTTACTCTAGAGGATATCCTGAAATCCCTTCCAACCTGAATTATTCTACCATTCTGTGTTATACTTATGAGAGACCAGAATAGGGCCCAAGTAACCAAGGATGTGTTTGAAATTTCAGATATACTGGAAATGCAAACAGCTGCTGCAACCCAGAAAGAAGTAAAATTGTACCTTCTAGCATTAACTGACTTGAATAAAAATCTCCTGTTTTTCTAGGAAAACAAAATAGGAGAAACAGATGGGAGTGAATTAGGAAGAGAAAGATCTATTGTTGTGATGCTTTATTCCATTGAAATATGTGAGTCTGAAAATGTAGTAATAAAAGTTCAGGGACTTTATTTTAGGAGGAATTAGGTGCTAGCAGGTATTTTCTTGGGGTCAAGGTTACCCTGGCCTGAGGAATGACAGCAGGGCAGTCAACTCTGGGATGTTGCATCAGTGATTCTGCACACCACAGCCTAGGCCAGAGCTGCCGAAATGTATTCTCATGACTGGGAGTTCAGCTGCTCTCTCTTGGACACAGTTAAGTTTCAGCTGTGGTTTCATGTCTCAACCTCCTTTTTTCCTCTTTCTTTCCTCTTGACTGGTATTGATGCCATAGCTTAGTAAAAGGTAATTCTAGTATTTTCTTTGCTCAGCCTGACTGACTCACTCCTCGGTCAGCAGTCATCAGCACCTGGGCTTTGTGCACTGAACTGAATGACCTTTTCCACCTACTCAGGACAAATACTTTTTTTTTTCCTCAGCAAAGACAAGCAGTTTCTTCACCAAGAGTTAATGTGTCAATTTAAAGCTAAGTGGGAAAACCGAATTCTGGTATTCTAGTTCCAGCAGGCAGCCTTAATTTATATGCCAGCAAGTCGCATGGCATTATAACAAATTTTTATTTAAACAAAAATGAATAGTTGCCATAGTTACCAAAAAAAGACAAGATGCTATACAAAACTGGGGAAAAAAAGCATTATCATTAAAGGACACAATTGCCAAAAATGAGAACAGCCCTTTCCTTTTGTTTTAACCAACTGGGTGGTGACATCATGCCAGTTGCTATTATATGCAATGCAAAATCTGACAGAATACTGAACTCTTTATGGAGTGAATACATAAACATATAGCATAGTGCATTTCCAAGTATGCCTCAGATATATATCATTGGAATCTTTGTAGAAACAGTCATTTGGAACAGAACCAGTGCCTTTTCTCTTTCTCATACAAGAGAATGTTTTCTTTATATTGGGAAAAATATGTCTGGTTTTGATTACTAATTTTTTAAGCATGACCAGAAAAATTTTCAAAATTCTGGTAGACACATTTTGGCTTTGTAACTTCTCTTGATACAGTACATAAATGGCTCGACTTAGCTGAGAACTGCACTGCTGCCAAAATGGGTGAATCCCGAATTTAGCTAAATTTTGGCAATCTTGTTAAAGCAACTTACATACTTCTGCTGGCTTGTATTGATGGGAATCAGATATCTATATACAGCCATCTATGCTTGTATGGTTTCTTTCCACAATGCATGAGTGACCTGGATTTGGGTGGTCAAGACTTAATTGGAGAGTCTACTTCCAGAGTTATGAAAATATTTCTGTAGGCAGAAAGAAAGAAAAAGCTTAGGGTTACTCCTTTTGGTGATTATCTGAGATGATAATAACTGCAAAGAGGATGCAATTCTCGTTGTACAGAACTGGTCAGGAGGATGATTTCGTATAGTGTGGTTTATCATAGACCCATGGATTTAATTGCCATCACTGGCAACGATGCTAGTCTAAATAGTTGTACCTGACAACTATCATAGAAATAAAATAAATGCAAATTTAAATAAATAGGAAAAAGGTAAATATCATAAACAGAGCTTAAACTATTAGTCTGCAAGTCAAGGAGAAGTGAGAAAAAGCTGGCTAAAGGAAAAAAAACTAGAACAAAATCATTTTTCCAGTGTATTTGGAAAAGAAGCTACCAGATGGCCTGTACTGTGACAGACATTACAGAAGGAACAAAGAGCATGAGGCCAGTTCAGGGGAGCTCCATGAGTTTTATGCATTGAGGTTCATTGTGGAAGGAGCAAAAAGGTTCTCACCTTGTAAGGCTCTAACAGAGGTAAAAAAGGAGTCAGCATAGAATATGTTTAAAACACACTGACTGCAGAAGAAGATGTGGTACAATTAGATGGAAGGAACCCCCCAAAATAATCAGATTGGTTAATATTGACATACTAGTTCAAACATAGCTTAAGCCTTGCAGTTGTAGGCACCCTTTGGAACAGTTCTGGTATCCAGAGACAGAAGAGTGGTGACTCTTACATCCTAAACAAAAAATTGTTGGTGGGAGCAAAGTGGGCAAGCATAGGCCAGCTGTTCTGAATCCTGAACTGGGCAGATCACCAGAAGCTTTAGTGAAGGGCAGATTTCAGCACAGCTGTGTTGGCAGAGGTTGTGCCTTTTTATGGCTTCTTGAAGTGTTTTAAGAGCAGCATCATCATATCAATGGAGTGATTTGGTTTGCTAAGATAATGGAAGCTTTTTTTGGAAACTGAAGTTTCCAAAAGGCAAACATTCTCCTACAGCTTTTAAGGCATTGCTGGGGTGAGAGGAAAGATCATAACATGGATAAGTCATTGGCTGAAAGATAAACAGATTAATGACTTGGTCAGAGACAGTGGGAAAGTGTGCAGATGGCACCGTGTTATTCAAGGCACTGAGGAGGTCAGTGACAGGCAGCACACTTACAGAAGGGCTTGACAAGATTCAGGTGAATGAAATGTTAGGCAAATCTAATACAGATAAATTTAAATTGATCCAATGGGAAAAACAGTCTAAGCTTTGCATTAACATGGTAGGCTGTGAGCCTGCCACCCCCTGGCATTTTCCAATCTAATTTACTCGAGATTTTGGCAGATTCAAGTGGGATCCATACCTGTTTGTAATGAAGGACACAAAGCAAATCACTTTCTATATGTGCATTTCAGGAGAAAGAGATAATTTTCTCATTCAGATTGTAGTTATTTCTGAATGAGAAAAGGTCTTGAATCTTACTGTAACCTGTTCCATTAACAGAGTAGCACAGCAGTTTCCATTTATAGATCCCTTCTCAGTGTGCAGCAAGGGAGCAATTTCATTGCCTTCCCAATGCAATCTGGGCTTGACTGTGTATATGGGCTTTTTAATTAGCCCTCCCCCTCCCCTCCACACATATTTATGCAGGGAAATTTATTCAAGAAAATGCACTTTTGGGTACATATCCAACTTGTGTGTGTAAAATTGCATTAGATGTGAAAGAAAGCAGAACCTTTTCAAATTATTATGTCACCCAGACAGGAAAGAAAACAACATGATGTAGAAAAAAAAAAGATTGAATATTCATGAGAATAAAACCTATTAAACCAAAGTTGTTACAGTCAACCATTTATAAGCAATCCACAGGTGGAAATTTGTGTGCCGTATATATTTGATAAGCAACTGGAAATCATAAATAATGAAGTAAAAGCCAGTCAAATAGCAGACTTACTAACAGTAGTGAAAAAACCCCCAACATTTAACAGTGCTTTTGTTTCCTGAAATTGTCTATGCTGCTTTAATATGTCACAGGACTAGAATATTACCTGCAGCAGAGCTTTGTTTAATAAATTTGGGATCTTTTTCTGGAATCCAAATTTCTGATGCCCCTAGGAGTTGATGGTGTTGGCAAGTAACTGTATCACTGATGATTATAGCAAAAAATAGTCTTGCTCATGGCTGTTACTGGGGTCTGGGGACATACGTGACTCATTTGGAGACATAATCCAGCACGTTAAATACCTCACATTAATTCCTTGCTTGGCACGGCAGTTCTATCTGAGTGAATTCTGTTCTCATCCTGTAAATCGTTAAGAAATCCTGTCTGTCTTCTATAGAAAAAGAACATGACACAGCAAGAAAACCAATCTACAGAGAAGCTGTGATTGGAGAATCAAGGCAAGAATAGAAATTGCTTGCTTAATTTGTTGGTGTATAATCTTCTCTCTAGCCCTTAGCTCCTTGTAAACAGCTTATGCCTTTCATGTGGCTTAGGAGCTTGCATGGATGGTCATTATCCCTCACATTACCAGCGTGTTAACTGTCTATGTGCCTGTGGCATCAGTACATTAGAGCACTACCTGCAAAATAGTGGCAAATTTGTAATGGGAATAATAATTTAATATCAGAAAATGGTGGCAATAAGAAGATGATATAATGATAGTAAATGGCACATAGTCACAGAAATTAGGTGTTCTTCTTGTTCTGAATTATTTGACTGGAAACATAACTGTAATTTCATGTCATCTTAGGTTTGCTTAGAAAAGTTAAAATCTTTAACAGAAGGCTGTAAATAATACTGCCGTACTAGGCAAATGTTGCTTTAAGCTTAAAAATATAAAGATGTCCATTTGGTCAGGGATCAGAGACAATGCAGTGTAACTGCTCATCTAGCCAGGAGCCTGAGGTACAGAAGGGGGAATGCTTAGAATGACTAACTGTGTAAGTCCAAGCCACACTGGAAACAAATTGTTGTCGAATAAAAAATACATGTGATGGTGTAAATTTTTTAAAGAATGTTTTAAAAATACAGAAGGCAAATTTGTCTGATTATGCATTATCTCAAGACATGTTACATCTCGCTCTTTGCAAAGTGTGTAACATTGTTGCAAAGTGGTGGGCTAGTATTATGATCATGATCTCACGAGCCACTAACGCCACCTGACTGAAGTTTCTTAGATAAAGTGCATTGTGTACACAAATTGTGCAAGTGTAAACTTATGCATATAGTGTTTCCAATTATGATTTTCCAAAAGTAGTGACTAGATAAGATTATCTTTGGTTATGAGGACTAGCTGTAGATGCCAAGCTACTGTAGCTTATTCTTGCAATCTTGCACTCTTTACAGACCTTGGAAGGAAAAGCTCCCAGCTTTTTCCAGTGCAGTGCCTCTTGGGATCAACAGCTGGAAAAAATGAGGCAGTAAACCCATTGCTTGAGCTTGAAATTCATTACCTTTCCTTAATAACGTATTTTTTCTTATGACTGTTTCCATCTTTAAGGAGAGCAGTGAATTTCCTAAAGGCAAAAAATACTCTATATTTATTTATAGAAACTCTGTCTTTTATCAGTGTAAGGAACAGAAAGGACATCAGACTCACTGGGTCTTGAGATTGCCTTAGGAAGGACAAACACTCGGTGCAGGTGTTTGAAAACATAAAAATGTAGTTTTGTATCAGAAGAAATTTAAAAGCCGTGCTGATATTTCAGAGTGTACACTTGATAATTGATGAATGTGTGTTGATAATCTGAGGTAAACTGTAGAACATGAAATGCACTTACAAAGTAAATTTTATTGCATGAATTTTTTTTAAGATCTTAATGCTAAAATAAGAACCATTATTTCAGCAAATTTCATTGAATTTTAGTGTCTCTTCATCTATGCAAGTAAACTGTTAAACAAGTGTTCTTTATCTGGTTGTAGAGCTTATTTATACCTGATACATGTTGTGTAATTCTAAAGAAGTTGCTGGATGAGTGATATGAAATATCCAATAATATTTTTGCTTTTTTTTTTTTCAGCATCTTAACTTTTGACTCTTTTGTTTGTTGAGATGTTCTGCTTTCTAAGAGTCATCAGATATTTCCTTTTTTGTCAAAAGAGAAGTCTAGACTAGGGACATACAAATAATGTTTTATTTTTGTTTAGAAATGGTATTCCTCCTGCTAGTGTTCCACTGAAACACTCCATGCTATGTGTTGCTTGTTCACTTCTCGCTTCCCTTTTCTCTGTGGCAGGCTGGAGAGGACAGTTAGAGGCACAAAAGTTAAAGATCAAGGGTTTGAGATAAGAACAATTTACGGGAAACATCAATGAAATAAGAAATGAACAGTAACAGCGAGAACATTAATGAGTGTACAAGAGAGGTGAACATTTCCCATTCAAGTGGTCACCCTATGAAGCCCTGTCCTTAGGAATAATCAGTACTAATACATATAAATATGTTTAATGAAACTTATAGCAGAAAATAGCAGACAGTGGGGATTTTGTTAACAAACATTCTCTTGAAGTATATGAATATTTTTGTACATCATATAAATGGCACATAGTTAATATAATTCTAAGTGAGAAGAGACACTAGTTAAAAATAAAAGCAAAATATTGAAAAATCTACTTTGTTAACAACTTTATCTTGGCATGCAGTTTTTCTTATTCATACAGATAAAATATGTGCCTGAAGGACTGCATCCTGTGGTAGGGTGACCCACATCCCATCAGTTTGTGGAGAGCTGTTGCCTGAAGGATGGACTCACACTGGAGATGTTCATGGAGAGCTGACTCCCACAGGAGGGGCCCCACAGTGCAGCAGGGGAAGGACTCCTCCTCCTGAGCAGCGGCAGAAACAATGTGTGATGAACTGACCATAACCCCCATTCCTTGTCTCCCTGCACCTCTGAGGGGCAGGAGGGAGGGCTGAGAAGGAGGGAGATAGGGGAAGGTATTTTTAAGATTTATTTTACTTCTCATTATCTTGCTCTGATTTTTTTAGTAATAAATTCAAGTAATAGCTCCAATTTGAATCAGTTTTGCCCGTGACAGTATTTGCTGAGAGATATCTCCTGGACCTTTATCTCAAACCATGAATCTTTGTTATATTTTCTCTCCCTTATTCAGCTGAGAAGGGCAGTAATGGAGCGGCTTTGGTGGGTGTCTGGCATCCAGCCAGGGTTAACCCACTCCAATGCCAATGCCATTTTGGAAACTCAAAGTCACAGGCACCCTGTGCTACCAAACCTGCACATGTGACTTATGGAAATGGATTTGATTGGTGTGCAAGCTAACAAAATAAGTCACTTGATTATGGATGATCATGAGTGTAGATATGGAAGAATGAAGATATAGTAGAGTGCAGATCTCAAGTAATGCATAATTGAAATGATTGATTCATGATCAAGGCATTGTTTTCACTCCCTGCACTGAGGAATCCTTCCCCAAGTACTACTGATTCTTGGATCAGGCTTTGACTTTGCACAGCTCTGTTGCTCTAACATCTAGAAAGGCAGGGGCTGCCATTGCATGGGGATTGCATGCCAAGGAAATCTTGCATCGGGTCGAAGGGTGTCACACGTACAGGATCACCTTTGTTGCTATTACAGTGCCCACAGACAGTTTCACTGTCTCCAATACCTCCGTGGAAAGAGCATGGGTCTGCACTTCAGCCTACCCAGAGTGGTGATATAAAACTGATTAATTATCCTGCTAAGATGAAAACAAATGGGGAAGAGTTACAGCATACACATACACAGGCATAAACCAAGTTTTGTCTTTTTGCGTATTGGTGCACATATTTTTGTGAGGGCTGAAGTCGCAAATACTCTGTTGTAATTAGTATTGTGCTCTAGTGAATTAAGAATAATTCCTGCAGTAAGCCCAGGGGGCCTGTGAATGACCCTTCTGCAAAAGTGAGTTGAACTCACAGAACTACTGATCACATTCCTGGGAATTGGGAGACTGCTGGGGGACCACTGTGCCTTTGGAGTTTTAAGAGTCCACTTCTCAACAACCTAAAGGTATTTTGCTGCCTATAGATTTCTATAAAATAATAGAAGTTTTTCTCTGGGGTAATGCTAGACTAATTCCAGAAGCACAAACCCGAAAAGGTGAACAGTTGTTTTTGCAAGGGCTAGAAAAGAAACAGCAATCTTCTAAAAAATCCAGGAATACAAAATTACAATTAGTAAAATAAATACAGGTGTGACTTATCTTGCTGGTTGATAAGTATCTAATTTCTTATTGGCTTCCTGCTAGCCCATTTGAGGGCTGCCTTGCTGCTGTGCTGATTTAATTCCTTTATGGAAAAGTTTGAAAGTCCTTTCTTTTGTTTTAATGTCACCTTGCTGTGTGACTGACCAAAAGGAAGATACCTGGTGAGACTGAAGATATGAGAACCTAGGCCTTAGACTAGGTGTCACACTAATGTCACACTAATGTGTTTTGTGCACAGCGTAACTTTGAATATGACAATTTATAAAATATAAGATTATCTTTTGGCATATAATTTGTGGGATATTTTCAAGTAGGAAAACACAGCAGAGACAATTTTTTGAATACAGACTGTATTATTGACTACTGTGCAACAAACACCTGGAGGTCTCTGATTTCCACTGTGGCACTAATGCCAGCTTGCCAGAAGTTGCATCACAATTTTCAAAATATACATTTTTCTTCTTATAAAGCAGACTTCACAGGAGTGCATTTACTATTTTATAAATCCTTTAATAGTAGAGGTGGCTAGTCAAGGATAAAAAGATCGCATAAATATGTGATAGTTTGTTTTATTCATTTACAATAGTATCTTACAAGATACAATCTATATTCCAGGGGCTTTGGGGGTATTTTGTCTGCTGACATTTTATGCAATTAAATCAAAACAATTTAAATAAATAGAGTAATTTCCACTTAATTGTATTTCTGAAAGTATTTTTAAAAATCTATTTATGACTAACGTGCTGAACATATTTTGTAAATGTTTTATTATTTTTTTTCTGAAATGATGGTGAAGTACATAATTAGGTGTAATGTATACCAACAGGCAAGCTATAACTGCTGAATGTTAAATAATTTCTCATTTTTAGTTATGCTTTTGGCATTTAATTGACCTTTCAAAAAAGAAACAGCACATCCATAAATGTACTTAAAGTGTACTTCTCAAAGTAATGATTTTCTCAGCCTTGATTGAATTTAGAAATACAAAGTCAGCAAATTTTTGTTTCCTTTTATGTTTTTCCTAATTAATGGTAGTGTTTGGGTGATTTTTTTCCTTTTTTTTTTCTTTCCCCCCTCCGTTCTTCATTTGTTAAAAACTTAAAATTATGAGAGGAGAATGATTTGTAAGAAAAGCCAGGGGCCATTCTTGGAGGCTGCCTGGGTACCTACACTGCCTGGGTGTGCCTGGGCATTTCTTTGAGCTCTGGGCAGGCACATGGATTGTGGAATTCATGTTTAAACACAAAAAATGAGGCCTGGATTAATATAATAATCATCTTGTCTGGAAATCAGGTAATATAGCAGGAGTTTGGGGAAAGAAAACATACTGATATCGATACCTGAGGTATCCAAGTACATTTTGCACCTCAATACAACTGAGACTGCCTATCTACAGGTTTGTAGGGAGGCAGTATTGTGTATTGCACTTTTGGAAGTTATCCACTGAAGACATCTGACTGCTTTATGTCTCTCTTTGAATGCTTTATGGCTTTGTATTCTTAGTGTCATAAAAAATTGTCATCCTTCTAGGGGAAAAATAATGCAACACCTCTGAGCATTGCTCCTAACCTTACATGCTGTTTGGGAATTATTTGTGTCCATCTGGTGGTTTTACATGAAGTGTCACAATTACTTAGGAATACATGTTCTAGTCTTAGATTTCAATAAATGCGTTCTGATTCTCAGTCTAGAACTCTTGAATCTTGTCTCTTCCTACAGTCTTTCTTCCACCTATCTTCAGTATTATCATTATAGAGATAATGATTGAGATTAAAATGATAAAAGAGAAGTTTTTAATTTTCTGTAAATTTCATCTATAAAACTAGTTCAGACCATTCTTTACTGGTCAGTGAGTTGTCTGTTTTTGTTTCTGCTATTCCCTTTGTTTACCTACAGCATAAACCTTATTTGAAATATAAACTACTGAAGTTAGAAAATAAACAGGTTGTATACATTTACCTGGTATAAAATGAGCAGAGAAACAGAAATGATGAACTTTTCTGTTGTTGAAGGAAACAGAGAAAGAGAAAACATGAGAAGAAGGGAATGATCCTGTTAATTGTTTTAATATTAGTTCCATTATTTCTATTGACAGCTAATTCTCTGGTGCTACTTTCTCCTTTTTCCTGTTCAGTATCTGGAACTGGGAGCTATTTCAGTAAAATATTTCAAAAATTTTCCATGGAGAACATAGACTTTTTAGTTCTATATTTAAAGTTATCAGACATTTCATATGCAAATATATGTCATCAAAATGTGCATGTTTTTGTTTCCATTAAAATTTTATGCTATGTTTACCTGGGGACATGAGTAGAAATATAGCCTTTTGTTTTATTTTTTGTTAGTTATCTTTTACTGCCACTTTTAATTTGAAGGTTTTTTGTTAACAAATTTTTAAAATACTCTCTTAAATACATTTTTCAATATAGTGTCCCAGATCACAAGCAATTTGATGAAGTGTTTACTGTGTGTTTAAAAGTTATCTCCAGTAAAAGTGAAGGAACCTGATGTTAATGCTCTCTGATTACAACACTTATGTAGAAATGGTGAAAGAGCTGGTTAACTGTTGATGATAGCAGGATTGATGTAATTTTGATTTTTTTTTTCTAGTGCAACTACAGAAAAAGTTCTTGGAGAAGCTGCAGTTTCTCTCAGTCTGTGTATATGAAACAGAGGACCAGTCAAATTCCCCTGTCTGTCTGAATTATCCTGTCATTTTTCTATGCAAAAATAAACCCTTTAACAGATGTTATTGATCCAGCCATGCTTCATAGGAGTTTATAGTTCTTGTGTCTCATTTAGACCAAGAGTTTGAGTTTCATGGTCTGAAAGTACACTGAGCATCAACAGCACATTATAGTTTCTCATTCTGGTTTGGTCAAGAATATCTTGGAGTCAAGGAGTGTTTTTTTCTGGCACCAGATTTTGCAATCTTTTCTTCTGAAAAGCTTCTATTTTCAGGAATTGTCATTTTGCTTTGATAATTTTCTGATCAAGTCTAATCTTGCATCATTTAGAAATTATTAAAAATTCTTTGACTATAAACCAGAAAATGTTTGTCTCATACTAATATAATTGTGAAAGAAGTGAGCTTGACAGTAATATCTGGACATAAAGATTTAAACTTGTTATCAGTATATAATGGTTAATTAATTCTAAAAGCTTCATCCTTTTTTATATACTTTGACATATGTTTCATTCCTGCTTACACAAATTGATATTCCAGAGGAAATTGGGTACTGGAAGCATGAAGCTGTCCAAAAAAAAAGCTACATCAGCTAATGATAATCGGCTAAGATACATCATTTTTTAAAATAGATTTTTGCACCAATTATAGAAAGGGCAACCTCTGGTTGGACTCTTAAACAGCTCATAACCTCTCTCTCTCTCTCCTGACAGTGAGAAAGAGAGGAAGATGCTCATTCAGCAGGCTAGGAATGTTTTTCAAAAAGATTAAAATAGATGTGGCTGACCTTCCCACATATACCCATTATCAAAGACCTAACATTTTGACACCAGTAGTACTTAAGTGCTATCCTGTTTTGTTTTTCTCTATACAAAGTTTAGGAGGGTGTTCCACATGGTTTGTTTTAAAATGTGGTTTACGTGTGAGGCTTAATTGCATTTTTCACTCCTATAAACTGTGCTCTAAAACTGTAAAACATCTGTATGAAAACTGTTATTTTTCTGTGTAGGCATTTTCTGAAGATATTGTCTTTTTGTGTAATGATGCAAACTTAAGAATTATACTGACTTGCTTAAAAGGATATCAATCTGTTTATGTGACAGCAATCATTATTGATATTAGTCTCTTTTTTTGGAGTGTGATGCGAGACCGAAACCATTCCTTTTACTATCATATGGCAAGGTACAGGTATGCTCCTGTATATTACTCCTTCCTATTGAAACATCTGCTTTTCTATATACATTCTGTGAAAGGAAAAATTCTGCTTAAATGTAAAGCTTCATAACATAGGATATTGAGATTCTGTAAGATATTCTAGAAGTAATTTTAAGTGTTGTGACTAAGATTGTTTATAATATTAAAAAATCATCAAAACAGGTAATAATTTGTCTTACTCTACACACAAAATGGATATTCTGCAAATGGCTGAGGTAGGAATTCTAACATCTGTCTAAAAGAAACAAAATAAGATTTTTCTAAACTTTCTTATCATATCTTTGTTTAAAGCGTAGCTGTGCCTACAAAACCATATGTACAACACAGAGGGTGAACACAGCTGTAAATATATTCTTAAAGATGATCTAGATTTCTTGACAATTAATTCTAGGTTGTTTAAAATTTCATATCCAGCAATTAATTTTTTTTAAATAACAATTTAACTGTGGATGGGAAGTGCTGAAAAATTCCATATTTTGCTTGGCTTCCATGGGTGGCTTTTGATTTACCGATTAAATTGTCTTTTTCTCAACCCATGAGTTTTCTCACTTTGACTCATCCAGGTCTGTCGCCCATCCCACCAGCAGAGTGAGTGACTGGTTGCCAGCCTGGGTTAAGCCATGACACCATCTAAGCAGGAAAGTGAGATGTGCAGAACAAACTACCCTGAAAGATTTAGAATAAATGATAACAGGAGGATGAACTATACTTACAAATAACCCTAGTATTATTCTTTATATCCTTAGCTGGTTTGCACAAGGCTATGTTTCCTCAAGTTTTTTTTACATTAAAAACAAGACAAACACCAAAATGGAAACCAAGCCAAATCCAGGGTGTTTTTAAGTGTATCTTCTTTCAATTTCCCTGAAAGGAGAGAGCCCCTCCCCTCTTATATCACTTCTTTTTTGTCTTAAACCTTCATTTAGGAAGCATTTGTAATAACTATTGCATACTTAAAATCAAGTTAATTTCAGAGGTCAAGAGGGAAACAGTCTTCATGCATTGGCTGAAAAACTCTCTCCTCCCCTGTTATTCTGATGTTCTCTGTACTGAAGCTGTGCTTTCATGCTCCTGTGGGTTAGACCTTACTAAAAGCCCTGAAGTCGTATGTCTGTATTAGTCTTATCAGTGAACTATTTCAGTAACGACACTCAGAGTATCTCTCCTAATAAATAGTACAGAGAGAAACAGCTCTGCTAAAAATCCACCTTTGGGCTCCAAGCAGATAGCAAGAAGCAATCAAAGCACAAGAGGATAAGCTTAGTCATCATTGCCTCATTTTTCAGTGGTTGCCCTGCAGTCTTTATCTTCCATAACTCAACTTGTAGACCCTAGGAACTACTCTGACTAACTTTTGGTCCTAAAGACCTTAGCTTAACCACCCACTTTCCCTTCAGCAACCAGAGATGTCCAGCAGAGGCATCTGTAATAAGTCATGGCAAAGGGAAGAAGAATACCCAGGGCTTTCAACAACTACAGCAGATCAGATGGAGGGTTAGCAAGCTCTATTTCCCAATCACACCTTAAAATTGCCTTTTCTAAGCAAAGCACTTGGATTTCGTACATGACAGAACACCCTCGCACACTAGCAGAGGTAAAATAGCTTGTCACACGTAGCCTATACCACCACCACTAAATGTGGCTGCTTTTTTGTCTTAATATGAAATGCAGGTTGACAGAATCCTTCCCCCAAAGAAAGGGTAATGCATAACTGGTCAGCCAGCCTGAAAATTTTACCACAGATTATACAGTTTCACAAGTTTTCTTAATTTCTCTGCATGCCAGCTGTCCAGTTTGTTGGAATTAGAACAAAATAAGGACAAATAACCTTCTCAATATTTATGTTTCTATTTTTTTTTTTAAGTTAAGTAATATTAGGGAGATATACAAGAGACTGTGCAGGCAATTGTGTGAAAAATTTATGTGATTAATTTATGTGGGGTGTTTTTTATTTTTTGTTTCCTAGCTGCACATCTATTTCACTTTGAGTACCTGTGCTTTCAGACTTCCAACAAGTTCAACAGTTTTCTTTATGCATGTAAATATACCTCAGAATGGCAGAGCAATTAATTTATATAGTGGGTAAGTGATTTGGCAGAAAGTTGTCTAATGATAAGGAAAACATACACCACTGGCTAAAAGCTGAACAGCAAAGGGAAAGCATTCAGTTGTTAAGCATAATTATTGTCCTGAAATCTCAGACTACTGCTCTGCTTGTAGAACATGGCTGTTATAACACCCCTTGCCCTTTTTAGGTCCAAGCTACTTTAAGTTTGTCGTATGAAATCCTGTAAATCATCTGTCTTCAGTCTCACTCTACACATGATAAAAAAATTTGTATTTATTTTTTATGACAAGTCTTTCTCTGACACTACATCTTTATTTTGTTTGAACTTTGATGTTCCTATGTGAGCAAAACTCAAAACTGGCTCCATAGGAAATGGTGCCTTTGCTTATAAAGCAATTCAATATAAAAGTAATCTAAAATTTTTTTTATTCACTAATTATATGTAGCTGCCTTGTGGCTAGTCAGAGCAAGATTGAATTGCTAGGCAAAAGTCCCATCGGTGTGAGTGATGACAATGTACTTGAGGTTGTCACTGTATATACCTGCTTACCCTTAATGAATACCAGGATGATCTTTAATTTCAGGTTCTAATAAAGTAGTACCCACAAAATAACTGAGGAAGGACAATAAAATGGAGAAGAAGGAAAAAACCCAACTTTTATAAACACTACTCAAGAATGTCAGAGGTGTTTTTCATTTGAAATGGCTGGTTGACAATTGGCAGTTCATTGCTGACAAGCAGATTTGCTACTGTTTTAAAAATAAGCAGGTTTTGAAATTGTTGATTTTGTCTAAAACTCAGTCTGGTTTGTTTGTATCACTGAATAAATTCATTATTTACTGCTAAAAACCATGTAGACTGACAGTTATTTTTATCCAAGGAAACTACATCAGAGAAAGTGAGTGTTACCCTTACCATCTGGCTTTTTACATACCGGAAAGAAAGTTAAAGCTACAACAAATACCCTACAGGCAAAATCCAGGAGTTTTTTAATGCCTCAGGGGATGGTCGGTGTAACCTGAACTGTAGAGCATAGTAAGACAGGAGAATTGAAGACTGAAGGTTAGCAATGGTGTTTTGTGACACTGCCTGTCGACAGATGCTTTAGGGCAGAAGGAGAAGGTCATTGATCTAAAGGTCAGACTGAAACAGGAATGTCTGTATTTTTCTACCACTTGCTTGTACAAGATTTGGCATTTTCCTTCTCCTGCATCCTAGCAGAAGTCAGTACCCAACAGGGATACAGTTATGAATATATCTTTAATAAATATCAATTTAAACATAAATCCAAATAGCTGTTGATTCAAATATTGCTTTACATAGGATATGTAATAAACTAATGGAGATATGTATGTATTATATTCAAAGGACAAACATGTTATCTTATTTACCTCAATTAATTAGGAGACAATGGAATTTGCTACATAGGTTCCTTTAAAAAAGGATATGTATTAGTTTATTGTTGTTACATGATTATTTATGTGACAACATATTGGCTTTATAGTTCTTGATACAGTGCTCACATGAAGACTTTTTTACCTCTGCCTCCTGCTGTGATCTTAGATTAGAAGCAAGAGGAGAATGAAGCATACATGAAGGTATCTTGTGAGAAAGGTTTCAATAAAATTGAAGTGGTGCTGTTGGCTGGTAAAAGCTGATAGAAGGATGGATGCAATTTATGACTTTTTAGTTTGTAACCTGAGGACCGAAAAGAGTGATTTCATCCAAAAAAAAGGAGAAGGAAAAAGAAGATAAAATGAAATTATCTTGAGGTATTATATGTGGAAATTTGCCTTGAAATAATTGACACCAATTTTAAAATCTCTGAAAAAAACATAAACACTGAAGGAGCATAGTCTTTCTGGCTCAAAATCAATATATTTCTTTTGGATTTTGTTTATGATTTTGTCAAAATGACACTGATGACTGGTACATGATCGGATTTCTGTTCAGCCTGTGGGCAGCCGTGAGCCTGCTCCTTCCTTCTTTCAGGCTTTGTAGTAAGTACACATCTATTCCTTAGTTGCTTCTTCCCTGGGGCAGCTCTTGAACTGTATGGAAGCTGCAGAGTTTCTAAGATCCAGAACTTCATGGATTTTCTGTTTTGTGTTTTCCCACTCTACCCACCCTTGTAATAGACTGTGTTCTGGGATGTGCAAAGACTCATGACTGGTTTCCAAATTTAATTTATGTATTCTGTTTTAGGAGTGCAACTTCCTGGAAAGTACACACTTTCAAAAAAAAAAAAAAATTCCACTTGGGAAAAAAATGTTTCCAAAAGGGTTCTCTTTTAAAATTTTTTTGTTGTTGTTGTTAAATGAAGGAGATAGGAAATATGCAGGGAAAGGAAAATATTTGTTCTTATTCTTTGTGAGTTAAACTGGCTCATCATTAACGAAGGAAAGTAACATATGATCCATTAGTAAGAATATTTTAAGCTTTTAGGATCACACGTGTTCTTTACTTGCCCCATTGATTTTTACAATCTTTTAAACTCATGCTACTCTGATTACCTTTGAATATCATTCTCCCAGTTGAGAGTATGAATATTAAAGTTTATGGGTATATCAGTCACNCTCTCTTCCGTCATCATCACTGGATGGCAATGTTCCCTGCTTAAATCAGACTTGATGGGAGAGAGAATTTTGCTAGGTCATATGAGCTTTCTTCATATATGTTTTGTCAAAAAGGTGGTTTGTCCTTTGACCTAGTAAAAATACATAGTGAAATTTTTGTAATGATGGTATGAGCAACAGTTATTTGTTGTAAAACCTAGTACTCTCATATTGTTTCACTATTACTGGGGTTAGATATTTTTCTTGTGTCACCTCTGTTTTTTTCTAGTTAGAAACTTTAAAACTCTCCATATTAAAGTGCAAGAAAATTGTTAATCAAAACACTTTCTCATATTCAGTACCTTCAAAACTAAAGCCATGCTTTTATTTACCCCAAAATCTGTAACCCGAATAACAGTGAAGAAGAAAGTAGGTCATGCTGTACACTCCTATTATTTCCTTAGCAGGAGTGTTTTGTGCCTCATTAATGTGAGTACATGTCGTCTACTGCTATTTCAAATTATGTGTGATGGATCACAATGTCCTTTCAGTGCAGGCTGATGAAGAATATCCTTGGATGCTGAATCTGGGAACACGCTCCTACTTCAAATTCTTTTAAAATTAGTCAATAGATTAAATCACTATTCTGAGGTGAGCTGAGTGACAGACATTCACGCAGAGGTAAGAGAAAGCCATGGCCTATGGAGTCTGTGGGCTGCACAAGCCCTTCTTCCACAGGCTATCATGGTAAAAATTAATTGCATGTGTAAGTATTTTGTGCATGACTATTGTTAAGCTTTCAACATCCGGCAGTGAATTATTCCATGAACAACAACAGCAAGTCAGGTACTAAGGAGGTTTTAAAAAAAATGCTCCATTTTAAAACTGGACTGAATTTCAATGTCTAGTGTATCTGCAAAAAGAGGATCTTTTAAACTTACTTTTCTCTGAGAAAGAGATCCCATTGTTATAGGAAAATAGGGACATGTACAGGTGACCCTGACTGCTGGGACAAGGAATGTGTTTGCAGACTCTTGTATCTGTGGCAGCCTCTTTGTACCCGCTCTCCCTCTGGCTGGGTAGTTGCCATGCTGCATGGTGCACCTTGGCTCTGCTGCAGAGGGTTCTGTAGCAGCCAAAGCACAACTGATGTGTTGGTGTCATTGCTCATACTCACCTTTTTTTTCTGGTCTGGAAAATGAGTAAGTCCAGTGCAGTTGTCCTGCCAACATCATACATAGGATATGACTTTAAACTAAGATTGATGTGAGGATTGATGGAACTGTCCTTCATTTTTATCTTGTTACACATTCCAGTATTTTTCTAGGACAAAAAAGCCCTCTTCACTGTGAATGCAACCTGATGATCCCAATGGACCCAGCTGGTTTTGTTAGTTAAAGCAGCAGCTGCCAATTTCTATATATCAGGCAAATTTCATAGATATTGCATCTACAGTCAGTGGCTTGGCTATGGCTGTTACCAGATTGAGGTTCCACTTGAGCTTTGATTTCCCTGCAGCAGAGGTAGATATTGTGTCCTGTAAATGAGGTGAGCTGGCAGCAGAAACAGGTAGCCTTGTTACCTGTTAGCTAGCATCTGGGGTGTCAAAAGGCCTGTTTTTCCTCATGCCATCCCAGCTCCTGGGGAAAGGGCAACTTTAACAGTCTCAGCTGTGGAGATAGTTGCTGATGGTGTCAGCCTTGCATGTCAACTAAAGCTGAGTAAACAAAAAGTGTTTCTACTAAAGTTCTTTTGCATAAAAGAAAGAGAACTAGTGTCATCCAAGTTCATCATTCCATACAGTCCAGTATTTTACTTGGGGTATGTGAGCAGCAATTTTGAGTATGGTGTTTGATGAGAGCAATTTCTCATACTCTACTATCAACCTTGAGACTTTTCAGCAGGCATCCAGGTCTGAATGTTTAGCTGATGGTGTGGGTCTCAGTCCTTTGCAGGTCTTTAGAGCAAGACTTGCCTTCTAATAAGGGATTTTTGCAACCAAAGTGATATGGCAGAGGAACAGACAAATAAATGCATATGTGATTGATTTTTCTGGGGGGAGAGGGAATAAAAAGTTCATTCAGTTACCTGTAGAAGGTTGCCCTCCTCCCAAGACAGTTTGACATTTTGCTTATTTTCCCCTAATTGAATGAGAAGTCTGAAATTTTTGTGGAGAAATATTATGAACTATGGAAGGTAGAAAGATTAAATCAGGCTTTGGGACTTCAGAAAATAATTATTTTATTTAAAAAAAAAAGTTTAAAAATATTGCCTTTCTGGAAACAGTGCAATTACCATTTGGAGACAAATAGCAGAGCAGTAACTCTAGAAGACAAAGTACAACTATGGAAAGGTGGTTGATTAATTTCAGACTTCTGAATCACTTCAATCATTCTATCACATTTTTATTACTAAATAAACTACATTTTAAAGCATATTGCTGTCAAACGCAACATATCCAGTTAACTTGTGCAATCATGAACAATTAGACCAAAGCCCTTGAGGTGTAAATCTTTATGCTGCTGATGGGAAATCTTGTTCTGAGAAATAAGTATGAATGTTTTGTTTCACTTATGAAGAAAAAGCCAATAAAAGTAAATAAGACTCAAAGTATAAAAGGCTTTCTCGCATCATTTGAACATTGTGTTCACCACAAAGAGAAATTTCTGAAAGGCTTATCTAACATGATATTAAGTAATCTAGATTGTTATTGTTACCTGCTTTATATTTTATTCAGTGAGTCAGACCCTATAGAAGCAGCAATGTCAAGAAGTCATGGATCTCAGCCCAAATGTATAATTAAAAAATCTGGTGAATAAAAAAGTATCCATCTTGATTGTGTGAACAAGAATAGCTTACTGAAGTCTATGGAATTACAACATATAATTCTTAAATTTATGGTAGAATGATGAGGCTTCCGTACATAGCTATGCAATAGAGGAAAATTCAATATAATTTAAAAAAAAATTACCCAACTGTGTGAGTAGTGCTGTGAACGCCAAGTGACAATCTACTCCCAACTAACTGAAACAACCCCCTCTTCCTAAAACCTGGCTATCTCCACACCAAACAAAAACCCCAAACCAAACCAACCAACCAACAACAAAAAAAACTAAACATGGAAAATAAAAGAGGCTCTCTTAGTCTTATTTAAAAATATAATTACAGAAGCATATATTTTAAGAATTTTTCATGAGATAACAGAAAAAGGAAGTGAAAAAATTGGGGGGGTGATGCAGTTTAGCGTTAGACTGGAAATGCAATATGGATCGTAAAAGAGTCATGAATGGAATAGTGACATTTTAAAAGCTAAATTTTAGTGGCAATCTGTAAAGAATGAACAGCACACAGATTAGTATTACTGGTGTTTTTAAGAGCATATTTGTTCTAGTAGTCTGGATTTCCGTGTGTGTTGTCTCTAACAGATTCAAGGAATAATATGTAATGAGACAGGTGCTGCAAATACAAGTAGGAAATAATGTTAGGTTGAAAGAGCATAAATGTGTTTGTAACTGAGGAAAATAGGCCTGTTTTACCAAAAGATTTTGGATTTTATCAGTTCTATGACAGAACATGAATACTGCTCTAGTGTATTTGTTGCTCTTTAAATCCAAGTTATGAAAATGAAAGTGAAAATTCAGTTAGCTATTCTTTTGCAAACCGTTTCTGAAATTCAAGTTACATTGAGATATATGTTGATGTGTGAGTATTTACAGCAATTAGAGAACTGATGTGTTTCTTTTTAGACTTTTGCAAATGTTAAATTTTGCTTAAATTATCATAGGAGTAATTGTACATTGAATTAAATCACCTCTCTATAGAAGGATCAAAAATTATTTGAGTGATGGCTAAGTTACATTGTTATTGTCTTTGTAAGGAATACTCTCAGAATTATGGATTACAGAAAAATAACAAAATAAGAAAAAAAGATCAAAGTTGATTTTTAAGCACAGTAGTAAAACAGAAAAAAAATCTCACTTTGATTATGCTGAACACAGCTGATCTATTGGCTGTTGTTATTATTCATTATTATTATTATTGCTAATATATACTCCCCAGTCAAAATGTTTCTGCAGCCTGTAAACAACTTATTCCTTCTCATTAATACATGCTTCCTTGCTGCTGTAAGAAATACTGCAAAATTTTCGTCTGAAGTCAGGTACATTATGTAAACCTATCTGAATGTGCTCTTGTAAAGCTAGAACGGAGAATACTGCAAATAACAGCATAAATATTGCTTCTCCTGTTTCAGACATTCTTATTTAAACACACACATGCCAGGATATATATCATGTTTTAACTTGAAGAGCTCTCTCTCTCACATTTGTGTGTTGGTTTGTGTGGCAGTGTTTTTGGCCGTTTTTTTCTTTTTCTTTTTTTCCTCTTTTTTTCCCCGTAAGATGTAGTTTCAATTAATGTTCTGGAGGGAAGATATTCAATTAAAAAAAGAGAAAAAGGGGTTCTGATAATAGTTGATAAGATGACTGATTCTACTAGCTTAAATCTGCTGTCGTTAAAAATGTAAAACCCCTGCATCTTCTGTGTGTATGTGTGTGTATTCCTTCCTTGAGTGTTTACAGAAGTGGTTAACAGTAAACTACTTTGACATTGGTTTTACTGTAGCAACATGAGAGAGTATACTGATAACGCTATTACTTTTTTTTAAAGACCTTAAATAATCTTATTAAACTGGCACCATTTCTATGCTAGTTTACCACCGCTACAGGCATGAAATTGTTCTACTAGTTACCTTAAGATTCTCTTTGTAACTTTGGGAGCAGTAATATTGGTGGTCACATCAAATGTGATCAATTCACTAGACAATACAGTGTTGTTATAGACTAATTTTAATAAATACTATTAGATTGCCCTAGATATTTATTGAATGTTATACACACTGCAAGGTTAGCAATATCTCTTATTGATTGCTGTAGCTCATCTCTGGAAAAGATGATGCAATAAAATTTTCTCGATTTTCAATGCCTCCAGTAATTATGCCACGCATTTGATGTTATTTCTGTATCTTCATCTGCTGATTGTCACAATTAAAATTGCATTTTGTACTGGCGTTTGTTCTCAGCATATTACGATTTAACATAGATTTTTTTCTCATATAGGCTCACCAATTGGATAGGAAATATTACTGTTACTTAGCTTTAAAGACTGGTTGCTTGGTGGTCTATCCTCAATGATGCTTCATACTTTTTCTGAGGTATACTTTTATGTGTCTTTCTGCCAGATTAAATAACAATAGGAATGTTTTGAGTAAGAAGAAATTTTATTCAGAGTAGGTTCTTTCCTTTTCAGATATCTCAACTTACTGAAAGTCCGATTTGAGGAAAGAAGGATAATATTTAAAAAATTAGTGGTAGTACATGTTTGAATAGTGAAAAAAAAATAGCATTTTTTAATACTTTTCTGATATTACTCCATGGTATTAAAGATGCATATTTTGCCTTAAATAAGAGTTCCAAATGAAACAGAATTCCAAATTTTGCTAGTATATATATTTTTAATTGCTATTTTTCCTTTAATACATGAAGATATCCCACAGGGGAAGGAGGATTCTTTCTCTTTTCATTGTTTTGTTGGAAGCAAGTCTGAGAGGCAAACATTTCCAACCTACAGTACTTAGGTGGGCTTCGTATGGTACCAAGCAAATCTATTTCCATTCTGAGATGATGTGTTTGAGTTTTACAGGGGAGCACATGAATGAGCACTTGAGAATACAGCTAAAGAAAAGGTCTTGTGTTCAAGATGAGAATACTGAAAACAATCCTTCAGGTTATGTTAAAAGGCATCCAAGGAGAAAACTAATTTTCAAAGAGAATACTATATAATATGTGAAATAAGTAATAGAGATTGAGTCAGGCAGCAATTTGTTTATTGTGTTATATATTCTGGAGATGTGAAGAGGAACTGATAACTTATTTCAGTTTCTTCCTTCTTTCATTTTTTTCGGTGGTTTGAGAGAAAGTCCTTCAATAAGACATCTGTTATTCTCATAATTTTCATGCACCCCAACTAAGTGGAAATGAAAATTTTTCTTCTTAGATACTTGGGATGTTCGGTTGCATAAAGTCACCTTTAACTGCCTGGGATGATCAGCTCCAAAGAGTTGGTCTTGATTTGATTAACTGTATAGGTAGAAAATGGTCCAATTCAGTATTGAGAGCTGGTTAATGCAAACATGAAGGGTGAAGTAGATACAGGAAAAAAATACTGGTATCTCAATACTTTTTCTTTTTCCATGGCATCAGGAGTCTACTCTACTCCAAAAACGGTAGGACTCCATCACTACCTGTCAGCAATGAACCTTGGCAAAAATTATGGCTTAGTCATTTTCTGACTGTAATTTATAGTATCAGACAGCATGGTAATTTACTTTGCTTCAGCCAGGTGGTTTAGGTTCTGTGGCTCTATCGTGTGCAAAGCTTCTGGTGTTTTCTATGAGTATGGGACAAATCTTGAATGCATTGTTTCGGGCATCAGACAAGTGTTGCCGTGTCTGAACATAAAATATTCTTAGCTTTGACTCGCTTTGGAATGTCAGTGGACTGGTGAGATTCAAAGTTTGCTTGCTTTTTTGTTTTAGTGAAAACTTGAGGCACCAAAGTAGCTCTGTGGTTGTTACCACTGGACATTTATAAAAGCAGCAGAACTTGACAGACAGGGTGGTGTGAAACTGGGAACTCTTTGGGGCAGGCTGCCAGGCCACAGCTGTACCACAGTGACTTGTGAGTTATGTTAACACTGTCCTTCCGTCTGTGAAACTCCAGTAAAAATTAAAGTCATCTTGACAAAGTTGTCCTACCAATCTCTTAATTCTTTTCTGCTTTGCGACAATGTTTCCATCACAAATGCTGCTACCACACTTAGCTTTGCCTTTTTTTAATCCAATAAATTTCAAGAATTAGTGGAAGTAGAAAGTTCTCCACTCAATTACTGAAATACTGAAATGTTTATAAAACAAAAGTTACTGTTACACTCTTGACCTGAATTCTTTGTTCGATTCTAGTCACCTAAATGAAGTCTAGACAGCAGCTGCTGGAGTTATCAGAAACATAGGGTGCTCATTTTACCAGAGTACTGAAAAAGTCTGTCCGTCTGCTCATACATCATATAATTGCTTGGTAGAAATTTGTCGAAAGGAAAACCAATGTGGATGAAATGCCACAGAGAAATTGTTCCAGGCAAAGAGCAAATGCACACAAATCAAAAGACCAAGGACAGTGGAAACAAATAAAGCAAATGTTAGAAAAGTAGGGATCTGGTAGCCATAGGAAGAATGAGATTTTGAGGTAGGCTTTCTTTTAAGTCTGTTTTGGCTACGTCCTCTAACCAATTTCATAGGACAGCACTTCTGAAAGGGACTGGGCTGTACAATACCCATTGCCTCAGGAGTTCAACATGATGCCAATGGAAGTTGTTTTCATTGGTTTATTTGTAAAACAGTATCTAAAACACCTTGTACCATGCTTGGGTATTATTTATAGGTGGCTGCTCTGATTCTCTTTCCGTTCAAATATATAGCATATGTTACATACAGGAAAATTCTAGATGTTGTCAATGTTGTTGCATTATATTGCTTTGGGGCTTATCTCGCTCCAAAAGCTTGTAATTCAGGCTGGTGTATTCAGAATGGTTGTAGGATTTGGGTGTCTAAATCACGTTGATGTCACACATAAATAATCATCAGGAGTTAGATATATTGTTTGGAAGTCTGCACTCCTTAGCTGTGAATAGATTTGTGACTTAACAGTGCAATTTGGGATGTTGAAAAATGGCTTTCCTATCTCAGTTCTGTATTTCAGTTATATTCTTACTTATTTATTAGAATTGCCTATTAATTAACTTAATTAAATAATATATGACTGCACTGATCTTACTGCTTTTCCCATAAACTAAGGAGTTCATTAATGAATTTGTCATATTTCAGCAAGAGGGAACCAATTTTCCCCTGAAGTTGTTTCAGCTAATTGGCATGAAAGGGTCAAGATTCAATGCATTAGCTCTTTGTAATTTTCATTAACTTTCATGCTGCTTTTTTTTTTCCATTTCATGACCACAAAGTCTTTTTTCATTTTAGGAGGGTCTGAATTTAAGATGGTGCTTCTGGTACAAAACATATAAAACATAGAAGCATATATT
This sequence comes from Vireo altiloquus, assembly GCA_013396875.1. NCBI lineage: Eukaryota > Metazoa > Chordata > Aves > Passeriformes > Vireonidae > Vireo > Vireo altiloquus. Next base: position 1,734,151 of record VZRF01009875.1, read on the forward strand.
TACCAGAATTATTCTTACAATGTAATCTCTTTGACTTGAATAAGACTGTTTAATTTAATGACTGCTATTTAGAATCAGTAACATGGATCACTTTAATTCTATATTCCAGGGAAATATGCTGTTATCATTGAAGGTTGCTATGGTCACAAAAATAAAATATTTAACAACTCCTTGTACTATATTTATTGGTTTCATATTTACACAGAAAAAAAGCGGGATGAAGAAGAATCTGACAGCTAGAATAAAAGGTGTCTGCTGACATTAGAGAGAAAATTTTTTTCAAGGAGGTACATCTAGTTTCAATTAGCTTTAATTTCAGTGTCAGATCTCTAAAGTGTTTTATTTTCTAATGTCAAAAGGGGTTAACGAACAGTAATTTCACTAAAGTTAATCATTCTTTCATGCAGTTTTTGAACACTTGAATACAAAAGAATTCAGGATGAGGCCCGGCACTTAGCAGGTAAAAGGGCAGAGATCCTGATCATCATTATTTTAATTCATGTAAGTTGATTTGTCTCGAAGAATTTCTGTCTGTGCAACATTTGGGCTGAAACTTACAACTCTAGTTGTAAGAGTTTCTAATTGATCTTCTTGTGAAGACAGAAAATGACTTTTCTCTCTCTGTTTCCTAAAGAAAAGAGTGTGTTTGCCCACTTGCCATTCTGTGTGCCCAAATGTAAGATTTTTTTCTACAGCTTTTTCACTTGGTGAATGTTCTACCTCCTCCACATGTGCTCAGTAGTAGAATGGATCATGCTGGTTTGGCAGAGAGCAGCTCCATCTACCCTTTCCTCTGTGCTTCTTACCAAGGCCAGTGTGGACTCCTTGGCAATTCCTGTCTCTTCTCTGCAAACCTTTGTGTCTCCCACCATTTGATCAGCACAGTTTTTCATATTAAATCTACTTTATGGATAAACATTTCACATATTTTTGGAGTTAATGTTAGTCTGTACTTAGTGTGGTTAGCAGCATAGAAGTGCACGTATAGCCACAACTGATGAATATTTCTGATTAAGGCTGTTTTTAATCAATCCACATGTGCTTTCAATGTATTCTGTAGAGCTGCTTTGGACTCAGTGGTGCATGATAACTATTATCCACGCAGCTGTCAGAATTTACATAATTCATATTAGGGTGTTATATAGACCTTTCTTTTATTTTCTTGTAGTCTTTTGCAGATGCTCAGACCTTCAGAGGTTTAGCTGCTGTTGTGCCAATATTCCTTAGATTTTTGTACTCTAAAACAACCAGTAAAGAATATGTTGTTACTATTATAGTGATCACTTTTGTGATTTTATCTGTAAGTTAAACCAATCACAGTTTTAAACCAAGAAGCTTTTTCCTCAGGAAATAGCACTGAAAACAAATGTCTATAAAACCTCATCTCCATTATTTTTGCCCGTGTAAATAAAGTATAATTCTGGCTAAACTCTTTTTTTAAAGCACTGAGAATCCTTTTATGACTATGTGGTATAAGCCAAAATATAGTAATATTATTGCAATTGAGGCAGTGATACAGAATCTGAAAGGGGCAAGGAAGAAAAGGCCATCAAGCTGCATAATTTTTCTGTCCTTATCTGGAAATATCTGTATATATTTCTGCCTGTGTGACTATATTTCTTTATGTGTGACTGTCTATATACATAGATAATTGTATGGATATTTGTATGTGTGCAAGTGTATCGAATATCCTACAATTTGCTTTTCTTTTTTTCCCTTTTACTTATCTGGGACACTTTCAGATTATTTAATCCATTTTCTCCCCTCAGTTTCCTGTTTAATTATGCCACAAATCTTTCGAAAGATCTACTACTTCCTCTTCTAATAACTGCTTGAAGAACAAAGCTTCTCTGAGAACGTAAAAGTGCCTTAAAATAATCCAAAAGAAAGAAGAAATCAAAATAACTTTAGAATAGCTCTACATGCATGTAGAAGTGGTTGCAAAAATGTTTCTCAGGTAAGCAACAATTCTTTTGCTATTGTTAGTTCTGGGTAGTCTCTATGCATAAATTTGAGCTACATGAACTAAACCCTCATTCAAATACTGTTTACTTCGATCAGAACTCTGGGTTTAAGTTGCCTCAGAGAGAACAAATGGCACCTAATCTGAATGGCAAACCAGGAGGAAAAAAGCTACAAAATGGAAAAACTTCTAAGCAATTATTAGGTCATAAATGGTTTGCACTAGCTCACTACATTGGGAATAATTTCTCCTTACAATCAATCTTTTTTTGCTAGATGAAATAATCTAGGAAACAGAAATGGCATTTGAATTATTTTACATCTAAAATAAAATAGACTGCTAAAAAGAACAAGTTTGATAAATAGAGTGATTATGTTTTTTATATGACAACATAGGCAATGTGCATTTGAGTGAAAGCAAAATTGCTGGGTACTGGAAATATAAGATTCACCTTTCTTCTCAAAGTGAAGAATCGAACAGAAATTTTATGCGGCTTTGGTAATTTTTCCATTAATGTTGTGTAAATAAGATTCAAGTGTAGCAATGTTTGTTTTCTTTAGCAATGTGTGATTTGGCAGTCAATATTATAAAAATGAAAGACTTGTAACATATCCTAATTGAAGGAATTACTTTCTAGACACTATTGCCTCCTAGGCAATAGTTTAAAACCTGATTAAAAAAAAATTTCCCAAACCTCTTTTTTAGAAATATTTTTGTACTGCATTTGCATTTTACACAATTTAAAAAAACAAAATATTTTCCTAAATCCTCAAAACTCTCAATTTCTACTTCTAATTGTTATGACAATTCCTTATAAAAACAAAAAGAGAATCTTGATTTTTCATTTATCATAATAAAAGTCTATTATGAAAATGTTGTATGTAAACTTGAAAAAGTCTGAATAGGATTTGTACAGGACTGAGGTGTTTTTCCTATTTAAATGAGGTTAAAAAATCAGAGCAGAAATAAAGAATTTTTAATATTATAAACTACTTAATATTGGAGTTCATAAAGTTGCTTGAGTCAAAACACTGTAGTTGAAAGACTTTAGTCTGAGAAACTAATACAAAGTGTCACACATCTAAGGCAGAAAGAAAATACCTAGAAACATCAAAAGGGCTCAAAAAAAAAAGCTGCTGACATGGGACCAGTAAAGGAGCATAGGATAGTCATGGTTTATTATTAATGAATGCTGTGGGCAATACAAATTTGGCAACATATTTGGGCAGTTGGACAGGAACAAAAGAAGCCTTCCATATTTGTGTAGCTCCAGAAACTGATCTGATTTCTCTACAGAATATTAGAATTATGCATTCATTGCCATGAGATATTCAAATTACAGTCTTGCTGTGGGAGAAGAGGTAAATGTCTTTGTATGGTAAAGTTAAGCACAGTTATACTTTCTAGATAGACTCGAGATAATTCCCTGTGATTCAAGACAGTAAGGCAAATATTTTCAAAGAAATAAGCTCTTAAGAAGTTATCATGTGCTTATCCAGTATTAATAAATCTTGTGCTTCTTTTGCTACACTCAGTACTGACCACTGCTGAAGATAGAATGCCAACTTAGGAAGTCAATGTGGGAAATTTACGCTTAATCCACCCATTATACAGCTATTTTCTGCAAACACATTAATGTTACACAGAAGCCAGTCTTGATTATAACCTAGAACACAGAAGAAGGAAAAAAAAAAAAAAAAAAAAGAAAGATTTCCTTCATATAGGTTTACAAACTGTATATAGCTATTTATTAGTTATACAGGTTGCTCCTTCAAAGAGGAATGTATAAGAAATTGCTTTAGTATTTTAGGTGATTTACTTTTACTGGTCCTGGTAAGGTCCATTAAATACTAGAAAAAAATCAACCTGATCCATTAGATTAAATTTCTGTAAATGTAATTAAATCCTGTCCTGGGTTTGCTCATGTATCAGTAAACTAATTGCATTTAGTCAAACATTTGCTTTGAGTCTGAACAGAATTAAATTAATTTTCCTAGCTGTGAACTATAGGAAAGCAACATATAGTAAATTGTTCAAGCATGGAGATTATTGACTTAAAAGACAGAGTTACAGCGGAAATGTTGATATATTCAGTAAAAGAAGTCATTAGAAGAATTACATTTAATTTGAGGAACAATTAATTTTTGGTTATATATAACAATTAAAGTAGAAGAACAAAAGAATTAGAGAAAGTTTATTTCCTTCTGCCTCTTTGGGGTTTTATTGAAACAACTTAAGATTTCTTCTCAAATTCCACAGTACAGTTCACAGAGATGAGACTATGATGAATCAGAATTTGACAGAACAAAGGCATTCCTTTTTGCCACTGCATGGATGGAAAAATTTAAATGGAAGGCATCTGAGAGGGCTGGGACAAGAACTATTTCCTACACAGGAGAAACATTTCAAATAGTTACCATATGAACGTTCAAAGATCTTGGCTCATAAAGGGCTTGTGAAGGGAAAAGAACAAATAAAAATATTTGGAGCAGATTTTGAGGGCAAGCCTGTTCCATTTTCAGTAAAAGTTTGCATCTAGAACAGGAAGAAGACAAGTTATTTCTACAGTCTCCTGTTCTATTTCTGCTCTGAGGCAAGAAGAGGACCCATGAACAAGCCCAGTGCAGAGCTGAACTTGCGCTGTAGCTGCTGCCCAGGTGCATGAGCCCAGCGCTACTGGGGAGGTGAGTCCCAGCTCCTCACTAACAATATTCACTGGAGCTTCTGTCTGGGGCTGAGAGAACTTGATAAGATGAACAGGACAAAAATGTGAGAGAGGCCCCTGTCTGATTTCATGATTAGGACATTCATTGAGAGATGAGGATTCTACGGCCCTTTTAATTATTGGTGTAATGTCATTAAAAGAGACTCAGAACATCATCTTCCTCTGAGTGCCCTACATTTGTGAAAGCCTGAACTCAGATACTTCCCCTCTGCATGGACAAACTCTTGAGGTTCTGTGACAGCCATTCTCCTTCCAGGAATGTGAATCTCAGCCTCCTATTCCATTGATTTGTCTATAAGAGAGTTAGAAACTAAAAATAAAATCAGGGAAAGATTCAGAAATTATAGTCCTCATATGATCTGAGGTGATTTTTTTAAACTACTGAAGCAAAACCCCAAATTTTTATTTTAAAATGTGTTTTTTTAAAACCACATTTTAGTTAAGTGCAAAGATTATCTGACTTAAGTTTCTGGACTAGAGGAACACATTCTCCTTGAGTCTCCGATCCGAGTCCTTTAAGATTTAATCATAATTTCCTATTTGAATAAAAGGAATATACCCATGAATACTAGAGATGAATATAGAATTCATTTTCAAAACGCAAGTCCCACATTCTCACTCAATTTATCTTTAAACTACTTTATTACTGTAATCCTCAGGCCAGCTCCTTCACACTTCTTGTTCTTGTATGTATGGGGGGTTTAATATTCACAACAGCCATTCAACTAACTATAATCACAGAAAGACTGCCAACGTCACTACTTTTGTCCAGTTCCGTGCACATTTCGTTGCACCAAATAATAGAATAAAATGTGGGTTGACACTTCTGTACAAAACTCTATGTGTGTAATGTTTAAAGGAAACCTTGTAAGCAAGATTAACTGCAGGACAATGTCCAGTTTAGAAGACCATATAAAGCACTAAGAAGCCTGTGAAGATCTGGTTGATATGCAGAATCACTGGCAAATTAAACAGAAGTGGAAACAAAAAGGGTGTCTTCTTCACAACACACTGTTTTGGCACCTATTAACTGGATCGTCACATGAGGACTCAAAGCCATGACTTGAAATGATAACTTAAAGAAAATGCTGTAATAAATTTTTACTTATGACAGCTAAAAGCTGTAATTGGTTATGAAGTACAGTAAATCATACTTGTAGAATTTATACAAGGTTTGAAGTCTGTCAGTTTATTTGCATCCATACCGATAAAAGTCATATTTATTTAAGCTGCATAATTTATGATATGAAAGGTAAATAGTTGATTCACACCTGGATGAAAAAAAAAACCATGTAAAATTGATAACCATAAAGAAAAAAAATTCATTTCCTATGTTGATTTACATTGTTCACTGCTGTATTTTCTAGAGACAAATTCAATTTTGTATACTCCAACATAAATTCATAAGAATAAAAGGCTCTTCTTTTACCAGAAGCAGACCATCCAGTCCAGCCTGTAAGTATATTTAATATATTTTGGCTAGAGTGTCCTATTTTTTCACCCTACAGATCTTAGGACAGAACTCTTGAGAAGCCGTTTCCTTATAGTTTAACTGGTGACTACAGTGTTAATAGACGTAATCTGTATCAGCTAAAAATTAATTTTTTACCAATTTGTTATGGATTAAAATAATCCATTACTGTAAAAAAAAGTGGTATGATGAAAATAAAGCTCCTAGAATGAAAACTAGGATCCTCTACCAATTTTAGTAGTTTATATTGTGGTTTGTTTTTTTTTCTTAATAAAGCAGAGTAGTGTGCCAACTATTCTTGTTCAGAAAAAAAGCTTTCACTAAGACTTGAAAAGCCACAAGAAAGATAGAAACCAAGCCAGAAAGGACAGAAGACTGACAGAAAAAACAAAACAGAACTCTACTAGCCTGAAAACAGAATGTGTGAATGAGGCTATGAGGTGAAAGACATAGCTGAGGCTGTAAGTGCTGCAGAGAGCCTGCTGAAGTTAACTTTGCATAAACTATATAGCAAATATAAAATAGAAAAAAAATATAGCTGAGAAAAGGGTCATCTTAGAATCTGTTTAGTAAATTCTGGGACCGAGTAACTAAATGAAAACAGCATTAAAGTGATGTGGGATATAAGAAAAGTCATTGCAAAAACAATCCAGCCCTCCATCTACTCTACTATTCTGTTTTTAGCAGTGACTCTCAGTGCCATAATGTGTTTTAAATAACGCTGGAAGAAGACATGTGCTAAGCAATTATAAAATCTGCCCTGAGGGAAAAGTTTCTTTCTTCAACCCATCAGTTAGAGGTTTATTTATGCCTTTAGGCATGAGGTTTAATATTCACACCAAATGCTTTTGTTTTATAATCTTTATCTTTTTTTCATAAAAATGTTCATTATTATTATTAATGATACTGACCCTCTGGAAGCCAAGGATGTCTGTGACGATAAATTCCACCATATAGTTAGTTATTTATGTGACAGAAATGTAGTTTAAGTCTTTAAAGGGCAGCTGGAATAAGTTTGTGCTTCCAAAGACTTACTGAGGTCATCACTGACAAAATAGAAAGGTGAGAATAATTTAAAAGGAAAGAAGTATTTAAGAGAAGAAATGGGATGGAATGAAAATAGATAAAACAACAGAGAGTTGTCATTCATCTAGTCCTTGCGACTGCCAAAAGTAAATGTGATAGACATTAACTATAACCAGTTGTTACTTATAATTGTTTAGATTGCATTTATCCAAACTGTCTAAGGGCCAGCAAGACTACTTATTCACCTAAGTTCATTTATACATTCAGGTCTAAACTGCAGTAGCATCTACAATGAAAATACCCCAATAAAGAGCCATTAATGAAGATATTTTTTATTGCTTTGGGAAGCTATGTGCAAGACAATTCAAAATAAACATTACAGTGCCAATAAGGCACTAAGGATTAAATAAAGCCTTGCACATTATCATTTATTAAAAAAATACAGTAGGTATTTGTGTTTTCCTTCCAATACTTGAACTCTTAGGAGGTACTTGAGTTTTTTTAATAGACAGGAAATGCTCATATATTCTACATGTAAAATGAACAATATGATTAACAGATAACATAAATTATATGTGTAAAGAACAGAAACCTTCAGGTAAGTATCAAGTCTCGCAGGAATTCTGGAGAAAAAAACCAAAACAGTATAAGACTAAGTAATTCTATGGTGGCCCACACCCATCTAATATATTCGGAAATACATATTGGTTGCAGAAATCCCTCCTAGCCCAAACCTTATGCATCTATAAAAAGCAAAGTGAGAGAAAGAAGTCAGAAGAGTATGGATGTTAAAGGCAGATAAGAGGAAACAGTAATAGAAGGACAAATAAAGGTCTTAGCTGCAGCATTTAACCACATAACTAGAGTGGATGTCATGAAATGCTATCTTGCTTCCAGTGATGCTGCAGGAGCAATTAGGTAAAGATAACCTTCTTGAGTTCCTGATGCCAAAGAGCTCTGTTGCTGATGTCAGTCTTTTAAGTAGCCTGTGTGGCCTCCAAGCTAGTGACCTAAGAAGAAAAACTGCTATTTTACCTTCTGTCCACTTTCTGCAGCACTGCCCGTCCCCTGACTGCTCAAAGAGGAAGTCCTTCCTTTATTCTCAAAAACCCCATTCAAGATATAAATAGGTATCACAGGAGATACTCAGGAGGAAGAAGGACAAAGGGAAATTTAAAATATTAAGTCACTCTGCATCCTTCCCTCCCAGCTCCCACCTTATGAATAATATTCTTATTCAGATCAGAGATGTTTGCAATTGTCTTTGCAATTCTATCTTTTTTCCTATGCCAAAATCAGGACTTCAAACTGGCTGGTAAAATCTTGCAGTTTAGGCTGTTGTGATTGATGAAGGACTTCCTTGTAAACTGACCCTCATTCCAATTTTACTTACCCTGGTAACAGATAGCACTGAAATGTATATAATGTGGGTTCTTTTGTGTCTATTTTGTAATTTTCTATTTTTCACTCAAATGGCTTGAGCAGACATTTTCTCCTGATTACATGACAACTGGGACAATTTGCCATTTTCTTTGTTTGTATAAAATTTCAAAAAACTGCAACAAGCAGGTAACTTTTTATTTCTTTAATTGTATCGCTCATTTAGCTCTAGTTATATTAACCATTTCAGTTATGTAAATACCATGATCTAAGCCTTGTAGTGGGTAGACTTTATTGGTTTTTCACTTTGTGAGGCAGATTTGCCAGAAAAGGTTTAACTATGCAAGAAGTCAAAGTGAACAAGACAGACAATATTCCAAGTCTGACAGATGTCCAATGATGAGCTGTTGCCTACTAACTTCAACTTGTATTTAAGCAAGTTAATTTCTAATCCTGAGACCTCTTTGGCAGCTGCATCTAATTACACCTTTATGACCCACTTGCAGTCAACCCTGTTCCCATAAACATAGGGAGAATACATTAGTGCAATACAGAGCTGTAGAGGAGGAGGTCAGGGCCTTTTCTTACCACATGTGCCAGCTTTTATCATCCTGCAATATGCATTTCTCCTATTGTTTGTCTGCAACTGACATATATAGGTTTTCATGCACATCTCGATTTTTTGATGCAGCAGAATATATGTTTTCCCCAAGTAGGTTGCCTACATTTTTATTCTGAATAAAACTGAGTAAAATTTCAGTCAAGTTTGCCCTGAAATGTCAGGGCAAGTTAGATAAATTGGGCAGCTTTGAAAACCCTTGTGCTTCCAATATTTTGAAGCCTCCTAGCTCAGGTGTGGGAACTTGTAGACTGGCTGTAACTCATCTGGCCGATGTAATAAAGCAGTGGTTTAGGGTTGAAGAGGTATGGAATATTGTGAAGGAATCAGGTTTACTTGCAATGAAATTTCTTATAAGCCTTTAAAAAAATGCAGAATTTTTTACTTGGACAATGTGTGCACAGAACTGAGAATGGATGACACAGAACTGAGAATGGTAATACAGAGATTTGCAGAACTACAATGGTAAATGCAATCTCATTTTCCAGAGTGGATGAATGGGATTTAGACGGAGAAAATGTGGAGGGTCTTCTGTCTCTGCAGTGGGCGGTGTTACTCAGGAGGTAAGTCAATGTAACCTTTCTTTTGCAAAATTATAACAGGACACTTTGGTAAGTAGTCCACTTTCATATGTAAGAGCATTTTCTAGTCCTTTGCCCTTCTAGTCTCCTTGGGCATTGTTGCCTCTGTGGCCCTTCTCCTTAAAAGAAATGATATCAATTGCAGTACTTATATCAACTCTGAGAAAAAGACATTACTCTCATCCCACCCATGTTGTGTGTTTCACCACTTACACAATTACCAAGCTTTTTCCTAAACTTTTCTAAAGAGAGAAATAACAGTGCCTCATAATTTTTTGGCTGCTCGCATTCTGTATCGAAGTGGTACAACTCAGACATTAACCCTTGATTGAAATCTGGCTGTATCACAACAGGCAGAGATTTTGTCTCCAAAACTGCAGCCTTTTAACACTGTAAACTGTGAATGCTCTTAGGTGTTAGTTACTAGCTTGATAAGAAGTGTGCTTCTGAGCTTCATTAAAACAATTTTCAGTCAATTTTCGACAAATGCCAGAGATAAATATGGCGCATGGTGGTAATAAAAACATGCACATCTCTAGCAGCACGACTCAGCCTTCCTTGAAATACTGATTTGTAGGCTGTGAAAGAGATGTTGTGATTGCAGTAAAAATGGAATTCTGCTTGGGTTTAAGACTGTGTCAATAGTAATATAATCCACAATGTCTGTAAAATGCTGTTTATGATGCTACCATCAGCTGCCACTTTGCAGAACACCATTAGAGAGTGATATTTACTGTAAGAAAATATTCTTAGGAAGCAGAGTGAGCTGCAAAATAAAATCAATGATAGCTCACTTTCTTTAGATGAGTCCAGTTTTGAGATGCAATTGTATCTGTTTTCACTGGAATTAGCTGTGGACAGGGAGCATTCACTGAATATGGCTCTACATTGGGATATCATACAATCAAAGATAGTTGGGCTGGAATGCATGAGAATAGTGGTACAATGCTTAAACAGATAATAACATTTGCACATCTGTTGGGACTATGGTTTAGGTGCTGTATTTGTTTCTTCTATGCAGTAATTTTTGACCACTAGATGGGACTGTGCAACTTCATGCAATTGTATTAACAACAATATCTGAGAGGTTTCTTTCTGGCAATTAATGCTTTTCTTTCCCCTGCTGGAAGAGGGTTTTGTCCCCAACCTTTGAAAAGGGTGAAACCAGCAGAGGCTCTTGTAAACAAGGATTTCTGTAATTCTAGTGAGAACAAAAAAATAACAAGTGTTACAGTCCATCCAAAGATCTATAAAAGGTGCAGCATGCATTAAAAACCAGTTTTAAAGTGGTAACAAATCATCATCTGTGGAGTCTAATACTGCAATCATCCTTCTTTACTCTGCACTACTACTACTACTACATATCCATCTTCATCATCTTTCTCCTTGGTATGCAATTATCTTGGGTGTTAACAGCTGAGCCTGGCTCTCTAAACTATGCATTATTTACATTTCTTTCTAATCTTAGGCTCAGTCAGGGTTCTGTGATACTTTATTCAGATTAAGAGGCTGTAAGGTGTAAAAGAAATGAGAACCAGTTATCCTTTTCTCAGCTGATTCATTGCATTCATCTTTTGTTTCCCAGTGACTAGATTCACAGTGATCTGGAGGCTGTAGCAGTAAAGCACTTTCTACTTTGATGAACTCAACAGGTTTTATTTCATTTTGAAACATTGTATGGCAGATGGAAAACTGATCTTGGTTGGCTATTGTGCTTGTAATGCTTCTTTTTCCTTCCAAAATATTTTTGTTGGTTTGGATTTCTTTTTCTTTTTGGTTTTATTTTTTTTCGTTTTCTTGTTCTCCATCTTAGAATAGTAATTATCCCGTGGTTCTTTTCATTTGATGTCTAAAGAGGTTGACTTTCCTCAGCATAGAATAACACACTTAATTCCCAAGGCTGTTTTAATCTTGAATGTTCAGAAAAGGTCTTGACCATGTGATAGGGGTTGTTGCTAAATTTATTTTTGGTTCTTGTTGGAAATGTGACTTTCAAACTCTGCGACTGTCTTTTAAAAAACTAAATAAAAGGAAACAAAGTGAGACTTTATTTTTTGTTCATGTGTCTGGAATATTTGATAAGAGCATCTGGAGCACACGTACAGATTCAGGGCCAATTCTAATGATTTTACTCATCCAGTCCTTCTCGTGGCAAATACTGTCTAATTTACTCGTATATCCACAATACATATCTAACTTGTCTTTGACCATTTAAGCTCAGGCACTGAAAGTCATCTAATTTGTGGTTCATTGTTCCCCACTGATAATTTGTACTTTGAAATAACAAGCCAGAGCATAAAACCAGTATTATTCCATTTTACCTAGGCAGCACAGAATAGAGACAATACCACACTGAAATATCATCCAGCTGACACACACATACATTGTGGAACAGTGGTTCCTCATGAAAATGATATTTTGGTGGATGAATCCACCCTGATTACTGAGAGACTTTCAACAAAATGAATTCCCATGTTCCAGTAAATGTCGTTTTCCTCTAGGGTCCAGACATGTCTCAGAAATATAGTTATTAAGACAGAGAACCAGAAACAGAGGAGGAAGAATGAGAAGGTTGTCTTTTACCATTGCCAGGAAGAGAATAATAATTAATAAGACAACATAATTAATATGATTTATATTTCTTTCTGCTGTGTAGATAGTGTGTGCATGCCTGTATTCCATAGATATCTAGATAAAATAATGCATTCTGTTTATGTAATGACAAATTAAGTGTGGTTGTATATTAATGTATATTTGAAATTAACTATTTTGATCTTGGCTGATAACCTAGTTTCATTGTGGTTGAGGAAGTCTGACTGGCTGGGTTCTTGGCATTCTCAAAAATCTACAGGAGTGTCTGACTCAGCAGAACATAAGACTCATTGTATATATGAAGAAAGAATATAGGCTGTCCTGTGTGCATTATAGAAAGAGCATGGATTGTACATGAACATAGGTGTGAGTGTAAATATATATATATGTGTGTGTGTACACTTTCAAAAGTGCATATTGAAGGCTACTTCTGCTGTCACTGTCCCAAATGTGTTTAGAAAAGTTCCTGGTGGGTCAAAGATACCTTGAAATACTGACAGAACTCTTCCAGCCGTGACACACTTTTGTTGGTCAACTTTGCATATCCTCCTTCATAATTAGCTTTGAAGGCTTGCTTTCCAGCCATACACCAAAAATTGGTATGCATCATGGAGAAGAAAGAATATACAACAGCTGCAATTTCCTAAGCAGAGATACTTGGCATTGCAGCCTTTGGTTACCTAGTTCCCATTTTCTTATCACTGGCTAACAGTGGGAGAAAGAAGGTAATGTGTGTGTGCAAAGGGACTACTGCAGGGTGAGGTTTTTTCACATCTGAACATGGACTGAATCAGGTCTACCTGAACTCCTAGGATGCAGGAAGAAAGACCAGTGTCAAGAATATTCTTCACTCTTTCTCTGAGCTTCATGAAGCAGATATGTTGAAATAAAAAAGCAAGCTTTCTCCCACCTTAAAATATTTAGCCATTTTAGGAAATTTTTACAGTTCTTTTATTCAAAAAATAACTTAGAGTTTTACAGTTTCCTTCACAGAGAGAGATTATGACTGCTGCTCCCATTGTTTACCTTAAGCAGAACATAAGCACTGCTGCTGATTTAGAAATGAGAGACCTATTTTTCCTTATCCTTCATGTTCCCAGGTGCCTGGCTGTTTTATTGAGCCTTGTTGGTAGAGAGAAAATTCTGTCATTAGACAGACCTGCTTTTGCATTAGAAATCTTGATTTTCAGAAAATACATGATCACTGTTGCTTCTTAGAAATCACATATTTTTATGAGTAAAGCTGAAACATTATCTGTTTCCATTTGTGTATACAAGCTTGAGGTTACATGAGATTCTATGCAAATGTTTTTGAAGTTACATGAAGTTCTTGAGTAAGACAAAAGCTGTATTTTGAGGAACACCCCCAAATATTTGCATGGAGGTTATTTCATAGGATGAAGTTAATTGTTCCTGCTATTCATCAAGTATATACAGTGTCTAGCATGGGCATTACCTGCAATATGCTTATGGCATCCAGCTTGTTTCCACTGAGGGAGCTGAGCAGGTGTTTTAGCCCATCAGTAATGTGGGATATAGATGAGGGCTGCCTCCATACATCAGCACTGCAATCTGAGGGGCCAACAGCTCTAATAGTTCCTTTAAGGGAGGGCAGCATCTTATTCATTTTATCTTATGCAGAGCAAGCTGATGAAAAGTGTTCGATAACAGTGGTTTAGATGACAGTAACTGGGTTAACAAGGTTAATTCTCCTGTGTAGTGGTTTACGCTTTCAAACCTTACCTCACTATAAGAATAAAATATGTGTCTAGAGATGTGAATGTGGACTTGGAGAAAGGAAGGAAGAATTTTGAGATGTTTGTATTGTAAGTGGATTAACCATGGATTTAATTCATTTTTTATAGTTTCAGAACTTACAACTCTATGAACCCTAACTAATGGTGTGGATTTTGTAGGGAAATACTTATCTGACTTAAGTTAGAGGCTAAATGAAACAAACATCAATATGTTGTATTCTCTGGGGTGTGTAATCGTTATAAATTGGGTACTAGACTGCTCACAGAGAGCCCAAAACACTAACGTGTTTCTTCAAGGATAAAAGTGTACATCTTCCCATTAGCTGCCTGAGCCTGTTTGAAAGTTTGCAGAGAAAGGAAAAAAATGGTACCTGATAGCCTGTGTCAGCCAGGAAAAACTTTTGGACTTGAGGGTCCTGCAGGGTTTTATAAAGTGTTATGTTTTGTATTAGTATCAGGGCTAAAAATATAAGACTCTTAAGAATGTATCAATATGTGTGGTCTCAGTGGAGACTAAGAAAACCAAAATGGTTGAGGAATTGTTTGAGGATATCTCCCAGTGGACAAAGAACTTGTAAATTGTGTGTAGCACAGAATCTGTAAAAAGTAAAGTTGAGCTATGATTCATGCCCCCAAAACAGTTCTGTTGATCTTTATGCAGAGAAAAAAATCCCTGAACAAACCAACAAGAAACAAACCCCAAACAAACCAAAATTACCCAACCTCAAAACATGGATAGCTCTGAGAATAAGCAGTAGAACTGTCAGACAAGATACGTTCTTTGTGGGTCTAGAAAAAACAGATTTTTAAAAAAATTTATATATAAGAATTAGATAAGTGCCAACAAGAAGAGAAGACTGATACTGATATGGGGTTCTTTTGTTTGCTTGTTTGTTTATTTGTTTGTTTTGGTGTGGTGTGGGTTTTTTTGTTTTGTTTTTATTTTTTTGTTTGTTTGGGCTTTTTGTTGTCGTTGGGTTTTTTTTATTATTATTGTAATACCCTCAGGTTTGCAGCAGATTCTTTTAGGAATAAAAAACTGACTACATGCTCTCATTTATGTAGTCATTCAGTGTGCATTTTAGGAGACACTTCTCTCAGGCTACCACCGGTCATGTTAAGGCTTACCAAGAAAGTGCTAAAATGCACAGATGTCTGAATGTGATGAAAGAATGTTAGCAAAGCATGACTTCAGACTCGGTTCAGCTGTAGAAGAGGTGGATCTGATGAATTAAAGCATGCTAAAGAAAACGTTAAGTTGAAATGAAAGTAACACACTAGGAAAATCCTGTGCAGAAAAGAGAGCAAACAGGCTGTATTAAACAGACCTCAGGGTCTGTTGTTACAGATGTCTGTAAGGAACTTGTTGGTACAGTCCTCTTCTGGTATGATAGTCCTGGACATGGTTTATGCATCTCTGTCACTATGGAAAATTAAACAGAAAAATGTCTTTGTCCTTAGTCTCTGAGAATAAAAATAGTTTCATTTCGTTACTTACAGAAGGGGACTGTTAGCTGAAATGGACTCTAAACCACTTACTGCATTGCCAAAAGGTGCCTGGCAAACAGTATCTAGTGAAGAGAAGCATCATCTTCAGCAGCAAATGCGTGACTTTCCAGAAAAGAGCATTTGAGGAGAAATTGGGTGATCTGAGATAGAGATTCTCAGGCTGCTTGACAAAGGTGGGTGGATAGGACTCCAGAGGTTCTACAGGTTCTACACCTGCCCATCTCATTCAAAACAAGCAAAGAGACCTGCCCTGTAAAGGCAAAATGAGAGGTGATTCTAGTACCATGATATCTTTAAGGTGGTAAAACAAGACTATTATCCTGAAGCAAACAAGTATTTTAGTAAACAGAATTCTGTTGAAAGATACCTGAAGAGCTGCAGAAGAATATCATAACAGGCAAAAAACCAAGGTGATGCAGAGCTGAGAAACAGCCTAAAAAAGTTTTATTTTTTACACCAAGAAGGCTCATACGGAAGAATTCATAAGGGTTTTTTTCCATGCATCAAGAATAGGGGACAGTTCCAGTAATTTAAGAACAACAGTAAATTAAAAAAAATATAAAAAAACCCCAACAGTAAATAATAAAAAAGCTATTCTTGTAAATAGCTCCAGAAAAGTGGCTGCAGAAGTAACGTATGCACAGAAACATTTGCACTTAGGAAAAAATTATTAAACATCCCTCTCTAGCTTGCATTCATTTTGGGCTGCTGTTCTCTCTTCACTGTTGGAAATACGTACTTACAGATAAATCTGGGCTGTGCAAATCAAATGCATCTTCTTCAGATATTAACTATATTATATAATAGTTTACAATGCAGTTTAGGAGATATGAGATGAGCCATTTCCTATCTGGCCTATTCAGAAAACTGTTCAGCTCATCTTTCTCTTGTTCTCCTTGGCACTGTCAAATTACAGAACAACAGAAAAGGGGGTGTGTGTTGTTACCTGTTGGCAATTTCACCAATTTAAAACTGCAAAGTAGAACACGTTCCCTTGTTGAAAAGTGTTATCAGAGCACTTAGGTTAAAAGTGCTGTCAGAGCACTTAGGTTAAAAGTGTTGTCAGAGCATTGATAAAGGTGCAGATAAAGCAGATATGGAGATATGGAAGATGCTGGGACAACCTCTCATGGTCTCAGAGCATTGATAAAGGTGCAGATAAAGCAGATATGGAGATATGGAAGATGCTGGGACAACCTCTCATGGTCTCAGAGCATTGATAAAGGTGCAGATAAAGCAGATATGGAGATATGGAAGATGCTGGGACAACCTCTCATGGTCACGGAGCTTATCAATCCAGAAATATATGTACTACCAAATTCCCTGCTTCCTAGCAGAACTTCCATGGAAGAATGAGATTAATCAGGTACAGAGAGCCTTTTGTTTTCCTTAAAAAAAATGGGAGCCTGAGAGATGATGAATTTTTGGTATGGCACACGCTTTTTGGGATGACTCTTATGGTTATTAATCCTGAAGATGGTCTGGCATCCTCTTAGGAGAGTAGCAAGAAGGTGGATGTTTGGCCATGTTTGGGACAAAAACAGGTACTCACCAAATCTTCTCTGAAGCTCTGTTTACCTATAGGCCCTAAACAAATGCAAGCTTTTATCTTTGGCAGCATTAATTTTCAGGATTTCTTCCTGCTCTTTTCAAAATGACAGGCTCAGGATGACAAACTGTTAGATGAGCTCTTGCAGCTCTCTCTGCAGAGGAGCCAGATAACAGCTGGAAGACAAGGGGTAGTCTATTTTAGGATTGCCATGCTGCAGGGAGTATCCCTGAGGAAGTATTGAAAAATGGTGTACTGTCAAGCATTGCAAGCCTGCCTGTGGCTTGTCACGTCTTGGTAATGGTGTGTGGCTGAACCAGCCTTCCCAGGGGAAGGCAGTTCTCTGGTGAGAGTGTGCGCAGAACACCAGCAGCTCACACACTGCTTGCTAAGGAATCCTTCACAGCAAGACAGTTTTGCACTGAATGCCCAAACCATCCTGAAAGGGGCTTTGCATAGGGTGATAGACACACCCTTGAGAAGGCAAGAGGGAAGGTGGTGGATGACAGTAAATACAAAGGGATGTAATGGGCGTAGACTACAGACTTCTGCGTTATGCATCCCATAGCCACAGACTGTCCTGGGAGGATCCAAAATGAATTTCTGTTTGGTTTTCCACATGCTCACAGCTGGGACGATGCAGTCCTGTGGAAGCACAAAGAGACCAACACGATCAGTCATCTGGCTGATGTCTCGCATACAGGGACATGTGGCTAGGGAGAAGAGTAGCCACAGCCACATGGCTGCAGAGAGGTGGCACATATACATGGCTCTGGTAAGTGATGTTGGCTGGACCTCATCACACCGAAGTCTGGCCAGTTTGCTGATTTCCAGATGAAATTTTCATTTTGTGTCTGAGAAATCTGGACTAGTTGGGATCTAAGCAGAGGGGAATATTGTCTGAACTCCAAAGAACTCCAAAGAACTTTGTGGATCTATAAGTGCAGCTGTGTGGCTCCCCCCCTGTCATTTTCTAGTTTTAGGTGAGACGCAAAATGTTACTGCACTCAATGGTATTCTGGCAGTAGGGCATAAATAGTGATACTGGTGTGTGTAGCCATTCTGGGAGGTCTGGTGAAGTATGTCTTGAAAGATATAAGTGATTCCTCGTGCAGGGAGTGATCAAAGTGCCAGGAGTAGTCCTTTACAGCATAATTTAAAGGATTAAATGCTAACTAACATTCGTGCTCAGGCATACCGGGATGCACTGAAAGAGCTTGCTGGAGATGAGAGATTTAGCAGTACAGACACAGCCAGGGTTAGTCTAACAAAGCAATATACATGCAAGCTGTAGTAGAACTACAGTGTGAAAAGAGAACTGGTGAGCTGAAAGATGCCAGAAACCTGAGTGCTAAAGATATAAAAATCCCCAAATCTTACAAACCTGAATGTTTGAAGTGAGTGGCTGCAGTTCCAAAATTTTAAACAAAAAAGTTACACTTACAGCCTAGAACTTCTTAGTTTTGGCTTTTTTCCAAGAAGGTAGGTGAAATTTATATTGCCTTGATTTATCCTTAGTGCAGCCCAAAGCACAGTATTTCACCTCAGCTGGTGACCATAATGTTTCCAGACAAAGCTAAAGTAAAGCACATTTTTGTTACGAAAGGCCATGCAAAGCTGATATGACTCATTTGAAAAAGCTAACACAATAGTGTCCAACTTCTTGATTATTTTTAAGAATTTTAAAAAAATATTATTAATTTGGATAATACTGAGCATTTTTTCATCTTGTTCAGTTCTGCACATTTTGATGAAAAAAATTAACCAAATATTGAAACTTGCTTGTACATTTATAGAATCATCGAACTATTTAGGTTGGAAAGAACCTCTGAGATCACTGAGTCCAACCCTAGTCCTCACACAGCTGAATCCACCATTTCCCCAAGTGCTGTATCTCCATAACCAGGGATGGTGACTCAACCACTTCCCTGGGCAGCCTGTTTCAATACCTGGTAACACTCTCAGTGGAGAATTTTTTCTTAATATCTAATCTAAACCTCCCTGGTGCAACTTGAGGCCATTTCCTCTTGTCTTATTGCTTGCTGTTTGGAGAAGAGACCAACACCTACCTCACCCTAACCTTCTTTTACGTGGTTATAGAGACTGATAGCCTTCTCTGAGACTCCTTTTCTCCAGGATAAATGACCCTAGCTCTCTCAGCTGCTCCTCATAAAACTTGTTCTCCAGATCCTTCACCAGCGCTGTTGCCCTTTTCTGGACACATGCCAACCTCTCATTGTCTTTCTTGTAGTGAGGCACCCAGAACTGAACACAGGATTTGAGGTGTGGCCTCACCAGTGTCAAGCAAATGGGGACAGTCACTGCCCTGGTCCTGCTGGCCACTATTGCTGATACAGGGCAAGAAGTCATTGGCCTTCTTGACCACCTGGGCATGCTCTGGCTCATTTCCATCTGCTGTCAACCAGCACCTCCAGGTCATTTTCCATTTGCAAGCTTTCCACTCTTCCCCCAGGGTGTAGTGCTGCACGGGCTTGTTGTGACCCAAGCACAGAACCCGTCACTTCACCCTTTGAACCTCTTGGAACTGGCCTCAGTTCATCAATCCAGCCTGTATAGATCTCTCTGGAAAACCTTCTTACCTTCCAGTAGACCAACCCTCCCAAATTGATGTTGCCTGCAAACTGAATGAGAGTGTGCTCAATCCCTTGACCAGGTCATTGATAGACTTATCAAACAGTATCGTCTCCAGTACTGAGCCCTGGGGAACACCACTAGGAACTGGCCACCATCTGAATTAAACTCCATTTACCACATCATCATCTGGTCCTCGGATCAATTTAAAATTTAAATTTACATTGCTTAATAACTTGCCTCATCTGTGAAAATTTTGTGTTAAAACTCCTGTGCAGCCAAGACTTAACAGGAGATCCAGGCAGTCTTGTATCATGGACAATGTACTCCAAGGGTATATATAAAAAAAGAAATGATGATGAAAAGAAAAAAGGATTATTTATTTGTTATACTTTGGTCATCTTGCTTGCTGTACAAAAGTTATATTTATTTTGCTCTGACCTAAAGCAATTTCTTTGGTAATCAACACTGAGAAAAGAGGGTAAGGCAACCATGAGCACAGGACTCATTTGGTAGCACAGATGCTGTTCCCAGCAGGTTTTCAGTGAGCGAAAATTCCACTCATCTTTTATATCCAAGAGCAATCTTCTCTAGCTTTGCCACTCAGATATTTGCTCTCACAGTGTCTTACATAGCAAAATAGTGACTGTGATGGTTAAGAAGTGTGATCACAGATTCTCTACATCAGCAAATTTCCTTCTTTTCGAAGGAGCTTATGCATTTTCTGTTCAATAATGAAACCGTAATAATGGCTTTTAAAGAAGTATTTTATCACTGAGAAAAACTATAATCTTATTTTTTTAGTGTTTTAGGTATGTTCTTAATTATTGTTCAGCTCTTACATTTGATGAAAAAACTAATACTTAACCCTGTGCTTGGTAATGAGGGTGAAATGACACCTAAAACTTGCTTTTTTCAATTCGCAGAGGTTAGGTTTTTTGGTGAGAGGATTTAAAGTAGAAGAGAATAGTTCATTTCTGAAATCAAGAATTTTTCTTTAATGGCTTGATTATAGCCTATGAAGACTCCTGGGATAGAATTCTAACATAACTAGGTTTGTCCTTAATATATTCAAACCTCATCAATTTTACTTAAATGATATTCAAGCATGAATGTTAACTAGCAGAACTGTAGTCTTTGGATTTTTGTAATTCCTGTGGAATCGTGATGGAATAAGGAAGATGAGATTCTTTTATGGTTCTGACTGCACTGTTCAGCAGGGAGCATTGTGCGAATCACTTGATTTAACAGAGAGGGATTCTGAACGAAGTCAAAACAAGAGAAAAGGTCTCCCAATGAGCCGTTTCAGCATATAGTTTAAAGGAGGGTATTGTCTCCTCCATGTCTCTTACAGCAAAATTGCAAAGAATTTGAGGAAGAAACAGAAAAGCATGTATTCATGGCAGGTAGCATAGCTTTTTGCTTTCTATCATCAAAGGAGCTGTTTAAGATCAAGCCAGCCAGTTCATGGGCTGTTCTCCACATACGGCTTCTGATGCATATTTCCATATTCACGTGGCTTGTTATATATTTGGTGAAACTTAAAACATATTACTGCAATTAGTTCTGTGTACTATTGTGTGATTTATGTGTGTGTGGCGGGGGCTCTGTGAAGGATCATTAGGAAGACCTCAATGGTTTGAGCTAGAAAAGTCTCAAGATCCAATACATCATCTCTATTTTGACATGCTTTTGCTCTTTTGGGTTGTTGATCTTTTTGACTTGCTTTTCTTCATAGGTGATAATCTGTCACTCTGATAAAAAGAGTTTACCCCTTCTTTTTCAACAGCTTGATCTTATATAGTTTTTAATTCTAGACACTTTTACAACAGCTGAGTTAAAAGAGTGCTTCTCTGCATTCCTGCTGCTCTCCTTTTAGTGTGTAAGTTGGCCTGCAGCTTCACTTCCCTTTGAGGTATGATGTGGAGGGTTCCAGGCCTGAGGTTATTTAAGGCTCAGAGACTTGCTTGTTCCCAGGAAAAGAAGTATGTTTGATCAAGAAGGATGATTACTGAGCTGCTTATATTTGAACTTAAATTACACCATCCAAGGATAGGTTAAGATCCAGGCAACTTTCTTTCCCTGCAGCAGTTTAGCATCTCAGTTTGAATCTATTCACTACTGGTTAATGACTAGAAATGAATACAGTGATTGTGTTGATACCATGATATAAAGACCTCACCTTTTTTCTTGTATCATATCCTATATAGTCTAAATAATTTCCTAACTTGGCTGATATAAGTAGAGCAGTTTGAGTCAGGATTTCTGATTCAAAAAATTCATAAAAAATGAAAACTCTACAGAATATGACATAGAATCTTTTTTACTTATGTCTTACTGATGGCATAATGAAAAAAATTATATGGGGAATATTACATTAAAAGTTGAGAGCACATGCAAAAAAGACCCAACCCCAAATATATAAAGTAGAATTCTGTGAGAAGAGATTAAAGAGATAGCGAAGGAAAGGTCAGGTCTCAATACATGAACAAAGAAAGAGACCTATGTGTAAAAAGGGTGGGAAATCAGGAGAAGATTGTTATGTGCCATTTGTTGAGCAGTAGGTTTTTATATCAGATTTGTAATAATTTGAAACCAGTGATAGTGAGACTAACATAAAGGCACATCTGAAATGACACTCTACCACTGTGTTTTGGATATAACTTCAAACTTTTTAATCTTAAAATGCCTAGGGCTAAATTGTAGTCTATTATGTCTGTGTACCTCTAGCAAAAGCACTTGAATTCAAAGAAATTACAGTGGTTACTAATCAGAGAAAAAAACCTTCTGGCTTTAGATCAGCATTATAAAAGAGAAATAAAACAACTGACAGTTCAGAGTACAGGAAAGCACTGAAACATGAAATCCTAAACCCTAGTTTTTTATTACCAAAGAGGATCTATGAATACTGTACTAATAGTCAATAAATGAGAAGGAAAATGTAATTCTATTTTGGTAAATATAAGTCTTTGACCTTGCTGCATTATTCACTCTTTGAAATTGAGGAATTCAGAAGCATTACATTATATATATGCCACTCTTAAATTTTTATTGGTACTTTTCTCCCAATGTTATTTTAAAGTCAACATAGCTAACAAAATGATTAGTTATTAATGATCATATTTATTGCATACTTGTGCCACAACTGAATGCTGTTAGAGATGTCATTTGAAGAATAGTTGTTGTTTACTATGTTTTTCTTCAAATTTGCTAGAGGTCCTTTTTCATAGGGGGGAAAAAATGTTACTGATTATTAAGTTTAACTGTGCCAGAAAAGAGAAGCAAATACAAAATAGGGTGTGAAAACTGTGCCTGATAAACTAACTGCTCACTGGTAATAATGTCAGAATTAGTTGCTCTGAATGTGATATTGCAGTGCAAACAATGCCAGAAGGTTGTGGTTTTTTTTAATAAAAAACCATACTTGATAGAGTTTGTTTCTTACAGCAATGTTAGAAACAGAATTACAGAATTACTTTTTACAAACTTATAAATTAAGACCAAAATTCCCATCCTTCAGGTCTTCAGCTAATGCTACGAAAAGAATGAATATTATGATTGTCAATATGATTGTCAATATGATTGTCAATACTTTCTTTTGGCATTGGCAAGAAAATACATACTTTTCTAAACTCATGACAAAGTAATATTCATCGATGATAAAGCAAAAGATACTGTCCACATTTATTTTCCTGTCCACATTTATTTTCCTTGTAATCTGAACTTTATTAAAAATGAACAGTAACAAAAATTAAAACGAAATCACAGCACACAATACATATTGAATTTTCATCCTTTTACTATTTGAGAAATAAGTTCAGGAATGGATTCAGATTTCATATGCTTAATAAAGTAACTGTCACGAGCTTTGAAAATTTAAACAACATTTGTCATTTCACCTGTTATTTGTATAAGGGCTAACATTAGCTTTGGATTGCTGATTTTCCCATATAGCCAAAGCTTTTCTTTTGAGATATAAATTTCTATGCAGCTTTACTTAGCTGTGAAATTTCCCTGACAGTCTTGAGCTGTCTCCTGTCTTTCAGAGCAGTCACATTAAAATGGATAAAAACTATGACCACAGGAAGAATGCAGAAAAGGGCTGTGAAACACCGGGCAAGATTTGTATTAGAGTGCAAACAATAACATGTCATCGTTCTGGATTCCAGGTATTCTCTACTGCCAGCAGAGTCCAGCAAAGGTAGAGAACTATGAGGAGTTCACCAAATTTGGACCAGTAAGGGTGCCCCCTCCCAGCAACTGTTATAAAAGCAGTTGCATTTAAGTTCCTTTTCAAATGTATTGAATTAGTGTAAATTATGCTGACAAAATGATGCCCCTTTCTTAGTTAGGTTAGCACACATGCAATACCAAAATATTTAAGTTATATCTCTTTTTGAGATTTAAGTTGCAGTAGGTAGTTTCACTGATGTTCCTCAGAAATGCCAAACTTAATTCCTAATTGCCAAATCCAAAGGAGACAACTCTTCTTCAAATAGGTAACATCCTCTTTAGACAGTTCTTCTCTTATTCACAGTATCATATGCAATATTAAGTGCATACTTCAAAAAGTTCAGTAAACTGATAAGGACTAAATATGTAATTTATCTCATAATATTGTAAGTGGCAAATTTGACTTATTTTGCTTCCTTACATCTTTAAAGCTGAGAAAGTCAAGTATGTGACTAATTTCTTTATGGACTCTGTCTTGAAAATATTGGAATAACTGTAATGCTGTTAATTTCAGTCAATCTATGATTTTACTGAAGGCTATGTGAAAGTTACTTCAGTTGTTCCAAAGCAGAATTCTGGTCTGGACAACTTGGAAAAAGTGGCATAGATTCCCTTAATGTTTAATAATTTTATGAGGAATAATACACAGTTAACCTGAACTTTAATGGAGCCTCTAAACAGCTGTACAAACCAGCTACTACTAATGGGGCATCAAAAGTACTTTAGGTGTTTTTCCAGTAATTAAAAACAGGTGGTCAATAATATTTTCCACAGTTTCTAAAGAAATTTACTAGCTAATAATTATGTAATCAAACACTGATTTACTAGTTTATAAAACGGTTTTGTGGTTGCATGAGGACAAAAAATGTTTGGGGGAAAAAACTAATCTTGGTAACATAATATTATTCCATTGAAGACAATAGCTAGTCTGGATTTATGGCAGGATAGAAGACAACATTTAACCCCCAATTCATAACTCTTGATTTTGAGTATTAAAGAGCATGATGGTCTCAGTTCAGAATGTTCAGAAATATTCTCCATCATAATTTACATTCATAATCAACTTTTCCTGCATACAGTTGCTCCTGATTCCTCCTCCCACCCACTTCACTAACACCCTAACTTACATTGTTGAAGAAGAAATGTTGCAGGTTTGCACAGATCTAGCTGTGCTCAATTTGATCAATACACCCTCACTGAATAATTTTAGAGTTTTTGACATAATTGATAAACCCTGATACTACAATGAGACAGATTATATGTGTTCCACATCCATGAATAAGTGACAAATTAAGGGTAATGTCTGCAGCAATGTTTAGTTTTGAAGAATTTAATTTTTAATAACTTTGTTACAGAATCTCTGCATTCTCAGATTAGTGTAAAGTTGTTCAATGTAGGGTTATAGGAGCCTCTAGAAGTAATGATTTCAAATTCTTAAACTATCCTTAAGAAATAAAACATGTATATTTAAATAAATTTTTTTTTTATGATCTGTAAATGCCTCCTTTGACACACAGACACTGCATTTTTATATTCTAAGAGGCAATGTCTGTACTTTTTCCTTTGCACAAAAAAAGGTTGCTCTGTGCCTAGCAGCTCAGAGGGTGTCAAACACAAAATTTGAGGAACAAGAGAGGTTATGAATCTTCAAAAACTTGATAGGCAGGTGGATGTGGGGAGAAACCTTGAGTTCTATTTAATGGTGTGATTTCTATAGGAGAGGTTAAAAGGCCCTGCAAGCAACATTCTTGGCTGAATGCATCTTTTCTTGATCCCGGCAGAATTCAGTGAAAATTTATTCAGATTTTTATCTGGTATAGCTCTCTGCTCAAAATACTTATCTGGATATGACAGACCTTAAACACCTAAATTCAAAAAGGAATTTAATAATTAGAAGGTTGTGACTTTCATTCTGCATTTCCTAAGTAGAATATAGAACTATTTATATGTCTGTATTTTATAGTTGCGTCTATGCTGCTTCATTGTCTAGGAATAGCCATCCAGAGGTCAGTGTGTGGAGATGAATCACTAGCTGTGGCTTGCTTAGCTGTTAGTACACAAAGCTGAAACCCATACTTTCA
The DNA here is from genome assembly GCA_013396875.1 of Vireo altiloquus. Classification (NCBI taxonomy): domain Eukaryota; kingdom Metazoa; phylum Chordata; class Aves; order Passeriformes; family Vireonidae; genus Vireo; species Vireo altiloquus. The sequence continues at coordinate 1,760,229 of VZRF01009875.1, forward strand.
AAGTAGGTGGGGCATATGTAAAGAAACGAAGTCCCAGTGTGGTTCTGTAATCCAGGGCAGTTGTAACATTTTTCAGTTCTTCCTCCAGGAAGATTCTGGACAAAGGGTGGAAATGGGACTTGCATTGGTTTGATCTTCATTATGAGATTTTATCAGTATCTGCAAGTAAAAATGAGAATAAATGGTAATGTAAGTAGATGCCTCTCCTTCCCTTAAGAAAAAAAAAAAAAAAAAAATTAAAACTGGTTTTGTCTGAATGTGGAGCATCAGTTGAGTCTGACACAAAATATCTACCCTTAAGTGCTCTGGATAACTTTACAGTCTTAGTAAACATTCAGTCATTCAGATGGCATTCAATCCATCAAAGGGATGGAGTGGTGTTAATGGCAATCATGATAATTACATCCAAGGGGTTAAAATCTATTTCAGTGATGCTTTGTGGTTAATGGAATTGATCTTGACCCTTCTCTTGCAGATGTCCCTGCACAGAGTTGTGTATAATGTCAGTACTGTTCTCAGCATGAATTTAATTCTCCAGTAGAACATACACCCCTGCTGATACACTTGATGCAGCACAAGTAAAGATAGGGGATTCTAATACAATAAACTGTGGTAAGACAAACATAAATCACTTCTATGTGTGCATGCACAAACATCTGCCCTATTTTTTCTAGTAAAATCTCTGAATCAGAAACCCACATAAATCTGCATCCCTCTGTGGAAGACACGCTGGATTTACAGCTCATCCTTATTGGATAATGCCTCATTTTGTCTATCACCTCCATGATTTGTGGAATACCAAAGGCATCTTATACTACCAAAAAAAATATAACTTCTAAGTTGTACTCAACAGTTGGGCTGTGTGCTGTATACAAGTTCCTATTGGATATTTTGTTTGTTTCCATGGATGTAAAATAGTTGAGTACAGAAAAATGGGGATTTTATCTTGGACATAGTTGTTGATAATTTTTTTTTTTCACAAAGGGTCATTTCATAGTTTCACAGCTTTATTGTCTACTATACTGGCTTTTTTTTGACTTTTAAACTGTGTTTCTGATTCATGCCACATTTACCTAAGTACTACTAAACAACTATTGTTAAATACAACATGCTGTAGGTGAAAAGCTAAACAGTAAAGTGGTGCCTAATGAAAGCAGTAGAGCAAGGTAAGGCTTCTGCGTACATTGTGCGCTAATAGAGCTTATAAAATGAGAAATATATTGTGGCAGGACAACAACAGAGGGTTGGTGCATATGCAAGAGATAACTCAGGCAGGTCACAGGCCCAGCATGGGGTATCTCTGGTGCCAAAAAGGGGCTCAGGACCCCAGCGAAGAATCAACATCTTAGTCTGGAAAGCAAATTTGGGAAGAGATGAAAGAAATATTCTTGACCAAAAGACACAGTTCTAATGTCTATAAAAACCCACACAATTATCACAGAGGCAGAGGTCTCTTACACACTCCTCAGAAAGGTGTGAGAAGGTTTCTCCTTGGATCCTTGGACCAACTCCAGGTCCCTTTCCCCAGGAATTGAGAGAGAGGATTTTTCAATATGTACTCCACCAAAGAACTGGATGGTAACAAACATTGGATCCTAAGTTATACTATTTCTTAGCTAGCTGTAAATTTAATGGTACCTATAATTCCATGACTATAGTACTAGTATTGCCTTTTCGTCTCATCCCTGTGCAGTAATAGTCTGTTTTAAGTCTTATGTCTGTTAGTTTTTTGTCTATAAGTAAATAATACATTTTATAATAGACTGAATCAGCCATTCTTAAAAAATTTGTGAATAAGAGTGGATCTTGGGGTGCTGGCCACCTCAGTACATCCACGCCTGCTGCCAGGGGCCTGGGCGAAAGGCAGAAGCTGATTTAAACCTACATTCATAACATATATATAGCGATATTTTTCCTTGCATGATTCACTCTAGCATCTTTAATTTCATTTTAAGCTGATGGAGGTAAATTAAAAAAGAAAAAATGTTATTGTAATGCTAGGAAAGAGGCCTAGATTTATTTGGATCCTTCAACCTACTCTTTACTAGTTCCATAGTATAAAAAATGTCTGCCATTTGTGTGCCAGGGTTTAAAGTGATAGTTATAGAAATATATTGATATGCCAATTAATATACTTTTTATTCTGGAAATACAATGGGAAGGATAATAACAAGTGGCAGATATTTAGAATTATTTTAATATTTCTTTCCATAAAAAATATTTCCCTAAAATCTAGAATGAAAAGCAGTCTGTTTTCCTATATTCTCTCAGATCAGTTTGACTTTGGAGTCTAGGAAGGTTAAAATTCATTCTGAAGTCTTTCTCTGAGCACAGGTATTCAAAGGACTTTTTGCCTCCATTTTCATTGAAATTGTAGAAGTGCAATTATTTTTTGAGACTGTTTCACCTGTGTCACATTCTTCTTAAATCATTCAGTTCATGTGAAAATAATTGAAGACATAGTCAGACACTGACAGCGGCACACAGAAAATTATTGAATCAGCTTGGTGTCTATGGGAAAAAAGCTGAAGTTAACCAATGGATAATTAATGATAAAAGATCTGCATTGGAGCTTAGAGGTAAGGAAGTTGTTCCCCACACCTGCAAGATGAATTTAGTGCATCAGATGTTCTCCTTTGTGTAGTCAGATTTGTTTGTGTTTTAAATGCACTGTAATGTTTACCAGTGGGTTTCAGTGTTGCCATTTTATTTCCTTCCTTGAGACCAGTTACTATTCTTGTTAATGCTCTTACTTTTCTAAGAATGAGAATTGATGTTACTACCATTACCTGGTATCTAGAGGTCATCCGTTTTAGACTCAGAACTGATGAAATCAATTTCTAGTTTCTGCTTCATAACAGGAACAAGAATATCAGGAGACAGAAAGAAACGTAACTGACCTGCAGTGTATTAGTTTCCTGAGGTGTCTCAGAAACACTCTTCTGCAATCACTTTCAAAAAACCCTGAAAATGTTGCGAGATTTGCAGCACTCTTCTCTCAAAAAACATTTTATCAACCCCCTTGACTTCAAAAATATTTTAATTGTTCTATTTTATTGTTGTGCAAAATATGTCACTGTTTTCAGTGATAGTCTACAAAATTTGATAGTCTACAAAAACCATTTTAGAATATAAATGTTAATGTGCTACAGTCATGAGTCTGCATTAGAGTAATCTTTCACTTCACTTTTCTGTGTGTCCTTAGAATGCTTTAGTATAACCAAGACATAAACAGTGCTGGAACCACATTGATTTCAAATGAAGGGATGGTAACAATTCCTGCAGTTATGAGTTACTTTTCTGCATGGAAGTTTCTAGCTAGTGAGCTGGAAAAAGGCTATTACAAGTGACAAATAATGAGCCAGAGAACCACTCATCCATCACTTTATTTTGCAATGATAATTTTCTAATAAGTAGGAGTCTGTAATGCCTCGGAACTCTTTCCCAAGTTCCTTAAGACATCTAATTATTCAGTATGATACTTTATTCAGACACAACTAAATTCAAATATGAAGATTTGTTTTGAGACTGTGGAATACAGTAGTAATCTTATTCCTTAATTTTTTGAATTTTACTTCATTTACTTAGTAGCTTCTCCAGTCATGCTAAAAAATAACAATGAATGTCTAAACAGTTGTAATTATACATAATTTGAAAGCCACAATCAGAAAAGCAGTCCTTAGTAGTAGATAAGACTGAAATACAGAACTAAAACTAAGACTAGAGACTTTTCGTTAGGAAATTCAAGAGGAAGAAAAATAAAATAAATAGAAGTGTCTGAAATATTGTAAGAGCAGGATGTGAAAAAGGAGATTTTAAGGTTTTTTTTTTTCTATTAGAAACTACTACATAATTCTAGTACAAAGAATTGTGATAGGGTCTACACCTTCTTTATTAAAGCTGTTTTGAAGCTGGAGATGATGTCCACTGCTTTCTCTATGCATCTTTTGTTTTCCACTGGCCAATGTAACATAGGAAGTGAGGGTAGAAACCAGAATCCAGGCAACAAAGAGTTGTCTTTCACAGCCTGGTAAACAGGAATTTTGCCATGGTTAGTTTAAGTAGATAGACTTTGTGTTGACCTGACAGGACTTAGGCCTGAACTGATTTTAATTTCTTTGAACAATTTTTAGGGTTGACTCTTGCTTGTCTGCTTTAACTCAACCTCATCCTTGATGTCTGGCGCACATAGGGAGTAGATTAACAGGTCTAGCATACCAGGTAGTGTGGCAGCCCAGCAAACAACAGCCCTTTGTGCCAGTTGAGACAGTCGGAGCTTATTCTGCGTCTTTCAAAATTCATCTGGAAACCAGTATGGGGGGCATAAGGGAGGGGAAATAGACTGTGATGAGAAAATATTTAAAAATAGATTTGAGTGAATCCAGGAGGAAAGGATCCCCATCACCAGCAATTTGCTGCTGTTGATGGATAATTATGGGTGTTGGTAGCTCACAGTGACACGTCACAGGACAGCTCTGCTTGGAGAAGACCTGGAGCCACAAATCTTCTGACTTAGGAGGACATTGGAAAGGAGACTACAACATGAGAAAAACTGAGTGGATAGTAAGTTTTCTTTCATGGCAGTTTTAAGGCTTTTTTTTGTTATTATTAATAGACTATTAGTCTTATTGTATCTAAATTAATGAGAAGTATTGTATTTTGAATAATTTGGATGTTATCTGAGCTAACACAAAATTTTTGATTCCACTTATAAAGTGTGTTCTACTTTTACCAATAAGACTTAAACTGTAACAAACACTTTTGGGCAAAGCCTTTGTGGAGACAGCTTTATCCTGAGCCATGCTGAAAAATATTTTTCTCTCTTCCATTTTTTTCCCTTCCAAGTTTTTGACTGCTGGGGAAAGCTGAGGGTGTGCTGGACTGAGAAGCAGCGTGTGGTGTAAGAACTAGACAGAGACTCTGGTTCTGCAGGATGTGAGGTACAGGTCTTGCTGTCAGAGGATCCTCCTGATAAGGACAGTGGGATTCTGTCACATATAAGTTGCTCTAAAATATACAAAATGCTCGTGAAAATACGGTTTTGGAGAAGGTTGTACTCTGTATCCAGGAATTAGAGAAAACACAAGAGGCTTTGGGGTTAGATAGTGGAAGGCCGAGGAACAGGGTTTCATTGTTTTTCATTCTTGGTTTGGGAAGGTGCAGAAGGGGCCACAGGGAGGGCAGGAGAATGTAGTTTTTTGCTAGAGAGGTTTTGGATTGTAGTTACTAGAGCCTTGAAGTTTGAAGAATGGCATAATTTTGGGGTTTTTTTCCCGATTGTTTTCTGGTACAAAAAATGAAGAAGAAAAAAAGTCACATTTATTTCTTCGAAAGTCTGGACAAGCAAGAAGTTTTTAAGTGATTGTACTCTACTCATTTTACCTTTAGATTTGTGTAGGAATCTTGGACTGAACACCATATGCTTGTTTCTTGCTACTCCTTCAACATGTGTTACAGTTCGTTGGTTTTGAATTTTTTGCATCTCTCAAAGGAGAATCCTACATTCACAGGGTTTTGTTTTAGGAATTCCCTGATCTTTCAAACATGCCAAGTTGCATTTGTCAACCCTCTTCACACCATCACATTTTCTCCTGAATGTCTTTCATTTTCAGTGATACAGTCAGCCCTAATTGGGTAATCAGTGCTCTCCAGGTGGAAAGGGAACTACATGTCCAGCAGTCAGCATCACTTATTGCTTTAAAGTGCATACAGCTCAACTACGTCCTATAAAAGTGTTGAGAGTAGCATTCCTCACGAGTATGCACCCAAGTCTGTTGCTTCATCCACCATGAAATCTGAGCATCCTCAGATAGGTGTGTACTGCAGACTGCACTTGGTTATCTGCCAAGAACAAAATTCGGTAGCTGTACCTAAGATGCAGGAATCACAATATATACCCTTAAGCTATGTTACTGTGAGCTGCTAGAAATCCATCTGTCTGGCTTGTCTACGTACATGTATTTTGAATCTTTCTAGCAAGGGAGCATTTAACATATGTTCTTTTAGAGACCTATACCCTCTGTTGAAATATTTTCAGATTTCCTTCCTAAGGGAGCCCTCCACGTACTACCATATGTAGCCATCACACAACTGGATTATGGATTAGTGGGAAGGAGCATTTCATGGTAAGCTCTTTATAATAGCATTTAATTTGAAGTATCCTCTTCAAATAGACCAGGATTGATCCACTATTATTATTCATCATCTTGAGATGAGGAAAAGTTTGACATGGTAAGAATAGCTGTGTAAAATTTAAAAAAGGGCTTAGAAAATTTCTCTCTCCTCAACACCAAACTTGGTTCAAAAACAGCTGTAATGCTGCTGAATTGCGGTATTTTTAAAAAATTCTTGTCTGGTAGTGTTACATTTTGAATAATTGAGCTGGACCAGAATTGTGGGTTTTTTTTGTTTTTCCTTTTTAAATTTTGTGTCATGAAAGACACTTTTAACAGAGGAGTCCTACATGAGACTTTTGTTTCTTGGATGTATGGGAAAATGTAGAATTTTCTTTTCACTCTGACTCACAAAACTCAAGTAACATATTCTTCCATGACAAACCACCCCAGAGGACACAGTGCAATATGCTTTCCTGACTTTTTTGTGTACATTTGTCTCTCCAACAGCAGAGTTTTCCTGAACATAAAAGGCTCACATGAGCTCTTAAGATCCATTTTTAAAATAATGGTAAAGAAAAACCCCATGAAATCTGAATTTGCTGACCTAGAATTGCTGATTTCAAGTAGAATGAGATAAGGCAACTATTTTAAATCATGTCAGTAAGTAGTTCAATAATGTACTTGTACTGACAGACAATGTATGTGAAATTAGGTCCAAATCCTCTAAGCCTGTTGGATCAGCAAAAATGAATTCTACCTTTCTCATTGTATTTATTGGAATTCAGATATTAGGAAAGTAACAGAATTTGGCATGAAGGAACATATTCTGAGTAATTAACTGAATTTTGAGGAAAAATGAGGGAGTTCACATATTTTCAACATTTCAGTCTTGAAAAACATTTTTCTGGGGTACTGCTGTCAGTTTTGACCTGAGTTGCATAGACATTTGCATATCCGTAACAGCAGAGAAAGTTTTGAACCATAAGTAATTATTTAAAATAATAACTATTATTTTTGCATTTCTAGAAATTTTTTAGAACTATACTCAAACCATCCCTATATATAAACTTTCCAGAATGAAGGATTCAATGCAGAATTTCAGCAATGATTAAATCATAAACTTATGGAAAGAAGTGTTTGTAATGGAAATGCTGAATCAACATTAACAATAAAAGTGTGTGTAGTCATGATGAACAGTTTGATAACGGGTCTTGTAATGAGTTACAAACTTCTTTGTGCAGTAGAAGTGATGGTGATGGCATGACAAATTTATTTAACTTTTGTAACTGTAGATTAGCATGTACATTTATTCAGCTGTTCAAATTCACTTGCAATTGTTTTAGCTTTCTAAAATAAAGTGTGTTTCTATTACTAAGTTATAATGGACCTGCTAATGGGGTATTGACTACTGTTTCTTGTCATCCATCTTCTGGTGGAAAGGTGATCATTACTTTTCACTAAAGAATTCCCAGTTTTCTACACATTCATATAGAATTCCTTTTACAAGAATTCATTCCATTCACATTTGAAGAGAGCTCCAGCAGCAGCTAGTGTTTAATAGTTATTTTCTGTATTGAATAAAAATACATTTTCAGGGGTTTGCCAGGATTAAGAACTGTTTTCTTAACTCGAGATTTATGAACCATTAGCATGTCTTCAGACTTGAAATTTGAGTGCTATCAACTCAACTGATAAGGAACGTCTTATATAGAATTCATTTAAAAAATATGTTGTGGTGGAATGTTTCATTGAAATGAACTGTTGTTGAGAAACTCTTGGGAAACAGTGAGGTTGTAACTATAATTGTTTGTTTGGATTTCTACATTCTCGAAATAGAAGGCAAAGAGAAGTTTCCAAGCATTTGGTTCTATCAAGCTCAGCACAAGAAGCAGAAAATGCAAGAAACCTCCATATCCCCACTTTTTCGGTAGGTCCTTGGGACAGTTTCTGCTTTTATCAGAGCTCACAGTGCCTTCTGTTTCCTGGACAATTCCAAAAATTTCAAAAAATTTACCCACCTTAGATGTATGTGTATGTTTGAATCACCAATGGCTAAAGTCAAGCCGCCCCTTAGAAAACGATACTTGGGCATGAGCTGCACCTCTCTTGGGTTAAAACATTAATTTCCTGGAATTGTATTGTTTTCCTGAATTCAAGTACATAAAATCCCTGCTTCAATTATCAAAGAGTGGCTGAGCACAGAGACACAATTATTTTATCATATTGTTAGATTCTCATAAATGTATTGATTTATACTGGAAGAACATTGTCAGAAAGTTTTAACAGTCCAGTTCACAATCTGCTTAAACTGCCCTTCAGCTTTCTGATGAGCAGCTTTCAACAGGACTGTAAAAGAAAGAATGAGAATACAGAATAGAGGCCCCAGTTATAGAGAGAATCCGTTCAGTGCTCAGAAATTTTCCAGATTTCTAGGCAGAAGAACCTGCCACCAAACCAAAGGAAACTCTGTCATGCAAGTGTAAATTTAGCTTTATCTGTGATCATCCACTAAAAAACATTCCCAGTTCCTGACTTCGGTTCCCGTGGAAATCCATGACAACTCCAAGTTAAGAGTTAAAAGCTTTGTGTGCACACTTTAAATGTGAATGTTCACTCTCTGTAGTGACTGATCTTTGTTTTATTGCAATTCTCATGTTCTGAGTTTTCTCAACAGTTATGGGTGTCAGAACTGGACATATTAAATAAAAAGTGAACTTATTAAATAGACATATTCTTTTTCTTTTCTTTTTCTATCCAGGAATTGTCTGAGACTTTGGTGTAGTCTTCCACCCTGCCTCTATGGTAAGTTTTTACAGATTTTTTTTCTCCACTTAAGGAGTTTCTTTCATGTTAGAACATAGTGAAAGGAGTCATGATGTGGTGCAAAAGATAGTTCCTTATGTTTAATCAGCTATAATCAATTAATTCTAGTCAATACTGAGGAACAGACTTAACAGTGATCACCACTTTCTGAGAAACATTGAAAAGATATTAAGATCTGTATTCAAACCTTACCATATAAGTAGACACTAATGTCACTTTATGATTGCCTGTTCATATAAGCCCACATTATAATCACATGTAACATGTAAATATAAAATTTGAAGACACAGACATTTATGGATAACAAGAGCAAACAAAATTAGCCATATGCTGAAGAGTTTCTCAAATGCATTAATTTAGAATTGAGTCATTGATTTCTTGTAAAAGGCCATTGTGTCAGCAAGTTTGTAATAACTGAGAAGATGAAATAGAAATTATCAAATGAATGAAATCCATATTTAGACACTTTTTTAAAAAGCCAAACTGCTAAAAATATGTCATTTCACCTGCACTACATAAATCAAAGCTACTGGTATATTTGATCTTTTACTCCCCTGTGAGCAAAAGTCATCAGGATAGCACTTTGAAATCCATAGCGTGCTACTCTCTAAAGAGATCTTATTTCAGAAAATCTAATATGCCTCCTCCTTATAAAATGATTTTCATGGTTAATAGCAAGACTCTCATTTGACCTCCTGAGATCAGTCAATCAGTGGGGTGGTGCCTTAGTTGAATTCAGAGGTGGTAAAATTTCTTAGCACCAAAGATTTCTGCTGTGGTAGTTTGCACTTTTCATCTTTAATCGTACACTTGAAAAAAAGCACGAGAGTTTGTCAGGCATTAATTGTAAACAATGTGGTCCCACATACTCACACAAGGCATAAGGGAACTGAAAGGAGCAGACTTTGGAAAGCAGATCAGTGAGAAAGGTAAAGGAAAAATTCTCTTATTTTGCAGCTCTGGAGAGAGCACCAAGCAGGAGAAAATCCTGCAGAGCATGAACTATATGGGGATGTCTGGTTACCCTGTGCATTATTTCCCTAATATTTACAATTCTTATGGCAGTAGACTTTGCTGCTCTAATAAGGAGCAAGTTACTCTATATAATTTGTTTTGCTGCGTGTTAAATACATCACCTACATCCCAACACGACTAGCCATGCAGAGCTGTCTAAGCATGAGGGAGATTCTAAAGAAATGTGGAAATAATTCAGTTGTCCTTGTCTGCTCTTAGCATTTAGTATTTTTTATTCAGTTCCTCCAAAACTTGCTTTCTTTCTTGATTAACTTTTAAGAGCAAATGGTGCAGTAGTACAGCAGTGGCATCACAAAATTTATTCAAAACCTTAGGGACTGACGATAAGGGTTTGATTTTATGGAAATAACTGAAAATGCTCTGCAAATGTTCCATGGTCTACAATACTACAATGCTTTTACAGTATAAAAAATTTTTAAATTCATCTTATTTTCCATGAGAGGAAGAAATTATCATTCCATTTACATTCTAGAAAAGAGGAGAATGTAGTAAGGTTCAATAATGCTGTGCATTTGCTCCCAACAAAAAAATAATGTAGTTGGCTCATTGGAATGTTAACAAAAATCATTATCACAGTTGTCATGTTTAATAGGAACAGTATCCAGGTCTTTGATCTGTGACACAGCATAGAAAATATTGTTGACTTACTCTGCTAGAAAAATTAATAATGCATGTTATGGCATGGCACGTAGTACTGCAGAAAGAGATTATTTTGAGAACCATTTTGATCATCTGCTTAAGTAGCTGTGCTTTGTTTTGATGATCCACCTTTGCCCATGGTTTTCTCCTGTGCATTGTTAACTGAAAGAGTTAAATCTTATTTGCTTTTTACCCTTGCATTTGTCTCTGTCTCTACCAACCTGATTTTCACAAGCACTACAAATTTATGCTGTCTCTGGACAGAGCACTCCTTTCTGCACATCCACTGCCTTGTACCTGCACCTGCAGTGATACATGAGGACAGCAGACCAGTTCTGCAGTGCAGAGAGCAGGACTCCATGGTATACTTGAGGGAAGCTCTTCATCTTATATCACATAAGGTCCAGACAAATCTGCTTTTTAAAACATAGTTCACATTCCCACCGGGACTGCAGAACAAACAGATCCTGGAGTGTTTTATTTGTAGAAAACATGTTGAGTACCCAGAGAGGATGAGCCACAGATTTCTTCTATTAAATATATATATATATTCTCATAAACTTCATTCTATCCTCTGCCTAACATTTTTTCATCATGGTATATTAATCTTCAAACATTGGGGAAAAATTGTGGACTATCAAGAGAGAGATAAGTTCCTCAAAGGTGGTCGGATGTTTGTAGCTTCCATTATTGGCAAAAAAGAGCAGGAACACAACCAGTTCTGTTTACTTCCCAAGCCCCATGTACAGAGAGGTGTTTTAGACTGAGTCTTTGTTTCAGAGGAAAATGTTTATACTAACATCTAGTCTGTCATTCCTGTTCTATTCGTTTGTCTGGAACTTTACACAGAAGGGCCTCTATGGTGCATGGGATTGTGTGGTTTACAGATAAAAATGTGTTTGAAATTAGAGAAAGTGCAGCATAAAGTGAGATCTGGGAACACCTTTTACATTGATTTATAAGCAGTCTCATCTCAATAGCCAATTGTGTACAATCTGTCTGTAAGAGCTCTGAGGAACATAATTTATATCAAATTTTGTGAGGTTCAGCTTGGGAAATCTCACCTTGTTCCCACAGAACACCCGGATGTGGAGCAAAGGTTTTTTAAAGCCACTACTTCAAAAATTTGGTTTATTGTGGTCATTCTTTTAAAATGATTGTGGTGAGGTGATGAAAATATCCAGACAGTTTTATCACAAAAAATACGTGTGCATTGTCAGTTTTGTGATGAGAGGTATAATGGTAAATCCAGGTCTGAGCAGATCAAACTCTGCTGAAGTCAGACTTTGCACTAATTTCAAAGCAACAAGGACATCATCCAAGTGAGATGTTGAGGCAGGCACAGTCAAAGCATAGGCATAATCCCATAGAGCCCGTGGAATATTTCAAAGCATTTTCTCGGTTATCTTCCATAAAAACAAGCCTCCTTTCAGATCCTTGAATACCAGTATTCTTGTAACTCTCGTGTTAGCACTGCTGCTCTAGTGCTCTCAAAATCTGTATAGTACAGCTTCATGACTGACAAGTGCAAAAGAAAGATGCCAGAGGCATATTTCTTGCTGCTGAAAGAAGAAATTTGTGTTTCCACATTTGAACTGTCAGCTGTGAGCTGTTAGCAGGATAGGGAAGAACCAGATACAGCACTTCTGCGTGTAGCCTGCTGCCTTACAATACTTGAACAGATCATCCGGGCATTTAAACACTCACGCAGACTTCCAGCTACCAGGGAAAGCGACCATACATCACTAGATAGGTAACTGTATTGGTCAGAAATCAAAAAATACTAACATAATTTACTAATATATCAAAGTCATTAAAAGTCACCTAATGTAAGTATGAGAAGCTGCTAATTGGGCATATAAGAAGCTTATTTAGAAACCCTTTATAACTTAGCAAAGAGCCAAAATGAAGGAAGTTGAATTTATCCTGCGTTTGTGGTTTTGTACTTTTTGTGTTTTATATTTTTGGAACAAAGTGGCATACTGTGAACAAGTACAAATCCTACTGCTTATTCGCTTCTAAGTACCACTGAAGATTTTAGATCTACCCTGTATCATCACACAACTAGAATAGTTTAAACTTCTAGCAAATCTTGGGGGATCAGTCTAGTAATCTGGCCTAGACTACATGGATTGTAAATCGCCTATTTCATATAAAGAAGAAAAAGAGGGAGTGCCAGGGGTCAGGAAACTTGTCAGAGTGGCCAAAAACAGAAATAATGTTTCAACACTGTGAGACAAAATTAAACTTAGAATATACATGACCCGTGTGCTGGCAACTTAGTTAAGATAGAATTACTCTCTTGCTTTGAGTACTAAAAAGGACTTTTTCTGAGCAGAAATGTTCCCCTTTGTGTTTTACAGTACCAGAGATAGCTGTGCATTTAATGTTATTGAGCTCAGAAGCACACAAAATTGATACTGCTGGTATTACATGAGTTAGAGCGAGGCAATTATTTTGCTCTTTTTATTTCTATTGTTAGAAGGCATTGTATTAAATAATATAGAAATGTGTGTGGGTTTTTAATACTGTATTTTATTGATGTTCCATACAGTAAAGTCTGGAAACTAACCAGACTTTGTAGAATTAGAAATGTAGCAAGCAGTCTTCCCTCATTCTCACTTTTCCTTATGTTACATATATGCAGAGAGAATTCAGGCCAGCCTAATGCATTGCTCACTGACGAATCTTTCCAAGAAATAGATCCAATAATGAAGTAGTTGGAAACCCTGTATATTCACATTTGTAAATGGGAAAAGTATCAGCAAAGGCATGTTGTTATTGATTTTGTAATAAGCCGCACTAATTAACTAACTAATAGGCCAGCTGGAAGTCAAAATGGATTTTTTTTTTTTTGTGCACAGGTTGAGAGAAGCAAAATTACTACTGGAAGAATTGGAATTTTGTTTTATTTCAAAGGCATGTACTGGGAAAACAAAAGAGTCCAAAGCAATTGTGTAGTATGGTTTTCCAAAGAGGCAATAAATAAATTGAACCACTAGAAAGAAACTTTTCTCTGCAAAAAGGTACGTGTTTCTACCTGAGTTGTTTAAATTAATTTTCTTTACTGGGCATGCCATCCATTATTTTGATGTGTTTTATGTTGAATAAACAACGTTGATTGAAGCTGCATACCAAAAGAAGGAATTTTGCCACTTTTTGTTAAAAAAACTGTCTTCAGAAATGCAAGAGACCGTTTGAATGTCACTGCTTGAGAAAGTACTTCAGCAATGCTCCAAAATGAGCTTTTTTGGAGATGTCAGCTTTTGAAATAATGTTAATAGTGATAGTATTGCAAATATATCTGTCTAGCCATATTGGAATCACCTCTATACAAGTTTTCTTATAGGCAAATAAGAAATGTATTAGTCATGTGCACAAAGCCAGAGTGCCCCCATAAGAAAAACACTGGAACATTTCTCACAGAGAGACATTCACAGGTTACTTCCAAGTAAGATTAATTGGATTGATTTCAGGTGGCTGCTTTCTCATGGATAGAAAAATAGGACACAAGAATTGCTGGTAGTTTTTTTGATTCTTTTTACTGAAATTTCTAATATAAAACTCTAGTACTCTGAAGCACAGGTACTGATGCTCTATTACTTTGTAAGTGTATAGTTTACAAGGCATTTTGGAAAAGTAACAGAATACAGGAGTGTTTTGTATTGTGGTATGTATTTGCATATCATTCTGGAGACCTCAGCAAAAATTTAAATGTTTCGTTATTACTATTTAGGTGTTTCAGTTAATGAATTTTGAGGCCAGATGTTAGAACCACCATGATCATCTCATTCTGATTTTGTTTGCAGCAGAGGTTATAGGACATCTGTGAATGATATCTGACTGGAAGATGCACAGTGCTCAGTAGTCACTGCTCCTAGAAAAAACCTCAAGAAACCTCAAGCCTTGAATCTCTTATTTTTATTGATGAACAATGCTTATTAAGTTATACCAATGGCTAATTTTATTCTCTGGTTTAAAGCTGGCAAAAAATTTCATGTTTAATTTATTAACCCTTAGTCAACAACTTGTACACATCTCATTATATCTTACTTTGAGAAACAGAGGAGATAGATTTAAAAATCTGCTTTCTTTGTCTTTTATATCCAGGGTTTATGCTTCTTTTCAATGTACTACATTGAAATAACCTCTTAACTTCTCTATAATTTAATGATTATGATTCTTCAAATGTTCATGGGGTTTATATTTTTTTTTGTTTCCAATTTATTGATATTATTTCTAAAATGTGAAGGTGATACCTGGATAGAATGGTCTAATAGTGGTCATATCACTAGCATAGTATACACAGAGATAATGTAACTTCTCTTCTTCTGCCATGGAAGAATACAAAATATAAAATGAATAAATAATCCCAGGATGCATACTCTGTGCTACAGCCCAGCAAGTTCACTGTATGATGTGATGTCTTCAGAAGTGAAGAGTTGTGTCTAATAAACCCACTCCCTGTTTTTCAGAAAATTCATTTATATTCAGGAACCTGTGCTGGTGGACATGAGATATTCCCTGCCTCCAAGACACGCGGATGAAACCTTCAAAATGTCCTGAGCTCTCCTCACAGTGCCAAAAAATGGTAAGAGCAACAATTATAGGCAAGTAGCTGATCTTAAGGAAACAATGGGCTTCCTAGTAGCACAATGCAGAGATCCTCCAAGCTAGCTGGGCTTATGTGCTTCAAGCCAGCTCTGTGAGTTTTGTCTCCATCTAAATTAACAAAATGCTCTGTGGCAGGGTACCTGATCTGCTGCCAGTGCCATGCAGTGAAATGATGCTGTACTTCCAGAGCAGGGGCATTCACCTCCAGTCACAGTTCTGGCAGTGGTTGCACAGTAGTGTCAGTTTGTTTCGTTTTGTTTTGGTTTGTTTGCTTGTCTTTTAGAATTTTATTTAAAATTTAAATAATATAGCCACATCCTATGACACAATATCTCATAGGATGTAATCCGTATGTAATCCAAAGGATAGTGAACTGAATAAGAGAATTTTGAACAGTCTCTAAGCCTGACACTTGATTTTCTTAATAAACAGAATTTCTAGACCTCAAAGTTTTCTATAATCCCTATTATTACACCTCAGCATGAAACCAAAACTTGCGTGAATGCAAAAAGAATTCATTCTTTTGACCATGGTTCATAGATTGATACACTGACTTTACATCTAATAACATATATTTAATTTAATGAATTTAATGTGCTTATAAAATGTTTCTGACTGTGCTTATATTTTACGGTGTTGACACATTATCAGAGATTAAGGGTGCCTGTTGCTAAGTTGCTAAGTTGCTAAGTTTGTAAGAACTCATCTCATAGCAAGCAACAAACCTACAGCTGCTGATTATGATTTTTCTGTAATATTTCAGTTGCTTTATTTTGGCTGGTGAATGTAGTTTTTACGGTTTGCTTCCATTTGACCAAGCTCCAAATATAGTAAAATCTAGTTACACTTTTCTGTTGCATGACAGAGCAATATGAAATATATGTCAAGAGTTAAATATGAAGTGAAGAAAAATATTTAATTGTTTTACAGGTCAAGACTCTGCATTGTATTGTTTGCTTTTATTCCTGCCATTATTGTAAACTCTGTTGGCTTTCTGCTTTGGGGATTACAAGGTAATAAGATACAGGTGTTGACTTTTGCCTACCAAAATCTCCTATGCTGAAGTCCTGACAATATACACTAAAAGTGATATAGCTGATAATGAAGGAACAGGGAAAATATGCCTTCTCTGGCAGAGGTTAATTGGATTTGTCTTTCTGCTTTGCTCTATCTAGTTCTCAGTTTTGTGTTTCCTTCCTTTTTCCCCAGGAGGTATGAGTATGTGTGAGCAGGCTGCAGTGCTGTCCTTCACAATTTTTCAGAACACGTTTTCATTTCACATGTTTCCTCCATTGTGTGTGGTCTTCATGTCCTGCAAGGGTGTGGAATGCTGCCATGCATTTCTGCATACTTCATGTTTCTTGAGAGGAGATTTCTTCTTTATGAACTCTGTTGTAGGCTTTATTGATCCTAATATTTTATCTTCCTTAATTCAGTTGGGAAATATTAAGAAATAATAAAAATTGGAAACACTGACCCTACTTCCAGTTGCATAAATTCTGGGACAATTCAGATAATTTCCTTGACTTTTATCCTTCCTTTCATGTGCAAAGTTTGTATTTGTTCCCATTCAGTACTAGATAAGAACAGCAGTAAAAGCTGTGAATGTCTTTAGTCATTGTTTCAGTATGTCAAATAAAGATTTACAGACCTTGTTGAGTGGTGATAGAATCACAGAGGGATCATCAATGCTCTTAATAAGATATAACTTGTCATATCTGGTTTTGAAAGTTAAAAGAGTTTTGGTCTGTTTTTTTGCTTTCCTGGCTATGTCAGCTCTGACAGTTCTGCATTCTTATGTCACTTTTCATTTTGTTATTCAGCTTGGATGTAATTTATATTTAAAAAGCCTCCCAATATTGATTCACTGACTTATTGATCCGTTCACCGAATAGTTCAAATGAAGTCATTACCCTCTTAACCTCTGCATTTCCTATTTGCTTTGCTTTCGTTTCACCAGTCTCGATACTTCAGAGTTTTGTTTTTAAGAAGTGTGAAAACAATTTGATTTGCAAATTGTAAGCATGCTGTGATTTTTTATGCTTTTTAAAATCTTCTCATTTAAGCATTTAAGATTTTTTCTTCCCTCCAGGATAGCTGTGTTGGAAGAGATTGTTGATTTTGTACAAGTGATATAGTATCAAAGCCCTCCTAGGGATTAGTGTCACACCAACTTTGTGTGGGTGTTCAGCTCCTCTGTAGCAACAATTTACATTTCCCTTTCATATTTGCAAGGCTTTCAAAGATGTTTTTCTTGTTTTTATTTGTAGAAAGATAATGAGGTAAATAAGTCTGTGTACTCCCTAAAAAGGTAAAAAGACTTTTATTTTTTTA
This sequence comes from Vireo altiloquus, assembly GCA_013396875.1. NCBI lineage: Eukaryota > Metazoa > Chordata > Aves > Passeriformes > Vireonidae > Vireo > Vireo altiloquus. Next base: position 1,777,790 of record VZRF01009875.1, read on the forward strand.
AAGGAGAAACAAATTTGCTCCTTCAGTCTTCACTCATGTTTATCTATCAGAAATGACCACAAGTCTGAGTTCCCAGTTTTGCCTGTTCGTCTTGGAAGAACATATTCATTTTTCAGATGAAGCTGCATGACAACCTGCAGTTTCTGAGCAAGCCCCTTCAGATCACCACAAGTCACTAACTGCTCTGCAAATATAGATCAAAATGAGCCAAAATATAGATTTAAATCAGATTTCTGTGACTAAAATAAGGAACAAAAAGGTACCTATTTTTTATGAAAGCAGTTCTTAAAAATGTCTACTTCTTTGTAAAAAATGGAATAATTTAAAAACTAATGTGCTTAATTGGGACTTTTGCTTGCTTGCTAATATTCTTAAAGTGTGAACACTGTCCTTTTCCTCTTCTATTTTTTTGGAAGTTATCTCATCTTCAGTTTCTATAGCACCATATGTGAAAGAAATACAAATAAGGAATCACAAAACACATCTCTCCATGTGCATAAATATCAGATACTTTCTGAACTTCTATTACTTCTTCTAGTCCATTTCGTAGGGAAAAAGGATTTGACAGAACTCTCCATCATATTTGTGTCAGTGACTGGAGTTGGATACACAGTGTTATTGTGTACCTGAAAGTGCTAGTCCATCTACAAATGCTAGAGAGAGCCAGGAAAGATGAATGTAAAATTTTGAGGACCTTAGAGCATCCTGGCTGTTCCAGCAGGAATTTTGATATCAGGAAATTATCGAGAAGTTTATATATGCTTTCTACCCCAATATTAATGCATCCCTGGGAGAGTTGGATGTAACATGATCATCTGTATGGAGATAATAATTTTAATACTTTTCCTCACTGCAATAAAGCCATTAAATAAGTTATAAGTCTCTCCTTTGGGCTAGCATGTCAGTGATCTTGGATAACACTTTGTAATTTATAATAAAAATGTCCTTTTCCTTAAATCCTATATAAGGATTTGGCATTTGCTGGTCATTTATTAACATACATAGGAGAGAATATGTGGCTGTTTTTTACTTTCTGTTCTCTTAGGTCAGGTTTTTATTTTTGTAGCATAATTGACTAAAAAAGAGGTTTTTTTTTTTATTTACAGCTCTGTCAGTCAAATAACAATCAGTGTTGTAATTTTGATTTTTTTTTAAATTTATTTTAGTGGTTCCTGTATCAGCTTGATGAATCTGTAAGTGATTTGTGCTTGGGTATGTGCACTGGGGAGAGAAGGGCTTGGCATTTTCAGAGGTGATTTGTAGTCTGGAGTTGAATATGGTCAGTAAACAAATCCAAGTCTCAGCATTGTCTAAAGTCCTGATGAGACCACATGAGCTGATGTGCAAAGTTAATATAGGGCCAACTTAAAATTGCAGATAAAGCACAGTGGGAGAATTGTGGCTCAAATTTGAGTATGATTGGGGATGAGAACCCAGCAGGTTTCTCTATGATTTGAAAGGGCCAGATAAGAATATAGAGAAAAATGTCATTGCTGATCCCTGTACCAATTGCCTGTGTGTGAGAAAGAACGCTGGCAACTGAGAACATACAAAACTCTCCACAGATTAATCTTTCCCCTTGATGGTGTACTCTATTCAAGTGCAAGGTGAAACCATCTGTACTATCTGTACAATTTTTTGGCTCCTTTTTTTGTACAGACAGCCCAAAATGCTGAAAAAGGAGTGATCTGGTTTCAACTAAGGTAGAGTTAATTTCTTAGTAGCTGTTGCAGTGCTGTTTTGGATTCAGAATGAGAATCATGTTGATAACAGACTGGTGTTTTGATTTTTTTGCTAAATCATGTTTATCCTAAATGAAGGACTTTTTTCTTTGTCTCATACTCTGCTGGTGAGGATGCACACATAAACTCAAAAAACCCCTAAGAAACCTCAGCAAACCAACCAATGACAACAAAAAAAAAACACCCTGAAAAAAAACCTCTGGGAAGATGCATAGCTGAGACATATTACCTGAACTGATCAACAGAGTATTTCACATCATAAAATGTCATGCCTGCTATATAAAACAGGAGAGTTACTCGGGAGGAGGAGCCAGTCTGGATTAGGGAAGGGGGGGGTCTGTCATCAGTCAGAGGGTGTTGAGCAATTACATAGTACATAATTTGGATTTTTTTTATTATTTTAATTATCATTATTATTACTATTTAAAATTATTATTGTATTTTACTTTATTTTCAATTATTAATCTGTTCTTATATCAGCTTACAAGTTTTATTTCAATTCCCCTCCCCATTCCACCAGAGTGTGAGGAAGAGAGTAGGACTTGAGTGAGCAGCTGTGAGTGTTTCGTCTCCAGCTGGGTTTAAACCATGACTGGGAGAAGTATTTTTCTCAATGCCACAGCTCTTAAAAGTTAACAAGATTATCTATACTGAAAGCAAGTAGCCTGGTTTCCTTTCAGTTTATGCAAGGAATCTGTCATGTGAGTTCTGTGTTTTGGCAGACTTTTCTGCCTTTAACAATGCATGATCAGGTGATATCTCATTTCCTACTTAATACTTTCAGGTATGTTTGACAGTGGAAGCAGTTTATATTACTTATTATGTGCATGAATTATACCTTTAGCTGTACCTAGAAATCTGGATGCTTCTTTAATTAAAGTTTCTGCCAGGCTCAGAGTCAAGATTTGATTTGTGTGGTTAGTCTGCATCTTAGAAGACTATCCTTCATACCATGCAATTGAATGTAGTGGGATGCATTGCTTTCAATCTACTATTTATTTTCTATAAGTAATTAAGTATCCATAGATTCAAAGAGTAGCTCTGCTTACCTGGAATATGCCAGAATCAACCATGTCCATAATCACCTGCTTCAGTGCAGATGCAGATGAATCTGAGCAGTTCTTGCTTTGATTTGAAATGATGTGTGTAGAGAGCTTAGTCTAAGCAGAAAGTCTTTCAAGAACATACTTTCTACTTTTTCTTCCTTTTAATTTTGCAATGGCAGAAGGTATTGTATTCAGGAAGATTCCATGTGTCTGTAAGTACTGCTATGACACCCTTGTAATTGTCAGTGTTTTTTCTTGGTTTGGTCTTTGATGTCACAGATATGCTGACAAAAGCATTTGGTTACATAAAAACTGTGAGGAAAGAAAACAAGGGGGTATATTCAGATCATCAGTTGTTTAAGTTAGGCAGCTCTCTCTATCCTTCCTGCACCAGTGGGGCTTATTCTTCTTTTCTCCAAGTGTTCAGGATAGGAGATTCCTTTTTTTTTGTCTGAATTGCACAAAACAATAGCCTTCTTTTCTCAAGGGTCTGCAATCTAGATCTAAGTAGACTCTTATATAGTCTACTATTATACTACTTCAGCCTAAGACAGATCGTTAAGATTAGAATGTGTTAATATTCATCATGTCAATGCATAAATTTCTCTTATTTTCTGTTTCAATGCCTGGAAAATGGAAGACTTCGAAAGGGGAATCAATATGTTACTCAAGTATGGAAGGTAATGACCTACACTTAGAATTACACTTAGAAATATTTGTTCTTGTTAGGATACTTTTGGTTGAGTTTGGAATGTTTTCTTGCCCCTTTGTGAGGTGTTGAAATGCAAGGATTGTTTTTATTTGTTCTATAACATTCACCTTGAGTGACTGCTCCTATAATCAAACAGAATGAAATCCTGTGTCTGATTACATTTTAAGAATCTCTTTCCATCTGGGAAATAATACTGCATTGGCTTACTCTGAGATAAATGCATGATTAAATCCTAACAGGTGTTTCCTTAAGGGGGAAGGTTTTGCAGGCTTGTTGAGTCCTCAGGTTATGTGACTACTCTGTATTTTTCAGACAGAAGAAATATTTTCTTTTGCATAATGAAGGAAATCAAGCTTTTCAACCTCTCAGGCCTGTTCTAGTGTTTTAACTACTGACCAGTGCTGCTGTAATTTCTTTTAAAATATTTCTTTGTATTATAGGGAGTTCAGGTATATATATAGTTTTTTATATTAAAAAGATATATGTTTAAACCACCTGACAATTTAGAAATTTTTATTTTATTATCATCCAATTATTAAGACTATGCACAGTCTTGGTCAAAATATAGGCAATACAGGGGTTAAAACATTTAAAATAAATTATTGCTAGGGAATTAGATTAGATTCCATGTCAGAAGATTTGTTATTACACTTTCATATTAAATGGAATTTTAGTTAGAAAGCAGTAGAAATTTTGTTGGAATTCAACACCACTGCCACAAACAATTAGCAAGGACTCTTCCTATTCCTGTAATTTACTTATTTTTCTTGTGTATTTATCCAGAATCTGTCCTCGTGGAATTTCCTAGGAAAATATTTCTGAGCAGAAGAGGGGTTTTTGTGTGCTTGTGTATGTGTGTGGGGAGGAATGAGAAGAAGCTACAGAAGGGGAGACAAGTGAAAATAGATGAGAGCTTCAGTATGGCTACGGAATGCTAAAGGATCTCATATCCATTTTTTTGCCCTTTAAATGCTACACTAGACATCGTAAATAGCTGCTCTATCCGCAAATACCTTCACAAACGGTTCTTTGAAATCCACTGTCCTTTGCAACTCTGCCTCGTTTGTAAGCTCCTGCCATTTATCATGGGAGCAGCTGTCATGGCAGGGCTACAGGTTGAGACAATCTGTGAGCCAAACGCTGCTGCTGTATGCTTCTGTGAAATTTAGCTTAGATTGTTCCTGTCTGGTCGGGATAGAATCCATTCAGCATGGAAAGCAGTCTCAACAGAAAGAACTAGCTGGGAAAGGATCAGCGATATATTTGGAAAACAAAGTGGAATGGATTCAGCAAGAACAAGGAGGAAATCAAGACCCTGTAGGTCTTGAATTGGTGAAGGCCAGTAAAATCTGAGAGGAATTGAATTTTCAGAGGAATTGCCATCTGTAGTGCCTAGGTTTGACTTGAATAGTCATCCTGATGTACTAAAGGAGGAAAAGTCAGCAATTTTTGCTTTGCAAAAAGACAGATACTTTTAAAGGTTATGCCTATTTAAGACCCATCTTAGAAAAATATAATTCCTAGATTATATGCAGGGGTGTATGTCTGTTGTTGGTTATATGGATTAGAAGAATCTAGAACTTTTTATACTGCCTCAGAATCGCAGCCTGCCTGAAAGCAGACAAGTTTGTCAGACAAACACTTTGGGTGTCAGTTTTTTACTAGCTGATTCATGAGAAGTTATGACATCTAGATTCAAATACTTTTACTTAAATTAAAAGAATTAGCATAATAAATTCTTTCCTGTAGCATGGTAAGTGTATCTCCTTTCGTGCTATTGCATATCTTATTTCCTCTTTGTAAATTGTTTGAGTCAACACTAGCAAATGTGCAGTGGAAGTAAAAAAAAACCTGCAGATATAATGTTTATTTTGCAGAGCTTCACTGAATCAAATAAAGTGAAATCTGTGCTATCCTTGTTTTCAGGACATGTGCATTGTGAGTTCACCACAAATTTGTTGTTTTAAGACTAATGAGGAATTTTAGGTTACGGATATGCAGCCAATGTCATAAAAGGTGCACAGCAAGAGGGGCCAGGTATTTCCTCCAATTCAGCTCACAAGAGCTGGGAAGCAGTCTACAGTGGTGAAATTGCAAGCAATATTTTGCTTGAAGTCCTGTTTCCATAAAAATTCTTTAAAGGTACGTGATCTCACATATATGCCGGAGGTAGTAACTAGGCCTGATGCTTTCATTAAAATGAAGAAAATGTCATTAGCTAAAAGTTGCATTTTGTGGAAAAAATAGAATAGAGGAGAAAGAATAGAAGAGATAAATCTAGCATGTGAGTTTTTTTGTCATCTAATGGCTAGAACTAGTCCAGGAGCTGGCAGTTACTAGTGCAGAAATGAAGTAAATCAAGGAAGATGGTAGAAGTTACTACATTTGCAGTTATTTATAACTCTAGAAAATGGAAAACCTAAGAACTTGGCCAGTATAGTTTAGATGTATAGCTTAAGTTTTTAGTGTGATGTGCCTTGCCTCTGAAATAAATGTTTAGCAGCTGATATTGTAGAATAAAATAATACACGTGGGAAAAATATTTCCAACTTTTCTGTGTTCAGGCTCTTAATGAACTCTCATCATTTCAAAACTTGTTGGTTATGTGCAACAACATATTTGTATTCATTGCTATATTTCCTTGCTATAGGAAAGCTGGTTATTAAACTAAAAATTTTGATATGTGCTGTACTAGGTATGAAATATTTCACTTAACTAAAATTTGAAAGTTATATGTTTTCTATTATTTATTATTAAATATAAAACTTGTACCTTTACAAACATTTTTGTTTGCTTTAAAGAATAGATTCAATAATATCTTTGCATGCACGTGGGACTGTTAGTTTTAAAGCACAATAGTTCAATAGCATTACAAGCTTCTTAAAATAATCTTCCATGATTCTGTCACCCAAAACCTGAGTGTTGTCTGTTGTGGAGTGCTCAGTGGGAAAGAAAATTTTACCTTGAACTCTTTCTTGCAAATCCCTTCAGTTTTCTGACTGTACTCTCTCTCTGCAGGTGAGATTCTACATTTAAATGCATCATAAAGCAGAAAAACATGATTTTGTAAATCTGAAAGGCTTTTAAACTGAATGTTTAAATACACTTGTTCACCGTGAATTTTGAATGATTCAAAAGGGCAAGTGATCATTCTCTAGTGGCTTTAGTTTGCAGTGTGGCCTTACTGACATCTAAAGCTTGGTATCTAGTAAGCACAGACTCCATGTTTAAGAGAGGTTTGGAAGAAAAGACTTGAACTGACGTCCTCCTTGACCAGTTGAGTTCTGAAGGGATGGAAAATGAGAAAATAATTTATGTAACCAGACTTTTCTAATTGATTTTATAGCTCTACCGTGGTAGAGGAAACAGTATGAGACTCTTATATCATCATTAATAGTAATAGCTCATCCTTCAGAGAAGATGACTACAATCTAAACCATCTGTACCTTTTCACATTGCCAAGTGAAGCCAAATCCTAAACCGAGGAGGGTATATGCTCAGGAATCTCACAGGGAGAAAATCATCTGCCATTAAGTCAGTGGTGCAACTGTGAGCTTCTCCTAAATGCTATTACCTACCAATAATTACTAGTCTGAATGAGCTGTCAGACACCAAGGGGAGAGGAAACCAACATATGAGAAAAGAGTTGTTAGGAAATAATATCTTTGTTCTGTTCTGTCTTTCACAATAAAATTGACACGAAAGCTGCATGTTAAAATGAAAGCCTGCTGAAAATTTAGGAGATGATTCTGTTTTGCTCTGCTCCACTCTGCTGAGACCCCAGCTGGATACTGCATCCAGCTCTGGGATCCCCAGCACAGGAAGGACACCGACTTGTTGGAGCGAGCCCAGAGGAAGGCCAGCAAGATTAGAGGGATGAAGTACCTCTCCTATGAGGAAAGGCTAAGGCAATTTTGATTGTTCAGCTTGGAAAAAAGAAGACTTCAGGGTGGCCTAGTTGCAGTCTTTCAGTACCTGAAGGGAGCCTACAAGAAAGGTGGAGAGAGATTATTTAAAAGGGTCTGTAGTGACAGGGCTAGGGGGAATGGAATCAAACTGAAAAATAAGAGGTTTAGATTAGATATTAGAAAGAAATTCTTTATTGTGAGGGTGGTGAGGTTCTGGAACAGTTTGCTCAGAGAAGATATGGAAGTGTTCAAGGCCAGGTTGGATGGGATCCTCCTGAGCAATCTTGTTGAGTAAAAGATGTCCCTGTGCATAGCAAAGGCGTCGGAACTAGGTGAACTTTAGGGTCCTTTCCAACCCAAACCATTCTATGATTCTACGATTTATGAGCTATTTATAAAAACATCCTAGCCACTTATGAAAGAGAAACAGTGATTTGTATAGTCCTAAATATATAAACTGCTTGGATATTGGTTTCCCTTGTTTTTATGTCAGAAAGACAGTTTTCTGTGATTCAGCAAATTAAAATATGATAAAGGAAGGGCTTTCAAAGAAGTCAAGCAGACCATTGTGATCTACACAGATACTGTTGGTGGAAGATATGGCAGAAGAGAAAGACAGGTATGACTTCTCAGATGCAGTGCCTTGCCACAAGTACAGGCGATGTCACCTTTGCTGATGGCATTGATGGAGGAAGTTTCTTGTGCTTCCAGATAGGTGGAGTACACTGTCATGTATCTAGCACAGGTTCCTCTGCTAGTGCAGTATAAAGCATTAGATTTGTGACAGCATGAGATTGTGTCTTGCCTAATTTTCCTTGCTGAGAAGACAGAGGAATCTGAACTCAGTATTGTGCTGCAGCTGGTGCACACTGCTAAATAAGATGTCCCTGGACTCTCTGCAGGACACCACATATGCTGTAATCTTGTATTTTCCCTTCATCAGGCCTGGGCTGAATACCTTCCCTTTCAATAACCTGCTAGACCCTGGGAAAGCATGCTGTTATTACTGCATGTGTGTGTGTGTATGTGTGTAGACATGTGAAAATATCACTGAGGTGTTCCTTGTATGACTTGTTATGGCTAGAAATGGAAGTCAGGACAAAAGTACTGGTGCAGCTGAAGCAGTTTTTAGTTCAAGGCAATAATGTAGATGCTCTTTATTGCAGGATGTTATGCTTAGGTCATTGCTCTTAGTATTACTTGTGCGCTTCCAGGTACTGTCAAACTTGTCACAGACAATAGCATATTTCCTTTTCTTCCACTGACGTTGCTCTGCAAATGTTTTACCTAGGATAACAGAATAATAATACAATTGGAAGACTTTTTGTCACTGCTGTTAGTCTAATTTTTGAGGGCTTTTTCAGTCATTCTGAAAAATTTGGAATAGCAGCACTTTGGGAAGGTTGGCCAAAGCTCTAAATTCATTGAAATATGTGGGAGTCTAGTCCAGCTCAAAAATGTTAACTACTGCTACAAGGAAAACATGCATGTTAGAAAATGTTTTATTGGCTCTTTTCCTAGAATCCTATTTCTGCTTTCAACTCCTGGTAGTGTTTTGGATCTACATTATGTCCAGCTGAGACTATTAAGGTGAGGTCTATACCTTGGTACATAAGGTATTAGACATGTTTATAATCTTTCAAAAGCCCTACATGTATATCAATTCAAAAACTTAAAACACCGATAGCAAAACAAAGTATCATTATTTCCAAGAGGAGATGAGAGCAGTGTTTTTGATAATGTCTAAATGAGCATGGTACCCATTAATTATGAGAATATTGTTGTGCAAACTATAAGTAAGCACCTCTTTACTTGAACTATGTGTAGTCTCTGTCCTATAAATATAAATTCTATTTCCACTATATTCCTTGTAATAAGGAAGTAGCAAACTCAACAAATTTTGCATCTTTGCGTTTGATTTTTCTTTTTAGCTGAATTTGGAATGTTCATTAAAATACACAAGTGTCGCAAAAANGATTCTGTTTTGCTCTGCTCCACTCTGCTGAGACCCCAGCTGGATACTGCATCCAGCTCTGGGATCCCCAGCACAGGAAGGACACCGACTTGTTGGAGCGAGCCCAGAGGAAGGCCAGCAAGATTAGAGGGATGAAGTACCTCTCCTATGAGGAAAGGCTAAGGCAATTTTGATTGTTCAGCTTGGAAAAAAGAAGACTTCAGGGTGGCCTAGTTGCAGTCTTTCAGTACCTGAAGGGAGCCTACAAGAAAGGTGGAGAGAGATTATTTAAAAGGGTCTGTAGTGACAGGGCTAGGGGGAATGGAATCAAACTGAAAAATAAGAGGTTTAGATTAGATATTAGAAAGAAATTCTTTATTGTGAGGGTGGTGAGGTTCTGGAACAGTTTGCTCAGAGAAGATATGGAAGTGTTCAAGGCCAGGTTGGANACTTCAGGGTGGCCTAGTTGCAGTCTTTCAGTACCTGAAGGGAGCCTACAAGAAAGGTGGAGAGAGATTATTTAAAAGGGTCTGTAGTGACAGGGCTAGGGGGAATGGAATCAAACTGAAAAATAAGAGGTTTAGATTAGATATTAGAAAGAAATTCTTTATTGTGAGGGTGGTGAGGTTCTGGAACAGTTTGCTCAGAGAAGATATGGAAGTGTTCAAGGCCAGGTTGGATGGGGTCCTCCTGAGCAATCTTGTTGAGTAAAAGATGTCCCTGTGCATAGCAAAGGCGTCGGAACTAGGTGAACTTTAGGGTCCCTTCCAACCCAAACCATTCTATGATTCTACGATTTATGAGCTATTTATAAAAACATCCTAGCCACTTATGAAAGAGAAACAGTGATTTGTATAGTCCTAAATATATAAACTGCTTGGATATTGGTTTCCCTTGTTTTTATGTCAGAAAGACAGTTTTCTGTGATTCAGCAAATTAAAATATGATAAAGGAAGGGCTTTCAAAGAAGTCAAGCAGACCATTGTGATCTACACAGATACTGTTGGTGGAAGATATGGCAGAAGAGAAAGACAGGTATGACTTCTCAGATGCAGTGCCTTGCCACAAGTACAGGCGATGTCACCTTTGCTGATGGCATTGATGGAGGAAGTTTCTTGTGCTTCCAGATAGGTGGAGTACACTGTCATGTATCTAGCACAGGTTCCTCTGCTAGTGCAGTATAAAGCATTAGATTTGTGACAGCATGAGATTGTGTCTTGCCTAATTTTCCTTGCTGAGAAGACAGAGGAATCTGAACTCAGTATTGTGCTGCAGCTGGTGCACACTGCTAAATAAGATGTCCCTGGACTCTCTGCAGGACACCACATATGCTGTAATCTTGTATTTTCCCTTCATCAGGCCTGGGCTGAATACCTTCCCTTTCAATAACCTGCTAGACCCTGGGAAAGCATGCTGTTATTACTGCATGTGTGTGTGTGTATGTGTGTAGACATGTGAAAATATCACTGAGGTGTTCCTTGTATGACTTGTTATGGCTAGAAATGGAAGTCAGGACAAAAGTACTGGTGCAGCTGAAGCAGTTTTTAGTTCAAGGCAATAATGTAGATGCTCTTTATTGCAGGATGTTATGCTTAGGTCATTGCTCTTAGTATTACTTGTGCGCTTCCAGGTACTGTCAAACTTGTCACAGACAATAGCATATTTCCTTTTCTTCCACTGACGTTGCTCTGCAAATGTTTTACCTAGGATAACAGAATAATAATACAATTGGAAGACTTTTTGTCACTGCTGTTAGTCTAATTTTTGAGGGCTTTTTCAGTCATTCTGAAAAATTTGGAATAGCAGCACTTTGGGAAGGTTGGCCAAAGCTCTAAATTCATTGAAATATGTGGGAGTCTAGTCCAGCTCAAAAATGTTAACTACTGCTACAAGGAAAACATGCATGTTAGAAAATGTTTTATTGGCTCTTTTCCTAGAATCCTATTTCTGCTTTCAACTCCTGGTAGTGTTTTGGATCTACATTATGTCCAGCTGAGACTATTAAGGTGAGGTCTATACCTTGGTACATAAGGTATTAGACATGTTTATAATCTTTCAAAAGCCCTACATGTATATCAATTCAAAAACTTAAAACACCGATAGCAAAACAAAGTATCATTATTTCCAAGAGGAGATGAGAGCAGTGTTTTTGATAATGTCTAAATGAGCATGGTACCCATTAATTATGAGAATATTGTTGTGCAAACTATAAGTAAGCACCTCTTTACTTGAACTATGTGTAGTCTCTGTCCTATAAATATAAATTCTATTTCCACTATATTCCTTGTAATAAGGAAGTAGCAAACTCAACAAATTTTGCATCTTTGCGTTTGATTTTTCTTTTTAGCTGAATTTGGAATGTTCATTAAAATACACAAGTGTCGCAAAAAATTCCCTTTAAATTCTGCCATAAGGCGAAGGAGTGTCATTGAAAGAAAAGTGGAATTCATACCATGTTTGAAATATGTGTATATAAATATACATATATAAATGCATGCAATTGCAGAAGATTACAGCCCACCTCACTTAGGAATCTTTGCTAGAGGAGTAGAATGAAACACACTAAAAATATTGTGCTTGTTCAAACAATTAAATGTCACAATTTAGATGAAGGAAAACAGCTATGAAAGGTGGGCTAGCCGAACATAAACAGGTTAGTGAATATATTTTCTGGGAAGAAACCTCAAAAAAAAAATCCCCCGAATAAAAAGCTTAATTTTTACTAAATATGTGCTGGCATATTTATTTCCATGGTACCAATAGCAGTAATTCTGTCTCCTACCCTACTTCTTTCTGCAAGAATTTCCTTCAATGTCTACCAAAAGTTACTCATTTTCCAACCTTTATCTGCTTGAGCAAATGGAGGGGAAAGGAACTAAGCTAGTAGACAGAAAATCCTATTGCTCATAAGGCCCTGTTTTTCTGTTGGAATATCCAGTGTTCGTCAAGCTCTTGGGCGACAAAATGTGTTGCAAGTGCCATTTTTCCCTTCATGCGCCCTGGCCAGCTTTAAGTTATCTGTCTGACTACTATCTGGTTTTTCTGCCATCTATCTAGCTGCCTTAGCTAGAGAATGTATTATATGGTGGTCTCCAAATAATTTTGTTGAGTTTTTTTTCTTTCTTTATGTCCAGTGAGTGAAACACTTATAAAGAATATTAGAGAGTTATCCAATGACTGGTTTGCACCTGCATGAAAACAAAAAGCCAATTTCTAATCGTATAAATCCAATGCAACTTCCAAAACAGTATAATTTCATATCTGACAACTCTCCCTCTTGGATGATTAAAAGGAAATAAATGAGTGTCCTTATTTTTTTTTTTTTTTAAAGTGATCTTCAATGTATGTCATGTTATTGCCCTAGCTGGACAATCCACCTCAACCTAAGAAGGAGGTCACCTCTCAGATGAAGATTGGAACATAAGAAATGTCATCCCAGAAAATATTAAGAGCCTTCCAGGAAGGGTAGCCCTAAAAATGGTGTAAGAAAACTGGAGAATTAGCAAGTAAAGTTCCTAAGCCAGAGGCACAATAATAATTCTTAATAGAAAAAAGGCTCAAATAGAATAGTTAAAACAATTTACGATACAATTGTCTATAAAAGAGCCATTAAATCTGAACAGAAAAAAGCTCAGCTCAGAAGCCTGGGTCTACCCTAATAGAAGCACTAAATAATGACCTCCTCCACTGAAAAAATACATAAACTTTTGGAAAAAGACTAGTATTAAAATGTTATATCATTGCAAATACCTATGATTTTATTCCTTAGTAGTGGTATAAGTCAGGCATAAACCAGGACAAATGACATTATCAGGAAAACAAAACAGATCATTAACAGGACAGTGACTTTGCCTTGTAAAGGACACTCCAGCAGTCTTTGGTACTGCTTGAACTCCAGCTGACATTGCTGCAGGATCTATTGAAAGGTTTTATGCTCAGGATCATCTCTGTTACTAGAAGGAGATGATGGTAGTCAAAGCTATTCTCCTGCTTAGCCAGCCATAAGAACATTTCTGATCCCCTCGAGCCATGTATTTTATGTATGACGTGATGAAGATATTTTTAAGTAGTTTTTGTCTTCTACCTTTATACATACATTTATGAATTGCAGCCTCTGAAAGGATAGAACCATACTGCCATGCTGCAAACTTAACTCAGTTATTTTTGTTAATTCAATTCAAATCTCACAAAAAACTCTCCTTAAATTCTGGAAGGACAAATTTTAATAAAGATTTTCAAGCACACACTATAATTTTAAATCTCCAGCTGATTATGCTCCTTGTGAAAACTGAGTCTTTAACTGAGTTGTTTCTGTTGTTAATATTGATACTTTCCCAGGATCAGGTTCCTTGTATTGAGTAAGGATTAGATCTGGTTCTTCATGATAGAGGAAAAAAAGCCAAAAAGATTGGAAGACTATTTGCTTCATTCATGTATTTATTTGAGTATAAACATGGAAAATATAGTGACTACTACATTGCTTCACTATGGAATAAGAGTTTTGCTTAAATCTGAATGTAGGAGAAAAAAATGACAATAGTTTATTTGGTCTTCAGTGTTTCAGCTGAGACACCAGAAAGCAATATCTGCTGTAATATCAATTTCTTCTTTTTGAAGTCTCATGTGGCATTATTGACACCTTTGTGAAGATGGTCCTGTATTCATAACAATGATAGGATTATTTAAACTTTTACTTTAATTAACTGTGGCTGACATCAAAATACCTGCTCTGCAAGATACTTATTATTGTCAATTCCTATTGCTTTGAACCCTAGGATACCAAACATATAATAACTGTTTCAGCAGTTATCAAAAAGGCATTTACTGAAATACGGATCTCAAATTGCTAAATTTATCAGTGGGCCAGAACAAAGGAAATAGGAAAGAAAATGAAGGAGAAGACAAATTTTGTAGGGAATTGTTACCTCTTGAAGTAAAAAAAATGGTGTCAAAATTTAAGTATTCAGGGGCTGTCCTTTGAATGCAGTTCTTTTTAATTTTTGTGAATTTTTCCCCTACTACTGACTGCAATGATATGCAAAGACATCATATATTTTCAAATAAACTAGCAGATATTCCTCAAGAGAGAATTTTCAAGCACTGTGGACCTGAGGTAGGATTAATGGTCTAGAAATCAGCCTGCCCCTCTAGTGACTATCTCCACTGATCTAACCTCTCTGGAATTAATTTTTTATGGTCAGATTAGAAAGATTAAAATAAAACAGAGCAGAGTGTTGAGTGGTATAATTGTTGTGATATAAAAGAGAGTGTTTGAGCCCTTTGATTTCCTTAAACCACCACTGGAAAGACAGTTTTAATAGCAAATATGCTTGAAGCATTCTGTCGTTTTTGTAAAAGAATTCTGTCCTCCTAATGTAGAGCCTCAGTTCCTCTGAAGCAGCTCTCAGACCTTTACTGAAAGGATTACCTCCTTGAATTTGCAATCTCTTTGAGAGATGGGCCGGTTGTTACACAGCTGGCACTGTTATTGCACAGTCCCATTTTGGTAATCTGTAATAGCCATCTGTGCACTCTCAAAACCTTTCCAGATAAAACCCAAGCATTTCTGCAGTCCAAAGGTGTACACTAATGTTTCAGGGTGGATTTAGGATGAGCATTTAATGGGAACATCAAATTATGCTATAAGGAGAATATTAACTTTAGAGGAATTGCATCTATGTATTGACGAAAAAGATCCAGATCTTCACATTAACCAATTTGAACATTTTTTGTCCAACCTTATTTTATTTTGAACTGCTGAAAATGAGCAAATTCTTACATCATAATGGTTTTCTAAGCCTCTTTAAAGAAGAGACTTTGTAATTTCATATGAACTAAGACAATTCATTGGATAATTAATTGAGCTTCAAAATATATGATTTTTAGAAGGAAAAGGAAAGTTTGATCTTCTATGCCCTTTATAAACCTTTTTCTAAATGGAAAGTGAGACATAGAATTGATAACTGTTTGCCACAAGTCATTTAGTTTATTTTTGTTCAGGATGAGTAAGCAATGAATAGACTGAACTTACTGCTTTGGGCTTTTATTTTTCTTTCCTTTTAGCCATTTTCCTTTCTAAACTAAAATGAATTTTAACTTTAAAAAGAAGAAAAACAGTCACATTTTCACAATTCTGTCAAGCTTTGCGTATTTTGCCCATAGGTGAACTTTGTACTGTACACACAATGAATTTTTATATTCTTTTGTTTTGTTTGCTGGATTGTGTAGATAAAGTGATATAAAACAGAGTTAGACATGTTTGCTTCTTGTCACAAGCAAAACATTTGGGATAGAGGACTGTAGTGTGCTATTGGTACTTAGATTCTTTTAAACACCAAAAAGCAGTGGAATTTCCATTGCAGATTTAGCTTAAACAATTGCTGACCCCAATTCTACCTAAATTCTGACTTTACTTGGAGATCAAGATCTGCTTTTGTTGCTCAGAACAGTGGGTTAATCTAAACCCATGTTCCAACTGAAAGCAGTCAAAGCCAATAAAATGTTTTTTAGAAGATTTTTCTGCAGTGGTTGATGACAGCAAGCTTTGGACAAGCAGCTTCCTCAGGGGAAGACAGTAAAAGGAGAGGGGAATTGTCCTTGCCCCTTTCCTGTGTTTTACTGCCTCTTTGTCTCAGGCTATTCTGTCACAATAGCAGATTCTGCAGGATGAGAATGGGATAATGAGGGAAATATGAGGTGTCTCAGTTCCTTCTAACCTTGTTCATAAAGGAAGAATTTGGTATTTTTCCCTCCAGACAGGTAGATGCATTGTTACCTGCTGAAACCTCTGTTTTCAGTGTGGTCTTTTCTGCATCTTCAGAATAGTAGACCTTGAAGAAATCTTTCTACATGTTATGCAAAGTAAACAACCCAGTTTATTTGTATCTGAGTGGTGGCTTATTTTTAAGTATCAGCTGATTTGCAGAAATTCAGTAGTTCAGAAAGTAAAATACGATTTCTACATCTGGATGAAGTAGTCAGGGATCCTTTTCACACCCTTTTATATCTTTTCACATAGTAGTGAACCCAGAGAAGTTACTTTCTGTTGTTGTGGCACATCATATTGTGACACTGTATCATGCACCTGTGTTTGCTTCTATGGCTATAGACCCAAGTGTGTACACATCACAGAAGTGGCAGCAAAGATTTTAATACTCATATCTATCTCTGTTTTCAGAAGTGAAACAAAGATCAGTTGTTAAAATTATCTTTTTTTTTAGCTTAACCATAAACCCAGAAAATATATTGGCAGCTAAAGATGTTACTGTAAGCAGAAACTGCTGAGTCTGTTTTCTGAGCACAGAGAATGTAATTCTTGGGGGAATATTTAGGATTTTTTTTTTTCAAAGAGTATGAGAATGAAAATGAGCAATGCAATAGTTCTCAGAGAGGTGTGATTATAGAGCCTACACCATGCTGCTACAGGAAAATGAAGGTTTTTTCTCACAATCATGTAGAACTTTCTGTAATTTGCTTAATTACATGATAGAACAGACAATGCTTTTATAACAGAGTAGATATTCCCTATAGCCATAAACCATATTGGAAGGTCAGGTCAGGAAAACCTCAAAGGTGTCTGAAGTCTGATTTCTTATGGGAACTCTGAACCTGCCATTAACTGTGTCACATTCTCAAATAATGTGACATTGTACAAGCCTTTCTTCCAATCATAATAATGATGTTAGAGTGATAGTAACTTTCTGTGCAATAATACAGAGCCTCATTAAATTTATTGTTTAACCAGCCATTATGACATGTCATTTATTTTAATCCTTCTGAAAGATAATCCTATTTAAGAATTGCAACAGGATTTGGATAATATTCAGAGAGAAGTGAAATTTCTATTTTAGCATAAAATATTTGTTGCAACTGCTATTATACTATTTCAGTACCAAAATTAAAAAGTGACTTTGCCTGTACTGGTTTGCTTGATTACAGAGCTGTATGTATTTAAAAAGTTTGTTAGTAGTAAGCAGTTTTCAGCAGATGAACATACAATAAAAATAATGTAAAGCACACATTTCTCAGGTTATTCTGATTTTAAGATCTATAGTTGAAAAGACAAAATATAGACAATGAAATTTAATGAGATGAAAATTCATTAAGATTTCTGTATCAAAAGATTTGCGGTCCATAGCTTCAGTAAGAAGATAAGAAAGATAAATCACTCTGTTTTCAGAACATTTTGATTTTACTGTTCTGGGAATTATCAGCCTTATTTATAGGTAGTATTCAATTTGATTTATTAAATGATTCTACAAAGAATGTTTTACAGTACAATAAAATCATAGAGCTTAACACTAAGGTGACCTTCATCTGAAATATGCATATGAAAATACTCAGCTCATATAAGGATAACCATTATTGGTTTTTAGCTACATTAAATAATAATTTCCATTTATACATCAGATATTGCTGGTCTGCCCCAATTATTTACCCAATAGTTTATCATCTAACTTTACTTGGTGGTAAAATCGAAAATGTAAACCATACAATCACTGTCATATGGCTGTAATGATTTGATGAAACAATATTGAAACAGCTGGGAAAAATAGTTTCCTATCACTGAGATTGTCCTTCTGAAACTTCTATCTAATTAAGTTCTTTTTATTTCACTGTATTTTGCAATTTTATCTGATTTTTTGCTGCCCATTTTGGGACTTGAATATATTTATCTGATTTTTTTACATCACTACAGAACAGCAAAATTTATGATAATCATTAAGAATTCCACTGTTATCAACTCTTCGTTCATAAAATAGTAAGTAATGAAAAAAAAATTTTATTGGGGATCTAGAACATAAATATTCAGATCTGGTGGTGTAGTGATCAGGAAAGATGTGACGAAAGTGGATACTGTTATGCAACAAAATGAGTCCCAACAAAGAAAAGAGAAAAAAAGTTGAGAAACAGCACCATGAATTAAAAAAAGAGGAGAAAAATCTATAAAAGACTAGGGTACATCCTCAAATGTTTCTTCTTGAGCAGCACTGCTCTCAGTATCCCTTCATTTTTTCCTGTGCTCTGAGCAGACTTTCATTGTAGGAACACTCTTCAACTTTACTTACCCTGAGGCAAATTATGCAGCCTAGCAAAGCTGCATATTTTGATTTTTATGCTTTCTTATTTGGAAATGCAAAGATCAGTTGCTACTATCATTTACATTGTAAAAAAGTAAGTATTGCTTCCTTTGCTTTATGGAAAATATATGTACAGAGGTCTCTTCCAACCCTAACTATTCTGTGATTCCATAATTATGATGTAATAGGCAAGACTTTGATAAAGTCTGTGTTTTCCCCCTTTGGAAAATGTGGACTGATTGAACATAGAAATAATGAAGGGTAATTAATTTTTTATAGTGCCTTTTATTTCAACAAACTTTTCAATGTGGGGAAGTGCTGCACACTTTTTGAAAGACACTTATGTTCTTTTTGATGGAGATGGTGGGGAGAGTTCAGAACCAAAATGTTTTTGTCCAATTTAGTGAATGAATCAAAATATTTTTTCTTGCTAAAGTATGATTTTAAAATCTCTATTCTTTTAGAGGCCTATTTTTGCTTAGGAGTGGATATTCATATCCATATGCCTCTGGCCCTTTTTTTTTAACTCATTATATAGGCTTTTGCTTTTGTGCTAGTTTTCTTACAATGTAGTAGTGTCTTTCTAGTTCCATCCCATTGATTAAGAGAAGATGTCATCATTTCAGATACAAAGTAACTTCTATCAAGTATGCCATAGGGACACTCACCTTGACTCACCATATACAAAGGATGTCCTTTTAGAATTTAATGTGAAATGCTGGGAATATTTGCCAGATTAAAAAAAAACAGGACCCAACAACCCACAAACAAAAACCCCTCAAAACACAGAAAAATTTATTTTTTTAAGGAACTGAAATTTCTCTTCAGTGGTTCTCAGGGCAAATTCCTAGGCAGCTCTTAGTCAGCATGTTGAATATCCTCGGTATACACATAAGATCATGTGGCATCTTGTTAGCATTACACCTGTAGTGTAACATCTAAATTCAGGACCCAGCAGAAGTAGAATCCTGTTCTGCTTCTGGGCAGGAGGTTGATTCTTTGAAATGATTGAAATGGCAATGAGCCTTGCTTCCAGGTTTCCATTTCTCTCATTCTTTCCTGCCTCTGTAAGTACACATGAATTTACAATGTCGTTCACAGATGGCTTTCTAGCAAAAGTTTCCTTTGTGAATGCAACAAGCAAGAACTTGTTTGTGCAGGAGACAAGGTACAGTAATAAGAGAAGGCAGCTATTTGAGTAGCGTGGGCCAGAGAAGGTCTCTTAATCATCTAAATACTAATATAGAACTGATTACAAATGCAGTAAGAACTTTCCAATACTTGTACTCAACCTGGGATGCAAATGGTAGCATCATTACATTCAATACTAAAATGAAGTGCTTATTGAGTTGTTTATCAACATAGAGCTAGATTTGATAGCAAATAAATCATGCTACAGTCAACACTTTAAAATAATATCTGTAATTAATAAATAAATAGAATTATTAAGTCAGAATCATTTCCCCCCATAGTCTAGTGAAATTCTTTGATTCATATATAGAGAAAACACTTCAAGAAATAGATTAGATTTGCCTTTGGTCATACTATTGCATTCGAAGGCCCCAGCCAACGAAAATAGTAACAAATAGAGCATTAATAAAAACAGTCAAACAACAATAAAACTAAAAGAATAAGAAAGAAATTGCACAATACTTGTGTACTAGAAGTATTTTCTCAGTGAATCCAGACAGCGAAGTAATTATAGGGAAGAAAAATTCTATTAAGCCAAGAATTTTCTTGTACACTCTGATAGTGAAAAAAGGTGAATATTTTATAATTTTGGAAAGCTCATAACCCAAGATACTCATTCTCTTCTCATAATTTGGTGAAGCATTACTCATCTTTTGCTTGTTATTCTCTGTATTTGGGCTATTGCATAATGGCAACAAATAAATAACCAATTATATGAATTTGGGTCCGTTATATTTTGTTTCCATTTAACATCTTTTGGGCCTTCTGGTGTATGACTTTGCCATAAGTAAACGCATTACTTTAATTAATTAATTGTTTAATTAATTTAATTTCTCATATTTTTATGAAAATAATTAAACAAGGATTTTGTGCATTCTCTATAGTATTTATCTTTCATTGAGTTGTTTTGACTTAGATTCAAAGTCCTGCATCTTAGCTTCCTTATAATGAAAAAAAAATTGAAGAAGTACTGTTAGCAATCTCTTTTATTGTAGTTTTCTTTTGCTTGGGGGTGACCTTTGCTAACTCAAGTAGGAGTCTGTCTACTAGCAAACATGATTTTGGAAGTAATGCCAATAAGCTAATAGCATTCTGCTTACAAGACCTGTTTTAGCATCTCCAAATTATGTTTCTCCTTCACAGCTGGCTTGAATATCTCAAGACCCTTGAGATAACATAGTCTTATATGTCCCAGAAATAAACTATGTTCTAACTACGTCAATGAAAAATGCTGTGTGCTGTATGCTGTATGTCTTAAACCTAGCTCCTACAGAAAGCTGTGGGAAATCTCCTAAGGAGAGTTAGCACCTCCAGACGACTGTAAGAAACTGCAGATACCCAGTCATACCCACGCTGTGGCCCGTGACAAGAAAAAAATATTGGGAGATATTTGTGTAGGTTGTGTGAATTGATAATAGATTCATAGGAAATTTTACAGAATCACGGAATATTTTGAGCTGGAACTTGCAATTACAATTCTCATGTAGCCATCAGGAAGCTGAAAACAAGAATCTAGGCAATGCAGCTCAGGTACAGTGCCCAAGTCTTTTGACATTGGTCAGGATTAGGGAAGGGTGGAAACATGGAAATATATGTGGGATATGTATTTACTCAAATTTGGTCAGTTTAGTCACTTTACATGTCCAATGAATGGCAGATTGTCCTGCTGTTTCTGTGTCAGCCATACTGTCAACCTGGCAGAAGGTTTCATAGCTATTTCAAAGACCAAGCACAGCTTTCCTACCCTTGGAAACCAAGGTAAAAAAGGACACACTGAGAATTTTGATGTGTGTTGTTTCTCTTGCCCAGCCACGCTGGGATGTGTTTCTAAATCTTTTATGTTTGGCATAAATTTGAAATGATCTAGAGAGAAGTCAGCATTTTCTTTATGTGTTGACAGATAATGATAATTTACTTTTAAGAATGGTTAAAATTTATTTTCAACAGTTTTTAGCAAACGCAAGAATCATTTGCGCTAAAATTCATTACCTTTTAATTTAGATCCATAAAAATACACATGTATTTGCATTCTAGCACACATTAAATACCCTGGAGAAGTAGTTCCTATATTTTTGAAAGCTATCACATGTCTTCAATTTGAAATTAATGTTTAAAAATGCAGAGTCCAGCAGTATGCATCAGATTAATAAAGAATATTTTAACCATATTAGTAACAAAATGTTTTATGTTTTTTGCAAAGTTTCATAAGTCCAGAAAGTAATCTGGTAGAATATTAAGGCTTTGAAGCAATCAAGCTTGAAATTTAAAACTGACAATCAGAAGAGTTTGGAACAAAAGCAATTAATTCTCAAGAACAATAACACTTAATATGGAACCTTTGTTTGCTGTTGGCATTTCACTAAAATGCTTCAGGTGTGATTGTGATCCATGGAGACTTTAGGGCTTTGCCATTAATCCTCCTATGAGGACAGTGTGATACCCTGCAAATCATTGCAGATTCATGTAGATCCACAGACTAGTAAATATACTGGGCTTTCAAAATTAAATACATTAAACATATAACTCATAGAGATACCTATTTCTCTAAATATATGCCTGTATTTCTAATTATATTTTACATCTTTCTGAACTATTTAATTACAGAATTCTTTCTCAATCCAAGAACTTCTTGCTATCAGAAAAAACCACCTTTGTCTGCCTGTGTGAAATGCACTAGATTGGTTGAAACATTATTTTTAAAACATGCTTTGCTAAAATAATAGTAAACATTTATGATTCAGCTAGCAGAAATAACAAAAGGAATAGAACAAATGAGATGCAATTATTCCTTCTTGACTTATTTAAATGCTGCTGCCTTAGTGGTCTTCTAGCCATGCTTCTAAGGTAGTTTTATTGCAGACAGTTTCCGGATTTATTTGCTTTCAGATTTTAGGTCTGCTGTTATGTTCTTTCCTTGTAAGCACCTGCAAAACCCTGCAGTTATGAAACGGTGTTTGTTATTCATCCTGTTTTCTGGAGCAAGTGGGAGAGAAGAAGGACCATAGGTCACCGTAAACTGTTCAGGTCAAGCAATTTGGGTTTCAGAATCCCTCAGAGCTATCATCCTCCTGCTTTCTCAACAGCTAACAGCATATCATAAAATGTCAGTGGTTTTGGTGTCAAGAAATGAGTAATAGCAAATCCAGAAAATAAATTTAATTCCTGTTTAATCTGAACAAAGGTCCTGAATATTGTTGCAGTTCTGCAGGAGTTTCTTAAATTTATTTTCCAGCTGGCCTTAACAACAGTCCCTTAAGATATGTGGGCAGATCCTTGCTGACTAGAATGCAATACCATCAGTGTTCAACAAAAACATGATGCAGAGAGTCCATTGCCAGGTTGTATTTTGCCATCCGTTTTCGTTATATGTTTGTTTGTGAGTAGCAGCATCCTGTTCCCCCTATTTAGTGACTGTTCTCAAAGTCCACAAAAGCCTAAGAGAAGAAGTTTCAAGAAAAAAAAGGAAATGGCAATAATTCTGAAAAATAACAGAAAAAAAATTGGTTAGACACTTGTAAAGATAATGTATAAAAGTAATTTCTATAGGTGAAAGCCTTCCTGCTGTATCTTCTTCCTGCCTTCATATTGATGTATTTTTACTATTGTTAAGAACAGAGAGATTCAGTACAGAAAATAAGATTGCAATGTGGAACTCTAAGCTTGTTTGTACTGGAGAGTTTTTTGAATCTGTCAGTCTTCAAGCAATGTGCTTTTTTTCTGTATACCAATTTCAGCCACATTTTTTACATGATGCCTATGTTAAGGAAGAAGTCTGCTACTTGTGAAACACCAGCTGTTGATATTTTTGCAGTTGCCTGAGGAAATTTGAGCCTTTTGTAAAATATGTCCAGCAAGTTGTACAAAATTTAGGGGAGAAAGGGCACTTTTGAACAAAAATGCAAACATCTTACTATTTTTCCTGGCAGCTAACAGAGATCTAGTGTCTTTTTCCTTCAATGGTAAATTCTACTTTAATTAAGCAGAGCGGTAAATTAGCTTCTGGCATTTTGTATCCTGGGCAGCTGCAATGCTCAGAGCCACAGAGATGACAATTAGAAAAGAAATTACATGAGTAATGTGGTAAAGTGAAGGGGGAAGAAAGAGTTTTCTTAGTCCAAATAATTTACCCAGATAAGATTTCATCAGGCAAACAATGTTCATAGGACATGTGCTTTCTGCTTCCCTGAAGAAAACATGGCTGAATTTTCATCTGTTTCTGGTGTAATTGCCCTATTTGCTATGTATTCCATCATATCCCATGTTAAAGTACATTAATTACCATTATTTATATTATTAATTACTTCAGAAAAGTAATTTCTCTTACAGTAAACACTATAAGATGCTATACCTTCTTGAAGGGAATTAATTTAAAAATCAATTAAATTCTGTGGTTTTTGTAAAAAAAGTATCTTTAGGGAAAAGAAAATACATCATATACAATTGCATGAACTGCTAAATCTATTCTACTCTGAGTTTGTTCATACTCTTTTAGAGAGGAATTGTTGGTTTGAGTTGTGGGACTGTATTATATAAACAGTATTTTTGCATTACTATTTATTTTTCTGCATTTGCTCTTGGAAAATTAGAGATGCTACTTTATTAGTCTCTAATGGTAAAAACAGTAATGATTTCAGTACTTTGAATTGACTTGAAGTTCCAATAGATAGAGAATATGGCAAGAAGGGGAATGTTTGCTTGGATATCTTTGATAATTATTATATTGAAGAAGTCAATTATTAGGCCAGACTCAAAAAAGCCCATTTACGTACTTTCCTTCTGTTGCAGTAAAATTGCACCCTATTGCTGTACAGTGGTTTATGTCTCTCAGTTTCCACAAATTAGTTTGTGCAATCTGTCCCTGTGACCTCAGGAACAATTCCCCTTCTGTTTGTATGAGGCATATGAACAGGGATGCTGAGAGTGGAAAACTTGGTAGAGCTGCTAATTGATTATTTGCCCTGTAAGTAAACATCAGCTGTGGCTAACACTGAGTTGGATGGGGAACTTTCTCGTATCACAGCGGCAAACACACCACACAGCAGGAGGGAAGGAAAACTTGTTAGCTACTCGCAGATTAGAAGGAAAGAAGGGGTTTTGTTTGTCCTTGTCAGACTAGCAAATTGTTATGGATTTCTAGCACTGAGTGTGAGATAGAGGCTGATGTGTTCGTGTTGGTTCCTTCTGTAGCTCTGACCCCCTAACATCAAACCAAATCTTTGAGAGCACACACGTATAGGAGGAAGGAAGGGCTGGTGATTAAGATTACAAAGTGTGGATATACAGCTAGAAAAGGAGGTGGAAAAAATGGTGATATAAAGAACAAAAATAGAGTAGGCATCTTGAGGTACTTGAGGCTCTGTTCGCTTCCCCGCTCTTATGCTTTCATATATGTATATGTTACTTAAAATTCATGTTACTTAAAATTGCCCCCTCATGACAGTTAATAAAATGCTTTTCAATGCACTTTGATAAACCTGTGATCTACAGAAAGAGGCAAAGGCATCAACTGTAATTTTCTGCAAGATTATAGCAGGAGAGATCAGACATTCAAAAAAGAGTTCTATTCCTGCAAACCTTACCTTTGAGGTCAAAAAGATGACTAGGGAAGGCTTTTAAACCCAAGCTTTCTGTTTTGCTCCATGATCCCTTGTCAGGTTTATTCTCATTTGCAAAGAACCTAAGTGCTCCCTCCACATTTTAATCTCCATTTCAGAAGTTCTGTCTGTGAAAGCCTGGAAAGCACACTTCTTTTCTACTAAGTTATTACAAAGAAAATTTATTTTAGCATGACCATAGACAATTACATCTCATAACAGAAATAATTCTCCTCTCATCTTCATATTTGCTCCTGTCCCTTCAATATTTGCAGATTTTCTCAGCTTCCCTTTTCAGTCTTACTGCTGCAAACTAAACAATTCAGGTTCTTTTAATCTCATTTTTAACCGAAGAAAAAATTTTCCAGTCACCTAATCTTTGTATTAGTCCTGCTAGGGAATACATTCCAGTTTTAACTACCTTTTCTAAAAAAATAGTAAAAAGGGACCAGAAGTATAGGCAATATTCTGAGGTTTTTCCAGTTTGGCAACTGATTCTAAGTTAATTTACCAGTACCTTTAAAACAAGAAGGCTCTTAGTCATTCTTGTATTTGTTAAGTTATAGCATTGCCTTTAATTCCTTTTCTGTCATTTCATGTCATAAAAAAGGAATCACAAAAGCATTTTTTTCCCAATTACCCTTTATTTTTGTTTTCTTTCATTTTGTGGTTTTTGTTTTTTCTTCTAATTTATAATTCTAATAATAAGAATAATAAAAGAAGACCTGGTGTTACTGTGGTAAAAGATTTCATCATGTGCCTTCACAACCCGAGAGTATATTATAGTGATAAAAATAAACTTTTTATGAGCATAAATATGTTATTTGCTTGTCTCCTTTTAAATATTATAAGTAACTTTAGAAATAAAGGTCAAGGCTTCCTATATCTATAAAAAGTCACGAATGTTACATATAAACATAGCTGAGAATATGTTACTGTAATAAAGTATATCTATTATTTGTTATCCAAATAGAGAAATGCTATCCTCGTGGAACATTTATTTTAAAAAAATCAATAAAATGGGTATATCAAGTTTTCTACTTATCTGATGCTGCCTGTGGATTTAAGCATGTTGCCTGTGGCCATCCTGCAGCTTTAGAGGAAAATAGCTAGAGGTTATAAAACTGACTGTGATGCTGTGCCTTGATTGAGGAAGACTGAACACGCAAGAATGGGAAAGAGAAGGTATTTGATCACAGTAAGTTGAGCTTCTATTATACTTATTTTTCTTGCCAATTTAAGAGTTAACAGAAGAAAAGCAATATGATGAAAACATAAGGTAACAACCTATTCATACATATGCCTGAAAGAAAAGATAATGCACAACACAATGCAGTTGCAACAACTGTTAGAGAAAATGACACACTATGTAGGGAAGATAAAATGCAAACTCCAAGCTTAGGCTTTGATAGTTTCCTTCGGGATCAGCAGTTCATTTGATGATACAGATACAAGTGGAAATGGGAGGTAGATACAAACCATTGTCAACTATAAAGTATTTACTAGTCATGATGACAGATTTCTTATTGCTACTGACAGGAATCCTTTTCAAGATATTACTAACATTTTCCTTTTATTCCCCTGTCAAATACCAAACATACCTATTTAAGCATTTCATTTGATCATTGATGTTGGAAGACCTTGGTCCTAGATTATCCTGCTATATGAATTAACACGAAATGTCCTATATTTATTTTTCAAAAAGGTACACCTCTGAATATACAGAGAGAGAAATTGACAGGGGGGTGGTGGGGGTGAAGAATTTTTATTTCTATAGAAGGATATTAAGAGCATTTAGGTTATAGTGATATTTTGGGTGGGACTCAATTCATAGATTTTTGTTGACCTACTGTGCTGAGGTGAATTTTATTTAGAGAGAGGAGATCTGTAAAAATAGTCAAAAGAACAACCTAGTTTAATATTAATAAGCCATATTCATAGGAGATATTTTCAGAGGATTTTTGCTTCCCCAGTAGAATTCCAGTGGCTAAAATACCAGGTTTAAATTCAGTCAAAAGCATTTGAACTGCAGTCTTATTTGTGTCACATCTATCACAGAGTCATAGAATGATTTGTGTTCAGTAGGGTGTTAAAGATCATTGAGTTCCAACCCCCCCTACCATGGGCAGAGACACCTTCCTTTAGACCAGGTTGCTCAGAGACTCAATGAACTTGGCCTTGAGCATGTCCAGGGACGCAGAAATTTTCTGCTGCTCTTGTGCTTCATCTTCAGTCAGTTGTGTAAAAAAATAAATCCTGAAGTGCTAATTAGCTGGAGGTAATGACAACAGAATGTGTCACTAACCATTGAAATATAGTCCAGGAATTTCAAAAAATAACCAGTAAATCATCACACTTTGTTATCGAATCAGTCACTATAATAAACCAATGACAGTGCAGTG
Organism: Vireo altiloquus; assembly: GCA_013396875.1. Classification (NCBI taxonomy): domain Eukaryota; kingdom Metazoa; phylum Chordata; class Aves; order Passeriformes; family Vireonidae; genus Vireo; species Vireo altiloquus. The sequence goes on from VZRF01009875.1 coordinate 1,805,419, forward strand.
ATGTACAGAAAATACTGAGCAAAAAATATCACCTACCATTGTACCCCAGACCATAATTCACCAGCAGTTATGATAGAATGTAGGTGAGTAAAGTCTGTCAGCAGGTGCCATTATCCTGAGGAAGACTGACTTGATAGAGTCTATGCATCCAGTGAAACTCCTATCACTCCTAGAGACAGTTGAATCTTATGCTGGTTACAGCCCTTTAAATGGAGTTCCCCCTCATTTTTGGGACTATCCTGCTGAAAACCAAACTATGCACAAAACAGGAGTGGATTTTTAAATTTGTTCTCTTGTAAATATCAAGATACTTTGGCTTCTAACATCATGTTTTTTTCCCCCCATAGTTTGATAAATAATTCTTCAATATTTTTTATTATCAGAATCAAATGCTGGTCATGCTTCATTCACTATGGGTTTTGCCTATTCATTTCGCTATTATTTGGTTTTTTCCATGTACATCATAAAAAGTGTAATTCTGGAAATGAATTCATTAATATTTGCATTCATGATGCAGTAACTTTAATTTCTTCAGAATGGAATGAATAGATGCTATATTACTTTTTAATTTACAAGCTGGTTATCCAGGGAGCACAAGGAGGTAAAATGTATTTTAGAATTTAAACTCTGGATGTTTATGACTACAATAGTAATAGTAAGCAAAGAGTTAATAAATCAGGTAAGGCACGATGTAACTAACTTTAGATTTAACCTGAGGATGGTAAGAGTATTATGCGACATGTCTAAGAATGAAGTCTTACAAGCTGTTACTGCTGAGGCAACGTAGATTTTGTCAAGAACACAGCCAAACTAAGAGCTGTACACATTCATAACCAGCAAGACAGAGCGGAAGTGGATAAGGTGCAATGCTAGTTTTTGTGCCACCTGTGGCACTGTTGGTGTCACAGAGCACTCTGCTCATACACAACAGGAAGGTGTATTTGCGACACAAGATGGAAAGGTCACCTCTCCTGTGCTCCTGGAAGCCTGTGTCCCACAGGGTAAGCCTGTGGTTTGATCCTTTCTGTTTTACCCTTCTTTTGTGTCTAGGGTTTTCCTATTTAAAAAAAAGATGTCAGTAATAAAATTGGGTGCATTTTTAGCAGCTCTGAAAAATCTGAATTGGTTGAACTCAGTGTAGCGATTAATTAAAAAACAAAATGCAGATCAGGCAATGCTGCCCAGCTGTCTCTCGAAATATTTTTGTAATGTCTGAAGAAGATTTGTAGCGTTTTTAAATTTCATACTGAGACAGCCAGTGGCATGGCAGCAAAGGGCAACTTCCAGCTGCGACGCTCCTTCTCAGTGGTCAGCTCAGTTCTGAAGGAATGAGGTGTAAACCAGCAGTGCTGTCATGCTGTTGGGCACCACCAGTCACTGCGAGCAGTGCTTCCCTTGCACCTGACTTTCAGACAGCACAGAAAGTGCTGGAATGTAGTTAAACAAGTGCCTGGTTCATGAGACTGACCGGAGAGGTTGCTAAGCACTGAACTCTCCTGTTTGAGATGAGAGTTTGGGTCTTGGAATTAACATGCTAAGTCTTGGATTATTTTAATGTGTAAATAACTGTAATAAGAATCCTCACTCTCACCTGGGTTTTGCTGAAACGTGAAGTTCCTGACCTTTCTTTGCTGGATGTATACTGTTTAGTTTAGTTCTGTTTAGTATGTGATAATCATCCTAAACAATGATTAGTCTAAATGGTTATTATGGTAGCTTTGATTAGGTGCCAACTATGAAGTTAATGTGTAATTTTGTGGTTCGGTGTACTGAGTATCCTTGCATCCAGTAATGACTGAAATGAATTTCTATTACTTCTGCAGGAGTTGGGTTTCTGTAAATATTCCTAGGAATCTGCCCATGACATAATTTCTTGACATAAGTAAAACACCTTTGTAGACTTTTCCTGCAGTTCTTGTCCATTCAGACTTTCAAAAGCATGTGCTTTTGATCCTAAAGTTCAATTGAAGAGAAAGCATGGCTAATGTGAGGTATTTCGCTATCCTCAATGCCTTAAAAATAGTCACTCTTCTACCTTGACAGCACCGATTTACTGATTAATGGCCCATCATCTTGCCTTTGTATGAAGCAATTGCACCCAGCTCCTGCTGAATTACCAAAGGAGCTGTATAACAGACTGCTGCACACTGTAAATGCTTCTACCACTCCAAACTCGGTGAGAACCACCAAATCATATTAGGACAGCAATTCCTGTCTCCTGTTGTGTTCCTGAGGCAGATGACCTGTTGCTCCCAATAAGGACAATTTGGTAGCTTGAGGCTGTACAAATCGGTAGCCTCCACTGGACGCATCTGTGCCCCACTAAAATAGTGTGTTCACACTTCCACACTTCATTTCTGCTCTGGGGGCACCACTGAGAAGCCAGTTTAAAAGGATTTTCACAGCTCTTATGCCCTCTTGGTATTTCCACTGAAACTCAAAGTAGATCTTAACTAGTGAGTAGTTGATTGAGTTGACTTAAATCAGTTGTTAGCAGGCCTGATGTCTGGGATGGAGAAATTTTAAGTGTCTCGGAAACCGAAGAATGCAGTTCTAGTTGCTACTGAATGCCTCCTGACAGCAGGGCAGATACATGAGGTTCTGGAGGTGTCATATCCTTTCCAAACCCTTCAATTATATCTGTAGTGTTCATGCCACCTTGGCTATTGGGAGTATATTTATTTTATGGACAAACCATTCACTCACCATCTGAATGAACACAAAGTACAATTGTTCTTTAGGTTTGTTTTCAAAGAATATTTTGCCCTTCTTTCCCTCTGCTTTTTTGTGCAGACAGCTTTCAATTGTGCTGGTGCACCCTCCCTGCCCATTCTGCTGCAGATGCCTCGGCTGTAAATTCCTCCTCTGATATTTTGCCTTCCCAAAAAATAGAAGTTGTGGAGAATATAAGATTGCTTTCTGAGCCTTCTACAGCACTGTTTGCAGCCATGTTCTCTTTTTTAATTCTTCTCATTTGTATCTCAAAGATAATAGTGTGTGCTGGGAGGAAAGAATTAAAAGTGGAAGAATGGCAAGGAGGATAGTAGATTTACTCAAGTGACCTTGTAGCTGGAAATGCCAAGTCCTGGCAAACAACAGTGTGGGAAACCATACATTATGCCTAGTGCTCTTTATCCTCTGTTTTGAGAAATAGATTTTCTGTATAGGGGTAACATAGGTATTTAAATAGTCTTCAAGGCCCTTTCCAAGACATGCTTGTGCTTCCTGTCTTGGAAGAGAGATCAAAGCAGATGTCATAAAAAGCACAGAGAAGATCATGGAGGTCAATTGTGCATGTGCCAGACCCTTTGATATGTTGAGGCTAGGGAACAGGTCACTTGCTTTTTACCCCTGCTAAGATGGAATGATTTTAGCAGTGTATGTGCCCCAGCTTGCTCATGAAATCCTCCAGCCAGCAAAATGATGGAATAAATCTATTCTTCTCACTTCAGCTGTGGGTCATGGTCAGCTTGGTTACTTGCATCTATCTGTTCACACAGTATTATATTTTATAATTCATGCTGTTAATTTCAATAGCATTTTTAGCTGATATCCAAACTCTTCTTTTCTAAGGCTGGAGCCAGAAGTTATCAAGTATCTAGCTAGCTCTCTGGCACTGAAGTTTGCATTTCACTCCTGCCAGCAATGTGCTTCTTTATATGTGCACATGTCACAATTTAGCATATAGCTGGTAAGGTCTTCAAGATATTATCTGTCAACAAGTTAATCAATTGAAGAGAAGTTTTATTAACTGAATAAGAGCAGATGTGTGCACAAGGTAACTTATTCCTCATTAGAGGAGAAAGTGTATGACCTTTGGAGCACTTAAATGCTGATAGGTAGCCGATAGGTAGATGTAATGGAAGATTCTCTTTCTTTGAGTGCCTTGTCTGAGCCATCTGATGTTAGTTTATGTTACATAGTATCAGTCAGCTAATGCTCGGCAGATCTTTGTCATACTGTAGAATGTGTGATGGATTCTGACAGAACCTATTTGATGTAAATAATAGATTTGTTATTAGTAAATGGTTTTCCGTGTTTAGCTTTTGAAATTTTTTGCATGGCTGTGAAGTGGAGATTTGCAGGATTTAGCTGCTAGAACTATGCCCCAAATTAGCTTATACTCGCACTACCGAATAGAGACTTGGTTAAAGAGCAGAAATCAACAATATTTTTTTTTAAGTTGTCCTTAGTGACTATTTGGCATTTGATTACTGACCTATGGTGATTTACCATCCAGTGACCAAAGACCACTTCCCAGCAAAACTGCAGATGAACACAGTCTCATTCTCCGGGGACATTTTCTTCCTGAGTTTTTGTTGGAGATACCTACTACTAGGATTATGTCTTGCAGTGGCAACAGCAAAAGGTGTTCACATTGCGCTCTGACATTCATAATAAATTTTTTAGAGATTGCTTTTCTCAACAGCTCTACCCTCCTGGTTTGCTGTGTTTTCTTTAGTGATATTTAGTCAGCATGGACCCTGAACATTCCCCAAAATTATAATCCCCACAAATAAAGTAACTTCAGGCCATTTAGAGAACAATATAGCTTTTAATCTTTCCTTTCTCAGTTTGCACCCTCTGAAGAAGGCCAACAAAAAAGCTTCACCATCTCTATTACCCTAGTTGGAGCTAGTCAGAGTTAGAAGACTCTGAAATCAGCCTTTTTTCTGTGTGGTAGTGTATCATCATATTCTGCCTTAAATCTTTGGGTTTACTGACCCAAGAATTCTGTCAGCTTCAGTTCTCTCGGTTTCTTTCTTGCCCCATGTTAGCCTCATCATTTATAATTAGGCATTTCAAGTTTCCTCTAGATGTAAAAAAGAATAATCTTAAAAGGAAAACTCAAAAAGCAAACACACAGACTGTCAGTGGACTTAATGTCATCCTCAAAACCTCGTGATTTTTTAAAGCTCTCTAACATTCATAATTTTTTTTCAGCATGTTAATAAGGACAACAAATACAGTGCTAGTAGCAATCTGAAAAAAAAAATCAAACTCTTTTCTTGCTGCAGTGCTTTAGAATTAGTTTCATATTTACAAACCCCTATTTCTTTCCTCTTGAATTTAAGAATTTACAGAAAGCTTTCTGTAGTTAATTTGAAAACTTCTGATAAAAATCTATCTTAAGACCTCTGATACAGATTTTGAGACATATCTGTTATATGTGTCTACCTCTTGTGCTTTGAATTTTGCCATTTGAGTGCTCACCACTGAGGTCTGGCCTCAAGTATAATAAAGAATATTAGCAAAATATCTCTAATCTGAATCCAGTCTAGGTTTGACTTAGAATAAGCATCTCATTTTTCATTCTGTAGCCATAAATTCCACTCAAACACATATTGCAATGTCGTGCTTGAGTATATTCCAGAGAAACCTTTTTCTAATTCTTCCCAAATCTTGCCCTATGTTCTGGAAATTACTTACCTGTGGAGGGCTTTAGATTTGACTGCCAATAGATCCACAGAAAATTGCTAGGGTTAGTTCAGACAAGGACTACTCCTATCAGTTAAAGTGCTACATTTCTTTATTTGTTGGATCTGAAGCCAAAAGGCAAGGGCAATCTATCTCTTCAACTTACTGCGAACAAGAGGTGGTGGAATATAACAAGCATTCTAATAAAACATAATTTCAGTTGCTATGTGTTAGATTAAAAAAAGGGATACATGCTGCAGTTTTTTTGGTTAGAAAATAATGTCTAAACACTATCTTTTCTAGTTGTAGCTCCAAAATAAAATCAATTTAGACATCACTTATAATAAATAGAAAATGTTTTGTAGATGCAATTGTTCTGTTGCATGAAATCTCTTTCAAATCATTGTTTTTCTGGGTTTGAAGTACTTTGTATAACTGCAGTGTGTAATGAAATGAAGATTAGTATACTGCATGTATGAGACTTATATTGTAATTGCAAAGAAAAATTACTTTCCTTGCATTTAGCATTTTCTAAAATGTTAGGCTGAATGCAAGGAAATTCATCTGCCTTTATGAAGTTAAGCCCAAAAGGTAGAATTTTTCGCTTTTTGGAAAATGTGAACCCAAAACTGAAACATGGAAATTAATTAAGGTGTGCTGTGTTGAAGTTTCTATCTGGACAGCCAGAATCAAAAGTGCCAGGAAAATGAAGGGTTTTTTTCCCTTTGGAAGTATCACCATTCTAAACTGAAAAGACAGAGCACAGGAAGTTAAAGAAAAGTTTCAATAGTAGCACTGTCTAGGTAAGATGAATATATGGCATAGGTCAGAAATCTACACTAGAGGGCTTATCTTCTGGGTTTTAGATTAGTTAGAATTATTTAACACTCTATTTAGCAGAAAAAATCTTTTAAACTTGAAACTCATTGAGCTGTTTCTATTGTAGAATACATATTCATTGTTGAGTTAATCCTAGGGAACAGAATTGATAATCTTAATTTTTATCCATTTTATATCAGATCATCCATCATTAAGTTGCAGAACTCACCTATCAGTGGCATTGAAATTTGATATGGGTGTTGCTTGTTAATTGCTCTAATTTACTTCTTAGGTGAGGAGAAGATAAATTTGGAAAAATCCCCTTACCTGCATAGTCATGTACTGATGTTTAATATACAAATATACTTTTAAACATGGATTAGAAACTGAGGTGAGGTTAGGGACAGTCCAAGTGAAATAATATTAAACAGGTGCAGGTCAGAGAGGACAAGTGACTGTGAGGGAAAGAAAGGCCAGGAGAGCAGTTAGAATAGAAAAAATGTAGAATGCAGGAGGAAAGGTGCACTTGTAGCTCATCTGCTAAAACTGCGCTCCCTGAGAGGTCAGTGGGAATTTTATTTCTGATTTCAGTGGGAACAATTAAACAAAGTGGGTCAGGAACCTGACTGAGTCCTGTGCTACATCTTACAATTATTTGAACTCAGTGGTGGGTTGATTAGATTCTAGGTATAACTTTTTGCTAAGTTTTGCCCTGTTCTTTTAGGAGAGTGCCAAGGCAGGGCGAAAATGGTAAGAAAAGTACTTGTAATATTAACTGTTTAAGTTAATAGGCTAGTTTAATGTGATGATTGGAAAATGTATAAAAATCTTGAAGGACAGTCTCAGAGGTAATTTTTATAGTGTTTTGGATTACTGTAATATTGATCCTAATTGTTGTACAGAAAAGTTGAATAATATTTAATGATGAGTATCTTGTGCTACCTTGTTCTATGTTATAAATAGCAGAAGCAACTATTATAATGTTATAATGACTCATAATACACTATCTTCTGTGCTCCATCCTCCTGCTCTAATTGGTGAATCCCTGAACAGACTGCTCCTTTGGGAGGATTCCTTGCACCAGTGTCAAAGTGCCATCATGACTGGGCACAACAGAGAAAAAAGGCATCTGCTGGGTCCTAATCCCACTAAATAAAGAGAAGGAGTGGATTCAAATAGCTTCTGCATGATGAGACAATCCAGTCAGAAGATGGGATTGATAGAAATGAGAATGAGCTTTTGCTGATGAACCTCAGCATGTTTCATTCTAATATGTGTTACCTCCTGGAAACGTGTATCTTCTGATTTTGGTTAATGAGAAACTTGACAAACTCCTTCTATTTCTGACCTCTTTTGCAGCTGTTCTCAAGTCTTCAGGAAATAGCTCAGGGACACAGATACATTTGTCTTCTCCTCCTATGAAAATATGATGAGGTAAGTATTGCCATCCATGGTTTCCACCTGAGTTGATGGTATAGAAGTTCCAGTGATTTAGTACTCACATCTTCATAACCCTGTCTCTAATTAATGTATGTTGCCTGTATTCAGGCTGTAGCTTCAATATTCCTTATGACCTATAGGATAATTGCAATGGATGAATCTCATTGAGACACATAACTGATATAAGGGAACTGTGAAAACATGCCTGGGTCTTTTTCTGGGTGTTCCTGGGATTTTTCTAAAGACAGAAAAAAAGCAATGTTATTGCTGCTGCAGAGAAAAGAGATCAACTGCTGAGATGCATCTAAAATGGTTTTTCCACTGGCAAAAAACCATTTGGGACTATATTTTTACAGTTTTCTAATGGGACTATATTTTTCCAGTTTTCTAATCAAACAGGCTGGTTCCTGGGCAAAAAAGTAAAGAAAAAAAAGCAGTCAAAGATGTATGTTTCCCTCTGGAGAAACCAGGAAAGAAAACCAGAAAGAAAATCAAGAGGTAATTGTTGAGGGTTTTTTAACAAAACCCTGTACTGATTCAAGTCAATTTTGAATTTATGGCTCAGCAGTGAGTAAGGTACTCCGTATTATAAAGGTGATTACATTTTTCACATGAGTGACAAAACCAAAAGCATGTCAGTATTGTTCTGCGAGAATGGAGTTGTTAGCACTCTGTTCCAATTTCAGATTGGATATTTATTTTCTCCTCACCTAACTTCACCTGCAGTTCAAAATAGATGCAACCTTCAATCGCTATTATAAAATATTGTATACAATCACTATAGCGCCTGAAATTCACCTCAGAGCTAGCTACAGTTCCTGGGGCTAAAAAGATTCTTGCATCATATGCATTCAATTTGTAAAGAACTTAGTAAATCTTGTGAATTTATATGCATATATGAATATATAACATCTCGAAATGTTAGGTAAAGTGGGGATTTCTAGCTGAAACAAGTCAAATGATATAAGACTAGCCAAACCTTTGATAGGAGGGAATGAATAAACACATTACTCTTTAGATGTTTCTTCTCTTCATTCAGAGTTCTGTCAGTTACTTGATCAGAACCTTGTCTTTGGATGTAGGCAGGAGATGAAAAGGACAGAAGAAGGTTGACTAAAGAGAGAAATTCTGTTGTAGCTTAATCCTCAGCTGAAAGAGCTGTGACATTCCTAAAGTCAGATTGTACCGCAATGGAGGAGAGTATTCCTTCCATCACAAGAAACATCCTTCCTTCATATTTCTCCTTCATATCTCTTGCCTCTCAATACAGGAATACTGCTCTTACAGCTGTACTGTTCTTCCTGATGTTACAATGGCTGTTAATACCATCATGAGATCTCTGAAAAGCTGGGGCATTTACTCCATTTGTAAGTGCTTTAAGATGGGGAAAGAAGAGGATGGAAAAAGTCAGACACACATTCTGGGGTACTGATGGCAGTATAACTTTGACTTTATTACTTATACCAGTGGTTCTAAAAGCTTGTAGTCTTCCAGAATACACCTATAGACTCATGAAGAAATAGAATTTTTAAGCAATGAAAAAATTACTAAAAATTACTTTTTTTTTTTTTTCTTCTGTCCCAGTCATTATCTGAGATACTTGACTTATTTTTCAAGCTTGAAAAAAGGTATTTTTGGATAAATCTCATTATTTTTCTCCCCACAAGTAAAATTTAGCACCAAGAGAAATGCATGACTTTGGTAAGCAGAAAAAAGCATTTTGTTATGTAATTTCCAGGTGCTTTTGCATAGGTCTTTTTTATAGGCGTCTATGATTTGAATATATTCTTTGAATTGAATGATTGATTTTGAATTTATGTAATGTTTATTGTTTTTACCATCTCATTTTTTTCCCTTGTGCCATCTCTCCACACTTTTTCTTCTGATGCTCTACCCCCAACTATTAAAAGTGATTTGAAACAATTGCCAACATGGCATTGAACACTTACTGTGTAAGTACTTACTGGTGGTTAAGTCATAATAATACTTAGCTCCCTCAGCACAGACACCTGCGTAACTTAACGAGTTACACTGATTTTAAGTCTTTAAGCCAAGAATCCAAAGTAGGATACTGAGACCCTGTTCCATTATCCACTTCATAAGAATAGGCTGAAGACAACCACTGCTGGTTGATCAGTAACTGATCATTCATTGATCCTGTTGAGAATCTGAAGCTAATTTTTTTTTGCTTCTCTGCATGTGAAGTACAAATGCCTTCATCAGTATAGAAATCATCAATACTTTATGGATTTTGTGAATTTTTTTTCTCTTAAAAGAGTGTAAATGACACTCATTTATCCATTCCCTATTCAGATCAGTGACAATATCACTACTGAGTTAAAGACCCCCAAAAACACACTATTTTTTATGTACCTTAAAGGAACAATTGAGATAATTTTTGAGATAATGAAAAATGTCTTATATCAGACATAGTGAATTTGACCCATATTCCCCCAAATCAAGCGAAAGAAAACATAAAGATCAGGTTGTGATCCTTATGTGATAGGGTAGAAGACATATCAACAGTAAAAACAGTAACTCTACAAAAGGAATAGTTTCAAATGGCATATTTAATTTCCTATGAAATGTATGTCACCTTTACAAATGTGCATTAAAGAGGTGATATAATGAATTTAAAATTTGCTGGAAAAGCAGAATATTTCTTTTTATACTGTGCAGCACAGGGAATAAAAAAAAGTGGCACCAAGTGCTTTTAATGTCCCAACTTGTCAGTAAATGTTATAAATAATTACTACTTGTAGCCATAAAAATGAATGCCAGTTTAAAAACTAGATTATAAATTTTCATGAAGATAATACAATTTGAGTAACAAGTATAATGTCTTATTTTTCAGAGATTTCAATATATGTTACTAACAGACGTGTTTCTAGATTTGGTCCAGAGATTTGAAAAAAAATTTTCAGAAGAGTTTTTTTTATAATTATAAAATCTTGCAAATCTCTGCTTCTATATGCCTGTCCTAAGTTTACATTACTGACATCCATTTAATTATTGCTTGGGGTTAGGTGTCTCTAAAGGCATCAGCTATTGAACAAAGATGTTTCCATTATTTTCTCTTTGTAGGATTTCCCATTTTAATGACAAAAATCCTTGTTTGCTTTCACATCTTTGGATCATTATGGCTGTATGCAGTGATTTCTAAAATGGCAATTTTAGAGGTGCCAAAAGAAAGAGTTGTCTCATGAAGAAAGACCAATAAGATAGTGAGTACTGAGCCAAGGAGCACAGTGGATGGCTCTGTCTCTAGTGTCATTTAATTACCTATTTAGGAATTGTCTTCTGGATGTGATTAACACAATCAATAAAATGACTGTCTCTAGTAATACCTGATATATGTCTGTACCTTCATTTTATAGACAATTCCAAACATGTTTCCTTTCTGACCTCAATTTTACATGTATTACAAAAATGTATTTCTCATTTAATTAATTTTGATCATTAAACTGTCTCAAATTTCTTCAATGAAGATTGAGAATGATTGACTCCCAAATATGTGTACAGCATGCTCTATGGAAAAAACCTAATTCCCTAGAAAATAGATTTGTATTTTAAAATACTGTCTGAAGACTGCTGTACTTCTGCAAAACTTAGATACCTTTGATAGGAGGGAATGCACTCAAAAGTGCATCTTTGTGCATTCATAAAGATATTGAGCTTTCATATAAAAAAATACACACTAGAGAACAAGATGTATAATTTACAGTATTAGTCTATAGTACTTATATAAAACTTAAATGATCTATATTACCTAATTATAAAACATTTTATCTTGTATTCACTTAAAAAATGGTTTTAAAGATCACCTTAGAAGACAAAGCTTGGAGTGAGACACAAAAAATATTGCTATAAAAAATTCTTGTTGTTTTAAATTTAGTTCCTCAAGACTCCAAATATTTCTGTACTGCATTGCCATCAAAGGTAGTGACATCTGTTTTTTCCTTCTCATGAGAACATAGTGACATACTGCTGCTTTTTTGGCCTTCATAGGCCTTTTTAGTAAACTATAGGGCAAAGGAGGGCTAGCTTTTTGTATTACTTTGGCAGCTACTTATAGTAGAACAGAAATGTGAATCCTTCCTGTGCTACATATTCCTTGAAAAGATGAAGAAGATACACATCTGAATAGGGACACTGACAGGTGAATTGCAGTAGTGGTGTCTTAAGCAAACTGGATCAACTTGGCTGTAAATTTGCCTGAATCAGCAACTTTAATCATTGCAGTTTGTGAGACAACAGTGAAATATCAAATGTTCCTATTTATATTCTGATATCCTGATTAGCTAAGCATGACTTTCTTTCTTTCTTTCTTTCTTTCTTTCTTTCTTTCTTTCTTTCTTTCTTTCTTTCTTTCTTTCTTTCTTTCTTTCTTTCTTTCTTTCTTTCTTTCTTTCTTTCTTTCTTCCTTCCTTCCTTCCTTCCTTCCTTCCTTCCTTCCTTTCTCTTTCTTTCTTCCTTTCTTCCTTTCTTCCTTTCTTTCCTTTCTTTCCTTCCTTCCTTCCTTCCTTCCTTCCTTCCCCTTTCTTTAAATTGCATCATGCCATGCCATTAACAATTTTATTAAAGCCCACATCAAAAGAAATTTGATGCTCGAGGTTCCCAGTATTTTGGTAACAAGGCACCTGCTTTGAATTTCCAGAAGGATTTCAGTTCTTCATGCCCAATTAATGGTCATTTGTTCTTGTGTCACATTATCCTTGATATAAAATGACATTTTTCTCTTTTTGCTGTAGAGCCTCTTGATATGTCTGCAGAGGGCAATCATATGAAACCTTGGACATTTGGCGAGCTAAAAAATCTGGTTCTTTTCTCCTGCAGTATCTATTTCTCTGTGATATCTATAGCTCTTTTCTGTGTCTGTAGCAGAAATGATCAGAAGATTTGTGAAATCTGAAAGCCCTTTGAGCCCCCTGTGGTCACAGAAATGCTTCTTTCTCTCTGCAGAGGTTGAGAAACCCTTACCAAATTTGCTCAGAGGGATCTTGTTCTCTCTGAGTGTGGTGTGGGGTGCTTTGGTGCTGAACAAGGCAGGAACTCTAGTGTAGTCCCACAGCAGAGAAAATCTTGTCTTCTCTTATACCTGGGATGTAATAACTAATAAGTTTGGATGTTCATAATCTGGTTCAAGTGCATAGCAAAAGGTGGTTTAGCTTATAACCTCCCAGTGCTGAGTATTCTGACCTGAAATCATGCTAGTGTGGGAGCATCCTGACGCCTGTTGATTTTTGTGTACCTCAATTGCTGAGTTATAATTTGTAGGAAAATGGGAGTTTTGGAATGGAACTAGGACATAAGTAGGTGTGATTGATTTCCAGGAGAGTCATTCTTGTACTGAGCATATTTCTTTCACAGTTGCAGAAACCTGAGCAGCTTAGGTCCTGGTTATAATTTGAATGGTTCATTTGAGTAGCAACGTGGGTGAAAAATAAGGTCTCAGGAAGGTCTCCCAATAAGGACTGCCACTCAAAGACAGAAATACTATTTAACAAGCAGAGGTAGGGATCTTTAGAAAGATATCTTTGATATAATTTTCAACATAATATGAACAAAATTGAACAAGCCCAATTGATGCAAATTGCCTATTATTCCACTCTGTGTGATGTATATGTTACACTGTTGAAGACTGTGGTCTCATCACTACACTGAAAATTTTGCAACTGATTAGAGTAAGATGAAGATGTTTTCAATAGTCCGATGTAGGCTCATTTACAGCTATTGTGAAACAATCGATGCTCTCATCCTTTCATTACTTTGTAACTCTCATCATGTGAGTGTGACAAAATTATTTGAAACTCACATGCTTAACCAGAGACAATGCAGAGTGGGTTATGGATAAATTCAGTGAATACAGTGCAGATTTGTTATGTATCTATGTAAAAACATTTAAAAATATTGGCAAACAAATATATCTGAATGCAATTTTCCATGTTTAATTTTTTAGAGACTAGCATATATCATGCATAATATTTTCAAAATTAATTCCTTTAAAATATTTAATTGTAAAAATTAACATTAACAATACAATAGCATTTACAAAATGTCCTTGATTTGCCTTTTTTTTATTTTGTAAGTTAACAGTAAAAAATGAGAAAATACTTCTGTGTTTCTAATCCCCATTCAAGTCTTTGAGATTGCTTTGCCTGCTTAAAAAAAGGAATTAAAATAGTCATTAGATGCTCTGCACTTATTTATTTATTTATTTATATAAAAGCTTTATGATATTTCGTTAAGGAAATAAGGCAGGGAAGACACTTTATCACATTCAGAAATGTAACATGAAATAAAGTCAAAACTGTACCCACTTAAATGTTAATGTAAGAAAGATTTGGATTCTATGTAATAACAGCTGCACAGGAAGATTGTTTCATTTTAGATGATTTCAAATAGGATCTATAAGGAGTAAAGCTTCATAACAATATTTGCTAATCTAGTTTCTTCTGATTTTTTTTTTCTAGAAAAACAATGGCTTAATTTTAAAAGACTTTGCAGGATATATAAAACTCTCAGCAGTGATTGATATTTTCTTCTTCCATTTAAGAAATGAACTGCAATTCAGGAATAATAATAATGATAATAATAAAAATATGTTGGGGAATTTGGTGAAGTGGGGCTTATTTTATGTCTTTTTTTAGTAGTAAAACCAATTTGGACATGTGTAAGCAAAATACACAAACCTGAAGAAAATAAACTTGTTGAAAACCAGATATATTCACAGAATGGGTAAGGTTGGAAGGGAGCACATTCTGGCTGGGTCTGGTCCAACCTCCCTGCTCAAGCAGAGTCAGCCCAGAGCCCAAAGCACAGGATCATTTCCAGACAGTTCTTGAGTACCTCCAGTGAGGGAGACTCCACAGCCTCTCTGGGCAACCTGTTCCAGTGCTCAGTCACCTGCACAGTAAAGAAGTTCTTCCTCATGTTCAAGTAGACCTCCCTGGGCATCAGGTTCTGCCCATTGCCTCTTGTCCTATTGCTCGGCACCACTGAGCAGAGCCTGGCTCCATCCTCTGACACTCTCCCTGCAGATACTGACACACATTGATGAGGTCCCCTCCCAGCTGTCTCTTTGTGAGGCTGAACAGGCCCAGATCTCTCAGCCTTTCCTCTTAAGAGAGATGCTCCTGTCTCCCAGTTATCCTTATTGCCCTCCACTGGACCCAGATAAAGAATGAATGATTTAATGGCAAAGGAAATAAAGGGCTATAATGGCGATGTGAAAAATGCTTTACTGATATACTAGCAAATGGAAAAATAAGACTTTTAATTTACATTTCATTAAAATGAATCAGTGTATAAAAGCACTCCATTTTGAAGAGTACGAAAATAGTGTTCTCAGCTGTCTGGCTAGCCTTGTTTATCACAGGCATACTGTAATATCAGCCAATGTCTATGGAATTCATGATACTTTATTGTTCTATTCTTCATATTTATTTGGATATAACTTTTGAAAGTGAGGTCATAAATGTTTCCTTTACTTACTAAAAGACATCTCTTTCTTTTTTATTCTATAACTATGCTGCCATTAAAACAATGAAAAGCCTAATATCTGGGAGGTATAGATGAGTATGTACAATAAAGTATGTACCATGAATTATAATTTACTAATCATACACTAAGCTGCTTTTTAGAATAAAGTTTGGATCAAAACAGAGCTGAGGTAAAGATATATGATACATAGGTGAACTCAAATACAGAATAAAGAAATAATCCCAAAACAATTGTACCTTAAGGTGCTAGAATGAACTAACATAAAAAGTATTGCTTAATAAAAATATGAAACATCATGTAGCAAGAGAACATATTGTTTATTACCTGTATATTTTCGTAGTAGGATTGCTTGAAAGATACGGTTTCTATTGATCTATTTCTGTTGAAAAATGTAACATGACTCATCTATTCTAGACAAATTTAATCTCCTTTATTTTGGGAATTGCTATACTGGAGTGAGTGGACCAGAAGTCTAATTCCCCCAGTATTTTTATTCTGACCTTAGGAAGGTTCTTATTTACTGTATTTGTAGCTACAAAAAAAAGAAGAGAATTTCTTGGTGGTTTAATCTAGAAAAAATTTCTCTTTTTCTTTATGTTCCTCCAGGTCTTAAACTTCTGCTGGATAGAAATCTCTTAGCCTTACTCCTGCAGTTTTATACATATTCCAAAACAAAGTTTATTGACACTTGTAAGAATTCTGGATGTTGATTAGTGATATATGTTCTTTTTGGATCTCTAAGATTTTGGCCTCAGTAGCTTCTAGGAACAGTGAATTCCATTCTGCTATGTGGAAAAAAAGTATTTACTATTAATTTATCATCCTTTAACTGAATCCTTTCATGCCTATTACAAGAAATAGAGATGAGAAGCTCCCAACCATTTCCAGACTATCATGTGTTTTTATTCTGATGGGCTAGCTTACATCAAAATGAGGAGTAACCTTTTTGTATCACCTTTTTAAGTAAAATTATTCCAACCTTACTGAGTGTTTTTCATCCCTTTGTTAATTTCTCTGGATTTTTTTTTTTCAGAGATTTGAACTTCCTTTTCTGAAACTCTGCCAGTTTAACAGTTTTTTTGAAACCTTGTGATCAATGCTGCACATAATATTCTGGATGAGATAACATTTTAGATGGATATGTGGTAATTTCTTGACTATAATGGCACATTGAGCCATTGACTTTTTTTATTTCCTCCTTTTCTCTCTCTTCATTGTCAGTTAGTTTGGAAGACACAAACCCTCTATATGAGTACCACACAGAAATTGAAAGGAGATATGATCACTCTTTTTATTCTCTTCCTCCATATCAGTGTTGAATTCAATTACTGCTCTCTTTGAAGTTTTCTGGCCCAGTTAGAAAAAATAACCTCTCCTTTGATAAGTGATTTGGTTTGTGGAAAAGTACTGAGATGGTGGCTGGGGTAAGGGCTTACGCTGCTTTCCTCTGAAAAAGTGGAGCTACACTGGGAGCTGGCAAGGACAGATGCCAGGAAAGCCTCTCTCTGCTGTCACTTTTAGACCCTTTAGTGGCATGCAGCTGGTTGGTGTGACAGTCTCTAGTTCTCTGCCCTAGATTAAACTCTCATGGCAAGGGGTTTACTACTGGCTAATATTAATTGTCCCTTCCAACCCAACCCATTCTATGATTTGAGGGAAAGAAGGAGTTTTCCCTTTTGTCAGACTTTTTTTACTCTTTAGTGTTTTATATTATCTTGTTTCAGGGAACATCAGGGGAGTTTAATCAGAGAGTTCCCTTCTTTTGCAGAATTTCTAAACGTAGGCAATATCCTTAAACACTGCAGCCTTCCTCCTCTGGCGTGTTCTCATTTTAAAGGCTTTTGATCTTTTATATTTGGGGCTCCATTCTGTGGTCAGATGCTGAGGCACGATCTGTTCATTGAGGAGTATTTTAAAATCTTGTGGATCAGATACTGAAGAGTTTCACACCATCTGTGTATCAAATGTACACCTGACTAACTTGGTGGAAGTAGCCTTATAGGACCACTGCTTTGAGTACCTAAGTGTATGTGGAAGAGGAAGAAGGAAAAGAGGAAGGGGTCAAGAAAAGTTATAGGGGAAGAAAGGATTTGGAGTGAATGTGAGCATTACTGCATCCTTAAGGAGAGGTGTTTGCTGTATTAGAGGGTGTGGCCTAAGACAGGAATGCTGGCTCCAGGTCTGTTCATTGATTTTGCTTCAAGCAGTTAAAACACAGACCTAAATTTATCCCTCACTGTAGCCCATGTTCTGGGCTGCAGAGCACCTTTTCCATTGTCTAGTCCATTTGCTTTACAAACATTATATGGAGCTGGCTTCCAGCTATGCTCTGTGATTTTGGTGGGTTTTGAGACTCTTCTTTCTCCCTATGCTTCATAAGTTGAATTTAGGAAACTGAGTCAGAGGTATATCTTCATTAATATGAGCAAACAAGAAAAATTAGATATTTCAATGCTGTGGAATTTAAATTTCTCTTAGATTTGGATCTAAGATCTGCCTCAGCTATAAAGGCTTTGCATAATACTGAATTCAACATGGATAGTCATAATCAGAAAAAAAAATGTTGTAGGAAATTGTCCAAATGTCCAAAAGCCCAAAAATTCAGACTAATACTACAAATTTGGAGATTATCTATAAAGAAAGAGTAAAATTTGGGCTGTTATACAGGTCCTTTCAAGTTATTTTTCACTCCGCTTTAATGTTTTATTGTATAGATGACCTTGGAAAATACAGTTCTTTTTCTTTTTGTTTTTGGCATTACTATTTTAACTTTTGTTCTTTCTGAAGAACTAAGCTTGTCATGAATTCTAAAATCTAATCTTCTGTAAGTGCTAGTAATGAGACAGTGGAGCAGAGCGGCATGGCTTCTTCCCACAAGGTTTTGCTTTCATAATGAATTAAGTCATATGAAGTGTGGAATCTGAGATAAAGCATGAAAATTTTAGATGGTACCAGCTGGAATAGCTCCGTTAAAATCAATGGAAAGACACCAGTTTTCACTACTAGCTTGTGACTCACTCCCAGGGGAAATAAAAATGGTTGATATAAATGTTTCAGTCATGAGCCTTTTAAAGTGACCTCTCGACACGGCAAAGACAGATACTGGTATTCAAAATCGAAGATAATTTGGGATATTATATTCTGGATGTGATAGAATCTGTTGGTTTTCTCTCTCTCTCATCCAGTATCGCTTTGAACCTGACTCATATTTGAGCTTTTTAGAAAGCAGCTGAATAATGTGAAGTTTCTTAGGGCTGTGGAGTAAACCATGGGCCGCTGCACAGCGTTAGGATGAATCCTTGCTTTCTATAAAGGCTCAGGCAGGGAAGGAGAAAATCAAATCTCTTCCCCTTCATTCCTCACAAGACACATACTGAATTGTACTACCGAGTCCTGGGCAGTGATATGACTATTGACAGATACTGTTACTACTAAATAAACCCATATTTATGCTTATAAGTATGCATGTCATTTTTGTATTTTGCTTTAAGGTGAGTATGGGATGCCATTTTCCAAACTGAATGTGGCATTAGCAACAACCAAATCCACATGTGATGAGTGGGCGTGCAAAGAAGCAGCTATGGCTTTTTGAAGAACCATTTTCAGATTTTGTGAATTTCTACTGCGAGCTCAGGAAGCCCCCAAGCAAGAAAAATCTAGAATAAGAAGGAGAAACACAGATGATTTATCTACTTTAACTTTACTCTTTAACATCAAGATGAACACAGAGAAAAAGAAGCAGGTAAGAGGCAAAGCAGAATGGTCCCTTCACTGGGAAACAGTGTTAGACTTTTATGAATCCTGTTTATACAAGATGTGAAAGCATTTCATTTCATGGCCAGCCTGGTTTCCCCATTTACATTACCCTTGGATCAGTGCACAAGCAAGTTTCTCACTGTGGAGTTTTATTAATGAGGTTATTGTTAAGCAAGAAAGCTCAACTACTTTCCTTCCAAATGAAAAAGGGAACATTTCCACAGGCTAAGATTTGCCCTCTAGCTAGGTTCCTGAAATTTCACCAAGTAAAAACTTCTCCTCTACCCATTTTAACTAATACAGTGACAATGAATGGACTTTAAGCAGTTTCAAAATATGCCCCATTAACTTTAATATGTGCTAAACTTTGTAGCAGAATTTTAATTTTCTTCCTTTCAATACAGCTGTGCTTTTCCCTCTGATGAAGCTTTTTTGCTGAGGAGAATACTAGCAACTAGAACAGTAATGATTTTATTTTTCCTGACTTCTTCAATTATTGAAATCACAAGTTAGGATCATAGGATATTTCAGACTGGAAAGAATCTCAGGAGACATCCTCATGCAATATCCTACTCAAAGCAGTATCAGCTGTGAGGTGAGACCAGGTTACTCCAGGCTTATAGAACCAACTCTTGAAAACCATATTAAAAAATTATAAGAACAGAATAGAAATAGTCAGAACTTGTAAGTTCTTGATATTGGAGAAATTATAAATCCACAATTACTAAAGATATTAGAAGGTACCTTTTTGCTTATTCACTTTAGTACCTGTTTATGGCCCTATTGACTTTAAATTTGTCTGAGTTTTTTTAAAATCTGCTGCATCCAAGAGACTCCTCAGGCAACAAATTTCAGAAGTTCACTTGCTACTGTACAAACATATTTTCTTTTAATGGCTTTTAGCTGATAATGAGAAATTCATTAAATGCTGGCTGTTTCTCTTTGGACTTATTCAATAAACAGTTCTGAGTTCACTGACCCTTGTGATTTTACAGAACTTCAAGCATACCCCATCGTCCTTCTCTTTGCATCAAAGAATATGTGTTTCTCATCTGTCCCTGTTTAGGTTATTGCTCCTTCTCTGTACCTTCTTGCTCCATGATGCTTTTCTTGAGGTGCAGAAGGGCCCACAGCACTGAATATGTTTGTGTGGAAGAGGCTGCTTAGCCATCCCTCAATGCCTGAAGTCTGCCAGAGACAGATGTGTAAACCATAGCTTTTAAATGATGGTAATGAACTGAAAGGAACTTTACAGCTGTCATGTAAGCAAAAAAAGAAATTCTCTGTTGATCTTAATGGTGGTGGTTGACAACCAGTTCATCTGGATATTTTACTTGCTTTTGGGGTGAATATTTTTCCTTGCTCTCTTCTAGTGCGTCACTGAGTGTGGTTGTATTGTGATCACTAATGAGTAAATGTCTACGAAGGTACACAATTAATATTTGTAACTCTGTTGCACTAAGGCAAAAGCTTCAGAAAAAAAAAAATGAAACTGAGAAAAGGTTTTGCATAGATTTCTGGACATCTGAGGACGACCTATAAATCCAAATTCATGTTTATCCGGACTGCAAACCTAGCTGGGTTATTCTCTACATCTCATCAAACTCTTGCACATGTTTCTGTTCTGGCACAGGAGAACATAGGCTTGGAGATATGGCTGGTGCTTGCTTGAATGTGGCAGGGGGCTGGCAGAGGCTCTGAAGTCTACTAGAAAGATGTTCCTGCCTGTCTTGTTCTTGCTGTTCATTTATGTGACCAGAAGGCACTCCTCATAAGACAAACAGGTTAGTACACCTAATTAAAATTGCTAATTTAACTGAGCAGTCAGAAATGTTCTGCTTCCCCTCCTTCCTTAAGTCATCTGGACAGCTTCTGAAAGCACAGCTAAATGGCTTTTTCTCCAACACCATCTCTGGGAGGTACTAGTCCTGGCTTTCCAGTTTCATATCTCCTCATCAAATATATTCCTGTGCTGCAATAGCTGAACAAAAGTTAAGGGAAATGAAAAAATATGTAAAAATGGTTTTGAAAGGTTGAAGCCAGAGTTGATTAATGCAAGTAATACAAGTTTCCTCAGAATGTAGTGACTTATTTTAACTGGAATTGGAGACTATTACTTTTTAAAATATTACTTTTTAAAGTATTACTTTTTAAAACTGTCATGTTGCATGAACCTTTATTTCCTGCTATCAGCAGTGATTTTATTGACAACTGTTCAAAGAGATTTATTTTAACTACTTGCTCAGTTATCACAAGGCCATTCACTGGAAAAGGGAACCGTAACATTTTGTGGTGGCTCACATTTATTTTTGCTCGATGGAAATAATGAATTATTTTTGTGGAAGGTTCATGTCAAAATATGTGTTGTGGAAGCAGAAATGTTTCTTATTCAGATGTCTCTATATTCCTCTCAGAAAATATCCAACTTCGGAAACTTTCCAGTCAGAAACTTTCCAAGTTGATACAGCTCTGAGCAATGTGTTAATTTGATAAAAAGAAATATTAAGCATAAGAACAATATGAAGTTTTCTATTGTCAACAATTCCACAGCCACAGGCAAAAAAACCAAAAACCTTCTGAACAAATTCATCACTACATAAAGGTCTTCTAGACTAACTCAGGAAATTTGGGGGCTGGATCATCCTTTCCTGGAAATTTTGTGAAGAGTTTCTTCAAATTAGGTAAAATATGATTCAGTATATATTAGTTCCAATTCAACAAACATTTCATTGTGGTATTTACTTATGAAATTTGCTAAAGGGAAGCCTTTAGAGATGCAGTGTCTTGCTTCCATTTCAGTCCTGAGGGAGAGGAAGAAAATCATGCGTAATAACCATCATTTGCATAAAGCTAATGAATTCACACTGCTTGTAAA
Organism: Vireo altiloquus; assembly: GCA_013396875.1. Lineage (NCBI taxonomy): Eukaryota > Metazoa > Chordata > Aves > Passeriformes > Vireonidae > Vireo > Vireo altiloquus. The sequence continues at coordinate 1,827,230 of VZRF01009875.1, forward strand.
TAATAATTGTATATCAATTGCGAAAATATGCAATAGGAGATTAACAGTTTGTAAAAGCACTGACAAGATCCCTGAGAGAGAAATACAATTCATTTTTCTAAACAACATTTTCAAGTTACTCTTTACTTCTTCTTCTTTTAGATGAGTTATGAAATAGTAACATCGCTGAGACAGTTGAAGTTTATGATACAGTAGCAGATTACAAAAATAAAATGAGAAAATAACCTGTTAATCCTCTAGACTATTCTGTGTAGTTTAGCTTCCTCTTTGTTCCTACATTTAGATTACATTTTCATCACTATTCTAATTCTTTCCTATGTGTAGTGGATACTTTTAACAAGACATTTTAAGCACAAAATTTTAATTAATGTTATTTTGGTAAGAGAAGAGGTTAGAAGAGAAGGTTATTTTCTGAGAAGAGCTTAGAGTTTTGACTCAGTTCTTCTGTGTGTCCATTAGAAAGTCAAAATAAATTCAGAAACAGCTTAAACACATTTTGACTTTATGCAGTAGGGGCAAAATTTTCGCAATAACCTTCAGTTAGCCTTTTCTTGATACCATCATAAAATATTAGTCAGTCTCTAAGTGTATCCAAAGTATCATTACACAGGCTGGAAGTCAGCTAGAGTGAAGTGGCACTCTGGCATGCCTCTGCCATCAAGTCTTCACTTAAATTTCATTGCCACAAAGTGGATGTTGTAGTGACATCTCTGCCATCAATCTGTCATTAAGGGATCCCCTTAGCTGCTAATCCAGAGAAGTTTTATAACTCCTTTGCACATCCATACCATGCAGCATATCAGGATAAAGATCATAATGTTTTTCCAAAACAGTGCTTAAGCACTTTAAAAAGGGGCACTGGATATATTTTCTCTAGTCATTGTCTTCCCTTTTGTCAAACAATACTGTAGTTCCACTACTGTAATGTAATAGTATTTTACAATGCATATAATATCTGCAACACTCTATCAATACATATTTTATCAGAAAAGCTTATATATGTAGTTCTTTTGCCTTGTATAAGCAGGAAAAAACCCCTACTTCAACATGTTAAATCTGATTCCTAATCAATAAATAAAGTGCGTTTTGTCTCATAATCTTAAGAAAAATAACTAGTCTGTAACCTCCTTGCAGCAAACAAAAACTTCCTCATTTGAAAATACACTAGTCATATAAAGAGAGAGATGTTTAACAGGAAATTTAAATGTAATCATGTAAATGTGAAAAATACGGGAATTATATGTAGCAGGTATTCATGGAAAGAAATATCCCCCTATTCATCAAACTGGAGGTATTTAATGCAACATACCTTCCCTGAGTGGATGAGAAATTTTCTCAAGATACAGTTCACTGTTTGCATCAACTCTTGCAACCAACCTTCCTTAAATTCTCAGCAAGGATCGAGCCATAACCTGTGTGTCTTCTTAGCAGTGGCCTAAGTGCCTTCTGCTGTCTTTTGGCTCACCAACAAAATTTGTTAAACCAGAGATTTAATAAGTTACCAACTATCAGAAATCCCTTTTGCCCCTTGTGCTGTGATTCAAATTCATTTATTAACAGTAATTTTATTAATTTGCAGTAGCACCTCATAATGGACTTGAAAGTAAGAATAGCATTGGTAAGATCCAGAGAAATATTAGGACACTAACCAATTATTGGTATAACTACTCTAATCAAGGTAAAATTTAAAATCAAAGATGTTCCCAGAGACATTTCAATTAACAAAGAAAAAAAATGTTTGATTCGCTGTACTTCTAGGGTTGCTAGAAGTAATTGAAAATGAAGAATAAAATGGCTAGAAATTATTTTACTTGCATTATTCCTGCCAATGCACTTGAATATATTTCTTTTGACAGTGTCCTCTGTTGAGCTACTTTGACTTGTTAATTTTGGTGATATTTCAAGTGGAGGAGATGAGAAGGTAACAAAGAAAAATGGAAATATAGAAAAAGAAGACAAGGAAGAATCACATATAAGGCCTGATAGTGTTTTCAGACATTTGGACTTGGCTAGATCGCAAAGCAATGATTTCTCTGTAGAAATAAATATTTGAAAGTCACATTTTTGTGTACACTAAGTCCCTAATGATGGTTACCATAAATTTAATTTATCTGATTGAATTTGGCACATTTCCCTGGCAAAGGAGGTAAAAATATCTCATTTGTGGCTACTTTCATTTGATGTTATTGGTAATTTAGCATAGGCTGAAGCAATCCTGAAAGTCTTCTATATAACTCTCCAAAATCTTGACTCACTTTATGGTTGACTCACTAAACAACTGCTACAGAGCAACTGTTTTCTCCCTTGTGAGTGCACAAGTCAAACTATAAATGAAAAGTTGGGCTATGAAATTGCATTTTTCTCTCAGAGTAGCCAGAAATGTTAAATGTTCAAATTCATGTACTCATTATGTGTAATTTTAAAACACAATAAAACAGATGGCTCAGAACAGAACCAGCCTCTTTTGGTTGTTGACTTGCTAAAAGAAAAATTTCTATTGATATTAGTGCAAGAAAATTTTAGCTGTGAATTTGGGTTCCTTTTTTGCTTTACTTGTCTCTGCAATTAGGAAAATGTTTCAAAAAATTAAAAAGTTGTTTTGTAAGCTTTCTTGTATTTCAGCCAGCTGATTTGTACTTTGACTTTATTATTAACAGATCCTTGTTTTGCTTGAGTACAGATAGAATTATTTTTAGAAAAGTGGCTGCCATTAATAAATGACCCAGAAATTCCAATTCCAATGCTGGCTTTTCTAAAGAGTGGGTGTAGTTTGTCTGTAGGTAGGACTATCTTTGACCTTTAAATTTCATAGGAACATTAGTAGAAAATATTTTTTTTTGCATTTCATCCTGGAATATCATTGTTCAGCATGTCAATTTGGAAATTTAGCAAGAGTTTCAATTTTTATTTTTCTTTTTCCCAGTTTTGTTATAATCACTGTACATATCTATTAGTGGAAATACCCGGGTTCAGGTTTCTTGTGGTTTTAGAAAGAATGTAATATTGCAGCAACAGCTTGTGACCTATTAGGCTTTTAAATAAAAATACATGGCCTCATTCAAGGACTTCTGAAACTAGTAAGTTTCTTTGGATTTCTCCCCTGCCATTTGATGATGTCTTGCTAACGAAACTGTGTTCCCTTGTTCCACATGCTAAAGACTGGTGGATTGGTGTCTTTCAATTACTGAGAAAAAGCCTTGAAAAAAGTTGTAAATATTTGGATTTATTAGTTGGTTGTGGTTTGTTTTAGTGTGCATATTTTTCTGTGAGGAGAATGACTGAATTTTAAGTTACTTAAATAATAATGATCACACATAAGACTTAAAAGTACTTTGTAGCTTATGGAATTTTTCTATCATCATTTCATAATTAAGGAAAATATGTGGGTTGATTTACAGAACTACTCTAGAAGTTAGTGATACTCATGCAAAAATAATCCAAGCTCTGCAGATACTGTAGATCACACTAAGTGAAAACCAGTGCGAATCTAGAATATCTTGTTATTTCTTTTTTTTGTTGAGCCATATATGTGCTTTTAGAAATATTATCTACAAATCTGATACATTCCCAGTGGGGTTTAAACTCTGCAATGGACAACAGGAAGAGAAGAGGATAGAGAAACTAAGAGCAATCTGTCTGTTTGATTTTATGTCAGTTGTCCAGATAGCTACTTAGGAAATTTGAGACACATAGATGTATGACTGTCTCTTTCCTAAGAGGACTTAATTGAGGGGAGTGTAATATGTTGTAAACAACTAACTAGCCTAATTTTATGTCCTTTCAATCATCACTTTCTTGAGCACAGAACTAGTTTTAACAGGCCAGATGGAAGCTTAATGTCCCAGGGGAGAAAGTTGAAATAACTCAGTGGCTGAGAGGACATAAATAGTTAAATAAATAGGAAAGAATGAAAACAGGAAGTTTCACTGTGTGGAATTGTGATGTGTTTTCCCTTCTCTTCAGACATAAAAAAATGACAGAACTCTGTCATATTTCTGGGAATGTCAGTGCATTTATCTTTGCATTTGACAGCCGAAACAATACAATCCTTTTTATTATATTACATCAACATACTCCTAGAGGAAAAACCAGTGCTCTGTTAGCTCACTCAGGAATTCAGCAACTAGAATGAATGTAAAAGCTCATCCATGTCCTGCTTCAGACCCACAGGGTCTCTGCAGCTCTCACCCAGCAGCAGATATGGGAAATCTTGTCTTATCTAGAGGCTGCACAAGGTGGAGCCACAGGAGTGGCTGTCTTTGATGAGACCTATTTATTTGAGAACATTTTTCTCCTCTCACCCTTCCCTCCTGCTAATCAGCTGCAGCTCAGGCAGCTCTTTCTGTATTTCATGGCTATTTTCTTTGTTTTCCTTCCTTTAGAAGATCAGAATGGGCTGGTGCTGACACGTGAAACCTTTACAGTTCTTTTGCAAAGAGTGAGGTGCTGTAGGCCAGGTATTTGTTTTACCACACAGTGCAAGTCCACAGGTCTGTTTCCAGCTGAGCCAGCAACAATCAGGTCAGGATCTGCCTTTCAGTGCAGATTGGGGTGGAGTAGTCAAAGAGAGTTGCTGGAGAGCTCTGGATAGTGTGAACCTGAGTTCTTGACAAAAGTGTGGGATTGGGAGCATACATTGACAAGAACACAGATGTGGAAGATTACTGTATGGCTGGCAGCCATGCATTCTGGTTGCTTGCAGCTTGCCACTGACAACTTGCAGTGTAAGGAACTTTGCATTAGATCTAAGGAAATTTCTTCACCATGTGGAGTTGATCACTCTTACCAGACATGCCAGTGCTACTAGAGCACCAAAGTCTGCTAAGAACATGTGAGGCTAGTCTTAGAGCCTGTGTCTCTATCACAGAGACACAAGGAGGTAAGTTAAGTGCCAAGATGTGTTTTTTCTGCAAATATTTCATGAAAATGTAGTTCTGTTTCTCATCTTTCTACATATGTTGGCAGACTTATATAGAAACAAGTGAGGATGCTGCAGAGGCTTGCAGCCACAGCAAAGAGAAACAACAACTAAGGGACTTTTTACTCAATAATGAATGAGGTTACCTAAAATAGAAGCTCAGGACTTGCGGGTTAAATGTGTTAGACTTATTCAGTTATTAACAACCTGTATCTTTGAAAACTGAAAGATCATGGTACATTTATATTAAATTGTTACATTATATCTAAAGTGCCATGCTGCGTAATTGAGAAAGGAAAGCAACTAGAAGAAAATCACTCATAAAAGAGTACTTTTAAAAATATGTATCTGTAACTTGGGCACAAAAAGAAAGTCTGGCTATTTAGCAAAGGAGAAAGAGTGGGGTGGGAACAGTGAGAATTAGTAAGTGAAGTTATACAATGGACTCATTTTTATGGCTCAGTCATAAACCTTTGAATGCAAAGGTCTATAAAGTAAATGCTGACACTCTCTTAAACACTGTAAAACATTCTATAATGGTACCAGGTTTCTGGGATTTCTTTAAAAAATA